>JAIPUX010001232.1:146091758-146104991 GCA_020142125.1 Phrynosoma platyrhinos | reverse complement strand
CTTTTCCTGCTTAGAAAGTCGTCTAATACGAAGGAAAATACGGTAATCTAAAAATTCTTCATTGTTAAGATCTCTCAAAAGAATTGTCCAGCTACATATCAACACACTGTGATTGTTAGCTTCACTGACACAATTGTGTGTTCCCAAACTCTGGGATTCCATAATCACAGTGGCATAGAAATATCCTGAAAAATTTCTTCTAAAAATTTTCCTTTATGTATGACTATTGCAATATTGTGATCGACACAAGAATTTTCTGCAAATTCTTCACACAGTTAATTCTAATATAGGAGTGTTGTTTTTATTTTATTTACATGTTGGCTTTCTCACAATATGAGCTCAAAATGGTTTACAGCACAGATTAAAACAAAATGCAACTAAAAGACATTCATTATAATAAGAAGTAATTGAAATACAAATTAGCTGTCCTGTTAAAAACAGCACTAATTTAAAATAGTTTTAAAACATTTAAAACATAACAATGACAATAAAAATATACCACCCTCCCATCAAAACATTGTTCTGCAGTTCAGTTCATAGCCAAAAGCTTAACAAAATAAAAAGGTTTTTATCTGCCTGTGGAAGGGTGGCAGGCTCATCTAATGCCCTCCTAAAAGGAGTTGCATAGCCTGGGTGCTGTCACCCAGAATGCTGTCTTACATGTCCTGGTCAAATATAGCAATAGCATTTACATTTCTATACCGCTTCATAGTGAACGCAGCACTCTAAGTTGTTTACAATCTGTAAGTCAGTTGCACCCCAAAAGTGGGGTACTCATTTTACCGACCAGTGAACGGATGAAAGGCTGAGTCAACCTGGAGCCCTCTGGGATTGAACTCACAATGTTGTGATTGCAGTACTGACATTTAATTACTGTGCTACCAGAGTGTTCCACCACAGCAGTGGGACTGTGCCACTACAGTGGGGGGACAAAGAGAAAGCTTTCCCTTGAGGAGCTTAAAACTTGGGAAGTGTATATAGGGAGATAATGGTCTTTCACATGGGTTGGTCCAGACTCTGGACCCAAACTGTAATGTGTGAAGGACTCTAATTATTCAGCATTTTATAACTTTTTCTAACTCTTAGGTTTATATTAAGTCTTAGTTTACATTATATATCACCTTGCATAAGTATTCCCTCTCTCCACTGCCTTTGTTTTTTTCATATTTTGTTTTACACTTCAGGCCTGAAATGGATTTAATTGGCATTGTCACTTCCTGATGTAGACAAGTTACTCAGCACTGAAAATTTAATTGGAATGTCAGTTCTTGATGTAGATGGGTTACTCAGCATTGTGACAATGCAAAATATTTGTATATTGGCAGAAAACTTAAATTAGCAAAAACAAACTTGCACTTGTTGGTAGTATTTTTATTCTTCCCTCTGAGTCAATGCTTAATAGAAGTCATTTTAGCATCCATGCTAGCTGTGAGTCTTCCTCAGTAATTCTCTTTATCAGCTTTGTACATCTGAGTTTTTATCCATTCTTGACAAAATTACTCCAGCCTGTTCAAGCTGGATAGGGATAATTGACAAACAGCAATTTTTAAGTCTTGGCACAGATTTCAGTTGGACTGAGGTCTGGATTTTCAGGTTCTTGTTTTTAAATCACTCCAGTAACAGTGCCAGTTAGAACCATTTCATTTCCAGGTTTTATCACAATAAAATTTGGAAAAGTCAAGGGACTGTGTGAGTACAGTACTCTGCAAAGACATTGTATTCTACCAGATCTTTACAGTAATTCAAAGCAGCCCGACATGTGATCTTTTTAATTTGCAGAAGATTTGTTTGGCATCTGAACAAATTCTGAAATAAGGACCACTGTCTAAATGTATCATTTCACCCTATTAAGTATCACAAGCCTGGTCCTTAGATGACATTTAAGAAAGAATCCAAATTAGTTTTTGTTCAGAGAATCTTAAGTAGTATCTTCATCTTTTTATTTCTAGCAAATGAAAATACATGCATAAACATGCCCTGGAATTCAGAATTACAGATAGGGACAGTAAGTGTTTCATAATGAATTGGTGGAGACTATTTGTCCATTAGTGCTGTCTGGTTTTACTATTGCTTGCATAACTGGAAGATCCAATGGAAGTCCACTAATGGTTATTAGATTTAGTCGTAAGCCTCTAGCACATTTTACCCAAACACTGTGGTGTAGTCAGAACATCAGTAACCAAGGTACAGAAAGGAATTTTTATTAAAATATATTTGATTACCTTTGGGGTTTTTGCAGGGGAGAGAAGGTAGTTAGGGGGATGGTGAAAATAATTTGGTATACCATTCCATTCTGTTTTAGTTCTTCTGCAGGCTTTTGGTAATAAATCTGACAGTATATCCTTTTAATGCATTTGAGAGCAGCAATAATATTCTATATTTTAACATGTTTAGAGTAGACAATTTATGAAAATAAATATAACTGTTGATATTAATCTATGTTATTATTTTAGTGGAGAGTGAGGAAGGAAGCCATGATGGGACTTGCACAAATATACAAGAAGTATTCTTTGCAGTCAGAAGCTGGAAAAGAAGCTGCAAAACAGATTGCTTGGATAAAAGACAAGCTCTTGCATATATATTATCAAAACAGTATTGATGATCGGTAGGTTAACCTGAGTTTTTGAGACTAGAAAGTATTTATTTTACTTTGTGTCCTGTGTGAGTTTACATAATTAAATAGTAAGAAGGAAGGAAAAGCTTGGACCATGATATGAGAAGTACACAATTAGCTAAATTGTCTAGGAGGGCATTGAGCTTGTTCCTTTGAATATCATTCCTGAAGATGGCATAGTGACTTGCTTGGAACTTATGTAACAAAGCATTCTCAGATTCTTGGTTATAGTTCTCTAGACTGCACTGTTTATGATAATAGATGTAATATTCCTATTCTAAACCTACACAGTCTGTATCATTGAATGGATCAAATGCCATGTGAACTAGGTTATAGTGGTCTTAGGGTCTCCAGAAATATGAATTAGTCTGCCTTAGGTTGTGTTCCCTATCCCTCTGTCCCTCACATATCAGAGGACGAAATTAAAATCTTTCACTTCTAAACTAAACACAGTCAGTGTTAAAACATTTAGTTTAGAAGTTTAGGGTCACATATCTGAATATCAAGCTCTATGGTTTTGTTTTGTTTTGTTTTGTTTTGTTTTGTTAGTGAGAACAAACCAGGATCTGAAGCCACTGTTTTATCTTAGCTTATTCTTAGTCAATATAGTTTAAACAAAGTTCAGATGCCATGAAGAAATTGTAGATGGTTTGAAAAAGGAAAATTTTGATCTTACAGTCTAGTGCAGTGATTCCCAAACTTGGTGTTTTGGATTTCAAGTCCCAGAAGCCCCAGCCAGTGTGACCGACAGGAATTCTGGGAGGGGAAGTCCAAAACATCTGGAGGATCAGGTCTAATGAATGAAAGAGATGAATGGAGAGAGTGTGAATGGTAAAGTTGTAATTTTGTAGACAACTCAGTGGTGCTTGTCTGTGAGTTGATATGCATAGGATTGTACCATACATAGCAGAAGCCATAGGTGTTTTTTTTTTTAACATGTGAAATGGGCCACACAGGGGTGTGTAGATATTACAGTTTCAGTTACTGAAACCTGAAGAAATTAAATGTAATTCATACATTTCTCTCTCTTATAATAAATCTTCAGTTCTGTAATATTTTTTGTTTAATAATTTATTTAGACATTGCATTTGTTTAGCTCAGTATGGGTAAATTAATTAATTTCATGACTGACATTAGGAAATGTATTTTAATATCAGTCCTGTTGCTTTGTAAAACATGAATTTAATATTATTTTTCTCCTTGTAGTTTGCTGGTGGAACGCATCTTTGCTCAGTACATGGTTCCTCACAATTTGGAAACGAATGAAAGAATGAAATGCTTATATTACCTTTATGCAACTCTGGATTTGAATGCTGTTAAGTACGTTTCATATAATAATTGAAGCTAATGCAGGTTTTTTCATTGTTAATGTAACAGATAATCTAAGTGAAGGAAAATAGATGTTTAATCCTGACACTACACTAGAACTCTTGGAAAACCACTATTTTAGCCATTTCTGCCAGACATGGTTTAACTTGGTTTAGTTACCTTGGGTGAAATCCTGTCATATTCTGCTGATGGAACTGCGGGTGTCAGTAGAACCCACAGAGGGATATTCCCACCCCTCATGGTGTACAGCCTTAAATATCTATTCAGAATGATTTGCGAGTGGAGGTGGAAATTCAGAGCATATTTTTGCAGACAGCAAAGAGGAACAGAGAAGGGTTAGGTTCTGCTGGGTGTATGGAATTCCATTCATGCAATATTGCATTCCATATCTTTAATTTCAGAGTTTGCATCTTATTAAGTAATATTTTATGTCTGTACTACCTCACCTCCTAGTAGTGGATAAAATGTCTTGATAAAGCTATGAATGGTTCTTATAGAAGTTTTGCAGCTTGTAATGCTGGAATTCGTTATGGTTTAATTCAGGCATTGAGACCCAGTTTTGGAGGAAAGATGGGATATGGTGATGGTGATGATGATGATGATGATGATGATGTAGTAGATGTAGCGATTTCAAAGGGACTGACAAAGCATCTGACTGACATTGCCATAGATAGGATCACAGTTCCAAAAAGTGACACTACTTGGAACATACCATGTTATCTGACACTTCACTGATTCTTGGATAGAATCTGAATCATTGATGGTCTAAAACTCCAGTCAGGTAACACCTGATAGGCTGTGAAATATAGCAATAACAAAGAGCTAGTGTAGTGTAGTGGTGAGCGTGATGGACTAAGACTCTAGGAGAACAGGGTTTGAATCTCTGTTCAGCCATGGGAACCCACTGTGTGACCTTGGCAAGTTGCACTGTCAGCCTTAGAGGAAGTCAGGGACAAACCTCTTAATAAATGTTGCCAAGTTGCCGTAAGTTTGAATCATTTTGAAGATACATAACAAAATAATGGGAAGGGCAGCTATGAAGGACTAGACAAAAATCCTGAAGTGTAAAGATATACAGCTGAACATTAAAGTTAGAATTGTTGAAGCCATTGTAGTTCCTATTACCATGTATGTCTGTGAGAGCTGGACAGTGTAGAAAACAGATAGGAAGAAAATTAATTCTTTTGAGATGTGGTGCTGGAGAAGAGTGCAGAGGATACCACGGAGAGCTAAAAAGACAAACAAATGGTTTCTAGAACAGATCAAGCCAGAATTCTCCCTGGAAGCCAAGATGACTAAATTGAGGCTGTCATACTTCAGCCACATCATGAGAAGGCATGAATCATTAGAAAAGGCAGTGATGATGAAGGTGGGGGGAAGTAGAAAGAGAGGAAGACTACATGCTAGATCAGGGGTAGGCAACCTTTCCCTTTTAAGGGCTGAGGGACTTCAGCTCCCAGAATCCCAGGAGCTATTGGCCAACATGGGACTATTGGCCAACATGGCTGAGGCTTCTGGGAGCTGAAGTCCCTCGGCCCTTAAAGGGGAAAGGTTGCCTACCCCTGTGCTAGATGGACAGACTCAGTCAGGGAGATCATGGGCATAAGCCTGCAGGACCTGAGAAGAGAGGTAGAGGATGTGGGGGGGGGGCTTGGAGACATCTCATTCACAGGGTCGCCATGGGTCGAGATTGACTCAAAAGCAGCTATCATCATGATCAATTGAAAATGTGGCCAGAGGTTTAAACTACAGTAGGAAAACATGTCAAGCAAGCATTTCATAGCATAGTAAATGAAACCTAATAGTTGTCATGATTGTATTAAACAGCGACCCAGTTGCTGTTAATGTTAAGCCAAGGTTTTGTGCTATTCACAAAGTGGAATGAGTGTAAGTGGAGCTTGTAACTTCCCCTTTCTTCTCCCCATGGCTAGGAGAAATACTTAGCTAGAATTTAATTCCACCTTCTACTATAATAGTGGGTATTATTGTATAGGATCTCTCCATAGCAAACAATAAAGGTTTGGATATTTATCAGGCAGTCCGGAAGATTTGTAGGCATGTTGATACCTATGCATCAGTACATTTGGGCAGGAAGGGACAGACTTTAGATTGTAAGATCTACTTTTGGTTTTCACTCAAATGTCAAAGATCACCATTTGGATTCAGGTGCAAAGTAATGGTTCAGGAAAGCTGACACAGAATTGTGAAACAAGGTGCCCCGTTTGTTTGTGGCTGAGGATATTCTAGATGGCCAAAAAAGATGAACAAATGGGTCTTAGAACAGATCAAACCTGAACTCTCCCTGGAAGTCAAGATGACAAACCTGAGGCTCTTGTACTTTGGCCACATCATGAGAAGGAATGACTCAATTGACTCATCCGTTCTATTTTTTCCACATTCTGAGCTAACAGTAACCTCTTGTCCTAAGCATAAATTTCTTGTCAGGACTATCAAATGTAATGGCATTCCCATTCCTTTAAGACAGGCCTGCACAACATATGGCCCGGGGGCCATATGCGGCCCACCAAAGGATTTTGGGCGGCCCGCAAGATGTGGGACAACTTCAAGGCTCCTTTGCCACCCAGCTTTTGTCCAGGAAAGAATCAAGTGGAGGAGGAGGATGGGTGAAGAGTCCCCCCTCAGCCCCTAAGCCTCTGCCACTCAGCCTTCTCCCTAGGATAGGGCAGAGGAGAAGGACAGAATTAATATTAATAAAAATATTTGTTATTAATTAATAATAAATAATTATTAATATATAATTAATGATTAATGATTAAAATAGTTTAATCATTAATTATACCTTTACTTGGAAACTGAGCTGCTAAAAACCTATCTCCGGCCTGAAGATGTTTAGCCTATTTTCATTTTGGCCCCTACCCACATGCTGATTTTCTTCTAGAATTCTTTGATGCCAATCTAGCCTTTCTAGAATTTATTCTGTAGAAATGAGTATGATAATCTAGATGAGTAGTGACTAGTGCAGAAAGAATTGGAACTATTCTATATTATGATTAGAAATGTTTGGTTATATTAATGCACACTAAACTGGCATTAGCCTTTTTTCAAGTTGCATCACACTGCTGACTCATGTTTAGCTTGTGATCAAGTGCTGTCTCTTAAGGTGTATTAGTACTGTAAATCTGTCAGTATTACCACCTGACCTAGCCCTTATTGAATTACCCAAAATATCAAGTGGATATTTATGATATATTTTGCAGGAGTCAGGATAAATTTGTTTGTATGGAAAGGTTTAATTGATAGTGTAGAATAGCAGGTCTATAAACCTGTTTTTCATTGGCTGTGTCTGTACATTTTATTTTGTTATAGAACTGAATAAGCTATCATAAATGCTAGCCTTCGTATCAGCTTTTCAGTAGCTCATGTCTAGTTGGTTAGACTTTAGAAGTCCATGGCTGGCTTTTTAGCAGTTTTTTTACAATGTATATGATTTACAGTTTAGTGTGATACTGTGACCATTCATGCTATTGTTATTTATTTATTTATTTTATAACTATCAGGGCCTTAAATGAAATGTGGAAGTGTCAAAATCTATTGCGGCACCAAGTCAAGGATTTGGTTGATTTAATTAAGCAACCCAAAGTAAGTATTTGCTTCTTACAATTTGTGCATAGAGTCATATAATTAGTTCATGACTTCATCTTGAGATTTTACTTTATTTCTGTTTTTGGTAGTGACAGTGGTGAGTTTTTTTCCTTTAAAAATGAACCCCCCCCCCCCATGTATAGAATTTACATACAGGTTTTTTTTAAAAGGGTATGGAAGCCCTTTTATATTGTCTGGGATAGTTCCACATTCAAACTTTTCTTTACTAATTTACAAAATACTGTATTATTTGACATGGTTTTGTAAGTACTGTTATTATAGTAATTTGAGATGGTTAATGATAATGCATTGATGCTAAAATCTTTAGAAGGGAATTCCCCTATATGAAATGAGATGATATATGTATTATTCAAGAGTGGTTTCTACCAGAGTAGGAGTAGTGCAATCCAGTTGAAATCCCCATTCAGCCATGAAGCTCAGTAGGTGACCTAGAGTAAATCATTATCTCTCAGCCTAACTTAATGCATGGTTTTGTGTGGATAAAATGGTGGTAAGAAGCCATTTGTACCATTCTGTACCCCTTAGAAGATGATTCAGATAAGAATGAAGTAACTAATTATGAAAAGCTAATTCCAGCATTAGTCTCAACTGGAGAAGACACATTGAAATGAATGAATTTGTTGGTCACCACTTACATAGCCCACATTGATTTCATTGGATCTCCTCTGGCTGGGACTACTATTGGATATAGCTCCAAATCTATAAATATTAGTTTGTAATCTTGGGCCTATTGTAAAGCTATTTTTCTTATAAATTGGCAGAGTCATAAAGTGCTGCATTAAAAATAAAATGTTTTAATTAAAGGAGCGTACTTTTATTTTTAACACTGGTTTAATATATTAAACCAGTGGTCCCCAAACTTTTTCAGGCTACCACCCCCTTTCCTCTTAGGTGACAACCCTAGCGCCCTCCCCATGCCTATTAGGTCCACTGTTCCAGTGGGGAGGGGGGAGAGAGAAAGTATCCTATGCAAGGGAAGTAGCTGCTTTTGGTTAATTTTACAAATGAAGTAAATGAAATACTGCTTGCCATGCAACCCCACTGGATGACCCTGAGCAAGTTACACTCTCCAGCCACAGGGGAAGGCAATGGCAAACCCCCTCTGAAGAAACTTTTTCAAGAAAACCCCATGATAGGTTTTCCATAGGGTCACCTTGAGTCAAAACAACTTGAAGACACAGAACTACAACAATTGCTGCTAGCCAGCCCCACAAATCTGTATTTTGGGGAAGGAAGGTGAGGCTGGTGGGTGGCTTGGGAAAGTGAAAGAGGGAGGCTCCTCTATGGAAGGAACAACGCTGCCTAAACAGAGTGCATAGTGAAGAGGGCAGGCGGGCAAGTGGGCTTAGCAGGATTTCCACCTGGAAGGAAGGGCTGCATAGCCACTTGGGCACCAATGTCAAGAAATGTCCCTGCAGCCTCCCTCCTCCTCTTACTCCAGGCTTCCCCTGGCAAATGGATAGAGGAGGGGAAGGGGAAAAGAAACAGGAGACCTCAGGAGCTGCCAGAGCATTGACAGTACTCAACAAGCTCCTCTCTCTTCCCCTGTGCTGGCTGAGGAAGCCATTTATAGAGCAGGGGAAGGCATGGAAGGCATTCCTTTCTCTTTCCTTGTGTTATAGCTAGCTGAGGAAGCCATTTATAGAACAGGGGAAGGCATGGGGGGCATTCCTCTTTCTCCCCCTGTGCTATAGCTGGCTGAGGAAGCCATCTATAGCAAACAGGGGAGCTGAGGGAAGGGCAGCTCCAGTCCTAAGCAAGCAAAAAGTTCCACCATACATGCAGTATGGCCACACACTTACTGGGACAAAATAAACCCTGTTCACTGCTTAAGCCTCTACTTGCTGCATTTATTTTCTTGCCTCTGGGCTCTGCGTCAGACACGGCTGCACAATATCACCCAGAGCCTCAAAAGGACGATCTGAATGAGTTTTTTCAAGGTTTCATTCCTGCCTTCAGGAACGACATGCTGTTTGAACCGGCCAGGAGTGTTTTCAAAGACTTCAGTCAGGGACTTTCACAGATTTTCCTCAGTAATGGAAACCCTAATTGCAATCTCCACCCCACAATTCCTTGCCGCCCCCTTTTTTTCCTTCCAGCACCCCCCTGCTGCTCTTTCCCCCCTCAGTGCCCCTCTGGAGCTTTCCAACACCTCCAAGAGGCGCTACCGCCCACTTTGGAGACCACTGTATTAAAGCATGCTGCAGTTGGAGCCATAAAATAAATTTAGCATTGCAGTGGGCCCTTGGTATTCGCTGGAGATTGGTTCCAGGACCCCCCATGGATACCAAAACCCATGGATACTCAAGTCCTATCAAATACAACAGGATAGTAAAATGGTGTCCCTTCTTCAGGGGTTTTTAAACAGAGGCTGGATGGCCATCTGTTGTGGATGCTTTGATTGTGAGTTCCTGCATGTCAGGGGATTGGACTGGATGGCCCTTGTAGTCTCTTCCAACTCTATGGTTCTATGATACATAAAATATTATTCTATGATACATAAAATGGCAAAATAAAGGTTTACTTTTTGGAATTCTACATTTTAAAAATATTTTTAAACCACGGATGCTTAAATCCGTAGATAAAAAAAATCCATGGATACGGAGGACTGACTGTATTTTGGTTTTACATTAAAATGTGAACAGAATTTGGCTTACAAGGTAATTTGGCTACTGAGCTGTGTATTGCATTTCCAACACATTATTATATGTTAAAATCAATGTACATCCTCTTGAAGGTATCTCACAGATGTTCTGCCCCTTTTTATTAGAAAAGCTCCCTCTTGTGGTTCTGAGGCCCTTTGGTTTTCCCGCTTTATTATAGTAAATATGTTTGTAACACTGATGGAAGCTGTCAATCTCATTTCAAATCTTTCAAACTCCTTTATAATAACGCAAACGTTGGGCTGAATTTGTGGTTCTCTCTTACTTCTTCATAAGGAATGCCTTTGCCTTGGTGTTTCCTTTCTCAAATGCAACTCATGAAACTTTTTTTTAAAGAATTCTAATGTCTTTACAGATGGTAATCTGATTTGTTAAGGTAAATTTTATTATTATGGCTACAAACATACAGTTTTCCTAATGCTTTATAGTAATTTCATAGTTACCTTGTTTGGGCAAGTGCTAGCTTTTGGGGTAGTTCTTTATGTTTCTATTGTGTACAACTCTTTTAGCTGGATACTTCACAATGATTATTATTTATCAAAGGCACCAGATCCTGCCTGATCTTGGAAGCTCAGCCCTGGTTAGTACTTGGATGGGAGACAGCCAAAAAATACCTGGGTGTTGGTATTCACAGGAAGGAACTCGGAAAACCACCTCTGAGTATCCCTTGCCTATGAAAAGCCTATGAAATTCATGGGCTCACCATGTCAATAGGCCACTTGAAAGTGCAGACACACAAAGTGGAATCATGCTCTTGCATGCTCTTGCAAGCAAGCAGTTCAGAAATAATACATTTTAAAATCCAAGATGTTTCTTAAGGACTTGAGAACAAAGTGAGGAGAAGGGATTAATAGAATAATGACTGAAAATATCTGATATTATAAAATATTTTAGTACCTAAGGCTGCACCCGCACTGCAGAAATAATCCAGGTTGACACCACTTAACTGCCATGGCTCAGTACTGTGTAGTTCTTGTTTTTGTGAGATGTTTAGCTTTATCAGAGCATTGGGATCACAATAAATTAAAACTTATAGAATTCCATAGCATTGAACCATGGCAGTTAAATTGGTGTCAACTTGGATTATTTCCGTACTTTGGATGTAGCCTAAGAAAGGGAGTTAAAGGAGGAAATAGTAGAAACATGTAATGATTTTCTAGCAAGTACAAGCAATCTGATGCTATCCAAGAGTATGAGAGGACATTATGAGTGTTGTGTCCAAAGAATGTGGAGAACACCAAGTTGCCTTACTCCTTCTACATTATGGAGACAATGACTAGAGATACTGCTCAGCCAGCTGCTTTGTTGCTGCTCCCAAGGTGGCCAGGGGAAAAGGGAGAAGCTGCGCCTTAATAATTATTTCCCAAGGTGACCAGGGGAAAAGGGAGAAGCTTTATTATTATTATTATTATTATTATTATTATTATTATTATTTATACCCCACCCCTCTGTTAAAACAATTGGGGCGGCTTACAACAATTAAAAATACATCAATATAGTCTAAAAAACCCAACCCCCCCACCCTCCCCCATAAAAACATATTAAACTAACATCCATTAAAACCAAGTAAATCATAAATAACATACAATAAATAATAAAAATAAATAGACAATTAAAAAAAATCAGACAGCAGCAATCAGAGACATAAAGGGCAAGAGTATAGCTCCTAAGGCCAGGATCAATCAGGGAAAGGCCTGCCGAAAGAGATCCATCTTTAGCACCTTTTTAAAGCTACTCAGGCTCATAATCTGACAGATCTCATCCAGCAGGCTGTTCCATAATCTGGGGGTGATTACCGAAAAGGCCCTCTGGGAGGTAGTAGACAGCCTAGATTTTTGGGGCTGAAGCAAATTCCTCCCAGAGGACCAGAGTGCGCGGGGAGGATTATATGGGAGGAGGCAAAGAAGGACTCTTAATCATTCTTCTTTGGGGTGGACAGCGGCACAAGCAGTGTGTACATAGTGGGTATACAGAGACCACATGCTTTGAACTGGAGCCTGGCATGGACAGGAAAAGGGAAATATTTTTACTAGAGGAGCTGCTTCAAGGTGAAGGACTCTTTCTAAGAAACAACCCCAGATATTCCTCCCCATTACTTCCCAGATGCATGCCTTCTCCACACACCTTCAAGTGTTCCACACATAAACATTGCTTCTTCTGCTACCTCTTCTCTCATCCTGTCCAGTGAAAGAAAACAGGAGCAGGTTGGAGTGCTGCTCCAACCTGCCAGCCAAGTCATGGCAAAGCACACAAAAGCTTAAGCTGGGTTTCAAATCTGAAAGCTCGTTTTTGCCACCACTTCTTCCCCACTGCCACGTGCTTTCTTCAGTCAGTCAGTCTGTCCCAAAATGGTGCCATTCCAAGCCACAGAAATGACACTCTACACCCAAACCTCACAAGGGTTTTTGCCACTACTAGTGAAAGACGCTGCTAAGAGAGTGATCTCATGTGGGCAGGTGAAGAGTGGGAGATACCACCACACAAAATAAAGCTTTGTGGTGGATTTAAGGGACCCTGAAAAGAAGTTTCATGCAACCCTTTCTCAACATCTTGCACACGAGTACTTTAACTGAATCCCCCCCCCCCACTTCTCCTTTTTCCTCCCCTGCTGCCTCCTTTTCCCCTCATCTTTTCACCACCCCCTGAGGGGGCGTACCATCCACTTTGGGAATCACTGCTGTAGAGCAAAGCTATGGGGTTGAGCAGGGCTTATTTGAAGTTAGCCATCCAAATATGCGGTGGAAGAATTACTTTCAACTCCTGGCATGGACAGCCGGTCCAGATACAATGGTTGATACAAGTAAAAATCACTGGGAGGTCCAAAACAAACATCAGAACTATACTTTCTCTGGCTATCACAGCAGCGATGATCTGACATATCAACCAAGGCATTTTCTCTTCTAAAGCCAGATCTAAGTCATGACTGAAATGTGTCAAGAAAACCAGTTACATCAAAGCCTGACAAGATGTCTCGGGAAGTGTGTTGTCTCCCTGGGGCAAAGA
>JAIPUX010001232.1:146074976-146089983 GCA_020142125.1 Phrynosoma platyrhinos | reverse complement strand
AAAAATATTTTCTTTGCTTATAGGCACATAATGCCGCAATAAATATGGTGATATTCTGGTATTAATTAAATTTTCTTGCATTTATGTGAGGAACACGTTGCTTAAAATTGCACATTTTTTATCTATGGACTGGAAAGGGTGATGTTGTATTAGAAAGATGGCAACTGAGTTGCATACTAAAATTACATAGTCACAAGTGTTCTAGATTCTGTAAATTAACTTGTTTTTAAGATGAGAACTGAAAGGTATATGGAATGAAGACAAAAGCTGGTACTTTGGAGGGGCTTGTATCATTGTGTTTTGTTTCCTGTAACTGAACTTTCATAGCTGTAGTGTTATTATTTTGTTATTGTTAACTCCTAATTCACTGAGAGTTTTCTTTAAGGAACTGCATGTACAGAATTCTAAGAAGCTTTTCTGTTTCTTAGTACAGGTTGAGTATTCCTTATCTGAAATGTTTGGGACTAGAAGTGTTCTGTATTTTGGATTTTTTTTGGATTTTGGAATACCTGTATTTGCATATACATAATGAGACATAATGAGGCTGGAGAGTGGCAGAGGCTTCCTGTGAAATGGAGGGAATCCAAGCATAGTGCTTAGCATGAATTCACACCTCATACCATTCTACAGATCCTTGCATCTCTTTAGCTGTGTCTCTCTCCATCCTCGCCAATACAGTACAGGTAAGTAGTTCAAAAAGTTTTGGATTTTGGAATATTTTGGATTTCAGAATCCTGGAAAAGGCATATGCAACCTGTACTTTGAAAACAATTAATTCCTGGTAAACAATTCAAAGTAGATTATGGTCTCTATTACGACCATAAAGCTACCCACAAATTATGGGGTATCTTATGCAGCCTTTTTTTTTACTTCTGTGGAGTACATCACATGGCTAAATAAAAGTTCAAGTTTTGCATTTTAATTCATTCTTCTTAAAACTATGATCTCTAAGGTCTAAATCCAGTTGTGAATCCTAGAGTAGGCTTGTTGAATTAATGGGATTTCTATAAATGTTGGGTTACCATTCAGCAATTAATTCAATAAGTCTACTGCAGCTGGAACTAGCAATTAGATTTTGTTCTTAATTGATTTTTAAAACATTTTAATTTTGATGATTCCAAGATATCAATGTGAGTTTGTTAGGGTAAGGGAATGAATATGTAGCTATGGCAAATAGTTACTGTGGCCTTTGCTGTTGTCAGAATAAATGAGTTTTAATATGGAAATGTAACTTACTTCATTGCTACTGAACATTCAACAACAATATTTAAAGGTCCTTTACTATTGCCATACTTCATTTAGTCTGCTTGTGAACAGATATGCTTAGCATTTTATTATATGTATGTCCATTAAATTCATATAATTTTTCATCATATTTGAGCTGCCAAAGTATACATTATTATACAGATTAAGTATCCATTATCAGGAATTCTGAAATCTGAAATATTCCAGAATCCAAAATTATCCACATGGATGGCTGAGGCTCTAGCCACTCTGCAGAATTAATGCAGTTTGACACTGCTTTAACTGTTAGGACTCCATTCTATAGAATTTTGGGTTTTGCAATTTGTTGTGGCACCCACACTCTCTGAGAGTCTCAATAGCTCTCAAAACTACAAACCCCAGAATTCCATAGCATTGTGCAATGGTAGTTAAAATGGTGCTTAGACTTCATTAATTCTGCAGTGTGGATGCAGCATCAGACAGTGAGACCTTTGTTTTCTGACAGTTCCTTGTACAAAAACTTTGTTTTATTCACAAAATTATTAAACAATATTGTGTATAAAATAACCTTCAGGCTATGTGTATAAGAGGTATAGGAAACATAAATGAATCTCCCATTTCCAAGATATTTCATTATGTATATGCAGATATTCCAAAATGCAAAATACTTCTGGTCCTACACACTTTGGAAAAGAGAGACTCAACCTGTATACATTTTTGACCTAAGAATTATATTGCAAAGTTTGGAGAAATGCAGATATTAAGGGTTAACTGCATTCTGGCTTAATTATGGGTCCTTGAAATGCAGATTCAATATTGAAACAATATTGATTATATTATAAAGTCTTGGTATTAAAAAGTGTTGTCTTTTCATTTCCAGACAGATGCCAGTAGTAAAGCTATATTTTCAAAAGTGATGGTGATAACAAGTAAGTTTTAAAAATGTTTTAAGGGTAATGTTTGAATATCCAGTAGTTTCTTGCTAATTTTTTAATACTGAAGAATTGATTAAAGTGCTTCCTTACTTTGAAGAAGTGCCATGCTACTGAGTTTTCAAAATGAATTAGAAAAAATGGTGCAAAGAAAAACTGATTTAGTTTTTTGTTGGTTTGAGAGATGAAGCTGGGAGGCAGGAGACAATCCTTTTTTCATTTTATAGAATCCATAAAAGAGATTCCTGGACCTGTACAGACTGCAGTACATCATGTAGTTTACAGCTTTCAGTTTTTTGTGATCTATCTTCTTTTCTTTTCTTTTCTTTTTACTCTCTGTTGGTTCATAGATCAAACCGTGTAAGTTGATGAAATACAGTGCAGAAAGGAATCTTGATATGATTCTGCATTTTGTAATAACATGGGAGAAATAAAGTAAAAAGGATAATAAGAAAGATTTGTAAGTCCTCATGTTCCAGTCCTAAAATTAGCATTAGAAATCAGTTTTGCAATTCTCCAAATTTAAAATGGAAAGTAAGTGAAGCATTATAGAGTACAGAGCTGACTCAAAACATGGGATGAATCCTTCTGTCCCTAACTCAAGTTAAATATCTAGCAATAATGCTTGGGTTAGAGCCTTTGAGGTTGGTTTTCCTGGTACTTTTGAAATCACTGAATAAATCTCCTTATTTAAAGGGAACTTGCCAGATCCTGGCAAAGCACAGGATTTCATGAAGAAATTCACTCAAGTTTTGGAAGATGATGATAAAATAAGGCACCAGCTGGAAATGCTTGTTAGCCCAACTTGTTCTTGCAAACAAGCTGAAGGATGTGTGGTAAGAACAATAAATAAATAAATAAATAAATTGCTGACTTTGTTTATTAAACTTGTCTGCCTTTTAATATATTTACATAAATATTGCAGCGAGACATTACAAAGAAGTTAGGGAATCCCAAGCAACCTTCAAACCCATTCCTGGAAATGATAAAGTTCCTTCTGGAGCGGATAGCCCCTGTGCACATCGATACAGAATCTATCAGGTATATCTTTTCACTTAACTTGGGGTAAACCTCATTAAAACAGCTGCAGCAGGTTTTCTGCAGAATTCTTCTATTTGCTGAAAAGTTTGTATTGTCCTGTCCGAATGCTTGGATTATACATCATTAAAACTGAATATTCTTACTCCTAACATTCAATTCTACATATTACCTTATTCTTGCTTTTTGTCTCTTTATACCATTTTCTTGATGCCTTCTTAATATACATCCACTTTCCTTCTCCAACTTATTTCCATTTCAAACTAATATTAATCCTTTTATGTACGTAAGACTATAAAAACTATAAACACAAATGGATAAAAAACAAGAAGAGAAATAATATATTAAAGTAACTAACAATTGTAACAAATAACGTAGCAAAGAATGTACTAAAATAGTTATATGAGAGGGTTAAGAAAGACAAATATAATGTTAAATAAGCCAGCGAATACAAGAAAGAAGTAAGAATGTATGTTAAAAGGAGAGAAAGAGGTAAGGTGTGGACAGAGTTGGGGGTAAACAAAGGTTTAAGGAAGTAGAAGAGGGTGAGAGCATATAGTAAAGTAGAAGGAGTCATAAAGGAGGAGAATGAAAGAGAGTAAGGGGTAATGTAAGACAAAAGGATGAAGGTAACAACAGAGAAAGGAAGGAGAAGAGAAGAAGAAGAAAGACGAGGAAATGTAATAAAGGGTGAAGGTGTAAGAAGAGGTTGAAGAGAAAGGAAGAGGTCAGAAAGGAAGAAAATGTAAATGAACAGATGGAACTTGAATAGAAGACTTGTCTAAGGGCCTTTGCACACTGCTAGAAATAGTGCAAATTGATTCCACTTTAATTGCCCTGGCTCAGTGCTAGGGAATCATGGGAACTGTATTTTTTTCTGAGACATTGAGCCTTCTCTGTCAGAGAGCTCTAGTGCCATAATAAACTGCAGTTCCCATGATTCCCTAGCACTGAGCCAGGACAGTTAAAATGGACTCAATTTGCACTATTTCTGGCAGTCTGCAAAGGCCCTAAGTGATATATGGAGATAATTAAAGTATCCTTTCTAGGCCCTTACCTGGAATGTTTGGATATATCTGGAATGCAAGTTACGCTGGTTGAATATAGTAGAATTACATAGTAACAAGTGTTTAATAAGTACAATAAGTATTGTTTGTGTATGGATTGAATGTGTATTTTAAACTTTTAATTAATATTTTTTTTCAAAATTAAAAAACAAAACAAAACCTGAATATGAGGTGACTCTTTCCCAGTTTTTCTTAGAATTAGGATGGAATTTCGGTAATTTTAGGATTGTGGGCCAAAAAAATTAACAATATTTAATGAGGTTGGGGGTTGATTATAGTGACCGTAGGCTTCTTTATTTTTTTATATATAGTTTTGTCAGCTGGGGAGGCAGTTTGGGGGGAGGAGTTCAGGCAGTATCAACAAAAGAGGAGCTCTTTGGTGTGACTGGCAGCTGTCATTCCACCACTCTGAATTCCTTGGAGTTTTGTTGTATGCATAGCATTGTTCCAAGTATTTGATTTTGAGTAAAGGTAACGATGTTGTCCAAAAGAGCGTCTCACTTCCTTTTAGCAAGTTCCCCACATTTAGGTGCTTAGGTGTACATCTGTTAAGAGACATAGCACAGTGTAATAGTTTGAACATTGGACTATGACTCTGGAGACCAGGATTTGAATCCCCACTAAATCATGGAAACCTACTAGATGACGTTGGGCATGTCACATTCTCTCAGTCTCAGAAGAAGGCAAAAGCAAACCCCCTCTGAATAAATCTTGCTGAGAAAACTCCATGAAATATTTGCCTTAAGGTGAAAAATAAAAAAAGCAGTAGAAAGTAGTAGCAGTAGACAGCATTTGTCTTAAAAGCTTAATGTATAACAATTAGTACTATGAGTTCACATTCAGTCAGAGAGAGAGATAAACTTCATCCCATTTGTTTGTTGTATTAGGAAGCAAAAATACATGTTGATGATTAGCAATGTGATTATGAAATGATTTATAAACTTATCAGTGATAAATGTTCTCTTCCTTTGTTAGTGCTCTTATTAAACAAGTGAACAAGTCTATAGATGGAACAGCAGATGATGAAGATGAAGGTGTACCTACTGATCAGGCAATTAGGGCAGGTCTTGAATTGCTTAAGGTAAAGATCCTCTTCAATTTAAGGGGGGAAGCACTGTTATGATAATACCTTTTATTATGTATCCAGTCATGTTTCAAACTATATTTAGATAAACCATAATTTAAGCTGTATTATCTAAGTATAAGTAGTTACATCAGCTGAGATGGTGATGAAGGAGACTGAAGGGAAATCTGAAGCACTTCCTTTATCCTAGTCTGTTTGCTGTGTGGTTTGGTGTTGTTTGACAGTAGCCTCTGGCCTTTGCAGTAGCTATTAGTGTTGTCCACCTCTAGATTGTACGGCAATAATGGTAGAAGCCAATTTTATTCTCTGTGTATCAGCTTGCCTACCCTCTTTTTGGCCATCATCCTAGCTTCTGCTCCTGAAAGCTTCCAGCAGTAGAAGATGATCTTTTTCAGCTTTTGTTTGCAGCAAACCAAACTTGGGGCTCAGGAGAGACAGAGTTCTTGAAACCACAGTAGAATTTAGGGGCATATGTGACGGTGGGCCACCCTTTTTTACCCCTGCTTAAGGGCCTAGAGGCTTAAAGACACAGATGATTTTTTGTTACTTTTGAATGTGTTCTGGCTGATGGGCTTACCATTTCTATTAATGTACTGACTGATCACTGCAATATGAAGATCACTTAGACCAGCAAACATTTTAGAGGCTGAGTGTCCAAACTAAAAGGCCTTCCGGCACCAGGTATTACACGGTGCCTGGGGTAGGACTTCTGCCCTCTGGGGACAGGGCTTCCACCTTCTGCGGGCTGGACATCCAGGGGCTGGACATCCGGCAGGACTTCTTCCTCCTGCCCTCTCAAGCCTTCAGCTGCCTCTCCAGAGACAGCTGAAGGCCAGAGGGGAGGGTGAGGGGAGAAGAAGAGGAAAAGGCATGCGCCTGTTCCTCTGCCTCCCCCCACACCATCCCTGGCCTTCAGCTGTCTCTCGAGAGGCAGCTGAAGGCTTGGGAGGGCAGGAGAAATCCCGCCCCAGGTGTCCGGCCCCCTAGAAGGTGGAAGTCTTGTCCCCAGAGGGCAGAAGTCCTGCCCCCGGCACTGTGTAATACCTGGTGCCAGAAGGCCTTTTAGTTTGGAGAGGCAGCTGAAGGCCGGGGAGCGTCTGGAAGGAAGGGGAAGAGGTATGTGCCTGTTCCTTCTCTTCCCTGCCCTCTTTGTGCCAGGGAAAATGGCTTCGCATGCTGTCTCCGGCATGTGTGCCATCGGTTTGCCATCACAGACTTAGACTCTTGGTTTCTGTTGCTCCTAGATACCATCTCCAGGAACCAAACAATCTTCTTTAGAGTTGGAGATGGTAATGTAAGCAGGATGATAGATAGACAACAAATGGGTTGGATGAAATTTGACCAAATCCTAAATAAGAGTTCATATTCGAGCATATTCTGAGGTACCATAAGTTAAGAGTTTTCTTCTTTCCTTTGGGAGCTTAGATTTCTATTTTCTCCTTATTACTTTATTCTGTCTTTTGTTTCAGTTCTTTTTGCACAGTTTTTGCATGTTTGTTTATTGAAAAATTCTTATTGCCTGTAGCCTTGTTTAAGAGTTGCAATCTGTGTGTGTGTGTGTGTGAGAGAGAGAGAGAGAGAGAGAGAGAGAGAGAGATTCCTTTGCTTAGGAGAAAAATATTGTGTTGATTCCTCTTATTATCAGCTTATCTTCACATTGTAGCCAGAAGGTCTTTGAGGAAAACCCTTGCAGTCTGTTGGACCATCTCCTAAGATGTCTGCTTCAGCTTTCTAGATTCTAACCCCCTTAAGTGCTATTAGCATTGCCAGAAAAATACGCAGTACTGATGTTGGTACTAAAGTGTTGAGATCAATAGACCTGTACCAGGAACAGGAATATGTGCATTATTCTCACACTGGGAAACAGAAGATGTAAAAATGTAACCAAAAGGTTTTGCAAAAACAAAATGTTCCAATATTTGTTTTTGTTTGTCTTAGAGCATGGGTAGGCATCCTTTTTGAGCCGGGGGCTGGGTTGCTGTCCCTCAGACAATTGGGGGGCCAAAGCACAATAAATAAACAAACAAATAAAATAAATAAATAAATGCACATATTTGGACCACAGCTACTGCACTGGGTTGGTACTTTTTATACATTCACTGTGCCTATATCGGTTATGAGGTAGTGAATCCACTCCTTTGTCCATGGCTGTTATTTCTTGGACACTTCTGTTTCTTCCTTTGCCCTGGCCTGTATGGGGTTGATATAGCTATTTGCTTTTTCATCAGTGTTGATAATCTTTGTGGTCCTGATCTGTCTATTAAAGCCACTTTAGTCTTTAGTATTAACATTGCCCCGTCATTAGTAGCAACAATGGTACACTTTGGTACTTTTCAATATCACAGTCAGTTCCTTTTCTGAACTCAGTACTACCTCTGTTCATTCTGTCAATACTGACAATGTTTTTAAGATTGGGCATACATTGGATGTGTGACATGCCCTGACATCTTATTTTAGAACTTTATTTAGCAATTTTTCATTTGTCATTTTGGACCCAGGAAGCGTTAACCAGTATCTTCCCCATGTTTGGAAAGTGGTTTAAGACTTTATCCTTTGCTTACCAGTTTGCTGAATTTCTCCTCCACCACAATGTTGTACAAAATCTGTTACCACATCTGTGGCATTTCTAAGAGGCATTCTTCAGCCTGACATCTGCAAAGCAAGTATGTGATTGGAACCATCAGCATGCTTTTGCCATCACTGTGCTGGTATTTATTCTAGATGGGAGGCTACTTTTGGCAGAGTGGAAGTTTCTTCTGTCTAGATGTGCCTTCCATCTGTCTGCAGGTAAACTTGGCTGTTAACACGTTCCATATGTGATGAGTAGAGATCACAGCCTTGAAAGATAAGACACCTACCTACTGCAGTTCTCCACATAGTCTCCACATTGATACAACTGACTTCTCCCTCAAATGGCATATTTCTGTAATTTTTTTGAAAGAGTGTTGTTAAAGTTATTGAACTGGGCAACAGGTTCACCTTAGAGTTTAAAGAGTAGAGGAAAGGGGCAGAACTTAAGTTCTGGAAGGTTTCAAAACTAAACTCTGCATAGACATAGGATCCATGTATATTAATATATAGGAGACCACTCAAAGAACCACAGTTACAGCTAACACTGCCTCTTAACTTGGCCGGGCTGCCATTGTCTATAATTTGGCATACAATGAATGTCTTCCTTGCTGAGATTTTCTCTTTTTATCTTAAGTGAATATTGGGATGTAATGGTTCAGTCTGTATGTAGTACATGAGAATTACATTTTAAAAGTGCCTTACTGATTATTCTTACAGGTGCTTTCGTTTACACACCCTATCTCCTTCCATTCAGCTGAAACTTTTGAATCCCTTTTGGCTTGTCTAAAAATGGATGATGAAAAGGTAGCTGAAGCTGCACTGCAAATTTTCAAGAACACGGGAAGCAAAATTGAAGAGGATTTCCCACACATCAGATCGTGAGTTAAATACATTAAGATACAATATACTGTATTATGCTATACTATACAACAGTTGGGAAATATTGGGCAAAATTTACATTTCCCTGAAGTCAATAATGACAGTTTCATTAGATTTGATAGGGTTGAATTGCCAAATGACATTTACAAAACTTTAGAGGAAAACTGAGTTCAGGTAGAGGCTCTGCACAGAAGTTGATACCTATTTCTTGATATTAATTATGTGAATAACACAATTATAAAGTATCACCACCAGACATTTAGAATACAAAGGGATCTTGTGATACCTTTGAGGCTAACTGCAAGAAAGAAGCTGGTAGCATGAGCTGTCATAGACTTGAGCCTACTTTTTCAGATGTAGAGGCTCAAGTCTACTAAAACTCATGCAACTAGCTTCTTTCTTTCAGTTTCAAATGTGCTACAAGATCCCTTTGCATATTGATTTTCCAGACTAACACAGCTATGTCTTTGAATTCTATCATCAGACATTTAGTGCATTTTAATGGCATCTTTTCCAATGAAAGATATTGGGATGAGTGTTCTGCCATGTTATTTCCCTCTCTTTATCACCTTCCATGTTGTTCACACCAGATATTTTAGTGGGTGTGAGTTTGCTTCTTCTAGCTGATAAAACAATCAACTGTTTGTCACTTCTATTCGTTAAGAGACCATAGTGTTCACATTACAATCAGCCCCCTACATATGCAGCTTTGACTCTTGCAGATTTGATTAATATGTACTCTAGGAATCTCTAGGTCCTCCATTGTGAGTCTGCTGGATGTTGACCATAGAGTCACACTAGATGACTTAGAGATTCCTAGAGAAAAAAAATTCTCTGGACGTTTGTGGGTCCTCCAGCATGATTCCATGGTAAACTTCCACCTGATGTTAACCATGGAATTGCATTGGAGGACCTAAAGATTTCTAGCGGGATGTTCTGTCAGGTAAAAAAAATAAAATAGTTTATTATTTGTGGATTTTCCACTTTCACAAGGTCCTGTGCCCCTAACCTCAGTGAATGCAGAGGGGCACTGTAGTGAGATTTATGCATCTCTCATGATACAATGGCTGGGGAAAAGTGTAAACCATTCAGTGCTTTTCAGAAATGTATATGTGTTTGAACTGATGGCACATGGCCAGGAATAGTTAGAGATAGCATTTCTCATTTGAAATGGTTGCTTTATTATTATGATTATTTTAATGTGCCTCTAATCTTGAGGCATGAGCCAGCATGGCATAATGGTTGGACTGTGACTTTGGAGACCAGGGTTCGATTCCCAGCTTGGCCATAAAATCCACGAGTCACATGATCTTGGCCTCAGGGGAAGGCAAAGGCAAACCTCCTCTGAATAAATCTTGTCAAGATTTCCAAAAGCTGGAAATGACTTAAAGTCACAGAACACACACACAGAAACACCCACAATCTTGAAGCTGTTGTTGAGGTTTCCTATCATGTTCAGTGGTGAAGAAGTAGGACCTCACATGTAAACTGACTAGAATAAAAAGTGTTTTAGAAGTGCAGCCTATAATTTTGATAAAACCTGGTCATACATGTTCTGTTTATATTATCTGAGAGTTCCATGGATCTTCAGAGTTGTAATTACAATTTAATCTGTATCTGTAACCTATGAGAAGAAGTAAAAAGGCATCCAGTCGTGTGTTGAGGGTTTTTCCAATTGTTGGGGTGCCATCTGCATTCAGAGAATCGTGTTTTATTCACACTCTGTGAATATTTTACTTTTGTGTGTAATATTTCCCTCTCCATCCTTTGTCATAGACATGTGATTGAACTGATATGTTTGTAACTATTATCAATTCGTAGCAAACATACACATGTTTAGTTTTATTTAAACAGTTATGTTTTACTTCTAGAGCTTTGCTTCCAGTCCTGCACCATAAAGCTAAAAAAGGACCACCTCGTCAAGCCAAATATGCCATTCACTGTATTCATGCAATATTTTCCAGCAAAGAAACACAATTTGCACAGATATTTGAGGTAATTGTTTTTAATGTTGTATGTTTATGCTGTATTTATATTTCTGACACATAATCATATATGACTTGTTCAATGTTAACAGACAAAGTATGGTTTTGTAACTTCTTCAAATATTTAAAATTGCTTTTTAAAGAATATTTGATTAGTAGCCTCCCTTAATTGTTTTAATAATTGAAAATATTTTTAATACACTGCAACAGACTTGGGGATATATGAATCTCAATAGTCCCATTCATTTATACTCAGTGTTTGTATTTCTTTTTAGCCTCTACATAAGAGTCTTGATCCAAGCAACCTTGAGCATCTAATTACACCTCTGGTTTCTATTGGCCACATAGCTTTGTTGGCACCTGATCAATTTGCTGCCCCATTGAAATCTCTGGTGGCCACCTTTATTGTTAAAGACTTGTTAATGAGTGACAGGGTAAGAGCTTTTTAAATTGTAAGTTCAACGTTTACAGCAAGATATATGTATTTTCTTCATATATTAGCATAAAATATGGCTATATAGCTCTTGTATTGTCAAAGTACTGGTAAGTAACAAAATGATTTAAATCTTTCAATTTCAAGTTAGGCAAGACAGAAATATAAAAACTTAGTCCTTAAACAAATTGATTTGAATCTCATCTTTCCTGCAGCTTTTCCCTTTTTATTAAAATAAATATTGTTTTTCTTCTTTAATCATTTACAAACACATAAATTCTCTGAGTAGTACAGAATGCACATATTTTCTGCATTCTTGGTGTCACGGATCCATTCTCTAAACTTGTGTCCTTAACAGCATTTATTTTTCTATTCTTTATTCTCTGTGCACTAGTTCATATATTACCATCTTACTAATAGGATATTCTGATGCTTGTTTCTACTGCTAGAATAACTGAGAATGACTTGCTTAAAAATTCAATGTTTTCCCCAAAGTATAAGGTAGTAAATAAATGACAAGATATATTACTTTATTCAGATGCCAGGGAAAAAGACAACTAAGTTGTGGGTGTCAGATGAAGAAGTTTCTCCTGAGACGCTTGTAAAGGTAAGTCATTTAAAAGCCTTTATTTGCATAATGATCTTGACTGTAGCATATTTCTGCCCTGTCTTACGTGCTAATTTTAACTCCAGGCTAATTTGGTTTTTGTTGTTTGCACATCTGACCTACTGTCATTCATAGCCATGCTCTTAAGTTTTCCTTTAACATGATAGATAGAGAGATCTTGATTTAGTCTGAGGATCAAAGAACATTGTGTGCACTAAACTTCAGTGGCTTATATTTTCAATATGTACTTTAAAGTTCTTGCATAGGAGGGGGTCATGTCAGTCCCCTAGACTCATGTTTTGGAGCAGAATTTACATAGAGGTAGACCTACAGTGTAGTCAAATTAGGACATTGGAACTTACAGAAAAGTAAATAATATTCCCAAATTTCAGGAACTTGTCATTTAGTTTCTTTTCCATAAACAGAAATCTCCCAGGCTCAAAAATAAATACCATATTCTTCCAAATCAATTGAATCTTGTAATACAGAGTGCTTTCTTGTCCAAACCAATGTAATATATGAAGAGAGGGAAAACTCCAGTGCTTTTTGGGAGGCAAACTATAATACAGAAGAGAAATTAAGTATTTTGAGCCTAGGAGATTTCTGTTTCTAGAAAGGAAACTAAATGACAAGTTCCTGAAATTTGGGAATATTATTTACTTTTCCGTAAGTTCCATTGTCCTAGTTTGACTACACTATAGGTCTACCTCTATGTAAATTCTGCTCTAAGACATGAGTGTAGGGGACTGACATGACCTCTTCCATGCAGGAATTCTAAAGTCAGTAGGGTAATCCCAATAATGGCCTTTAACTGGAGGACGGAATTGTCAGTGGGATAGGTAAAGACCCCATCACCAGTCACTGTTTGTTTAATTTTAATTATCTTGTGTTTTCTGGCTTTGCTTATTTGTGTGAAACACACTTGATGCTGCAAACACAAAAACTGCTTTTGTTGTGAAGCATTTGTGTACCCTGGAATAATTGTACTGTATTTTCCGACGAATAAGACGACCCAACGTATAAGACGACCCCCCCATTTTTCCAGTCAAAATATAGAGTTTTAGCACCTCTATCCTCCTTATCCTTATACCCGGCGTATAAGACGACCCCCCACTTTAAACACAGATTTTGCAGGTTAAAAAGTAGTCTTATACGCAGGAAAATAAGGTAATTCTTATCAGTGTAGGAAAATGCCTTACAATAAGGAGTATAAAGTTTCTTTTTTTTTATCATGGTGTGTGAGTTAATTTGTTATTTACATGCATTATATATATAAACACACACACACACACAGTCGCCCCTCCGTTTTCATGGAGGATCTGTTCCGGAGCTCCACCCACCCCCCACCCGTGTAAACAGAAAACTGCAAATATTCAAACCCCATAGGCTTGAATGGTGGCATGCGCCTGAGGGCTTGCGGCCCATTTTGTCCCCCTCCATTTGCTGCCTGCGAACAAGCGAGGGATGCGGACTTTTAAGTCTGCAAAAATAGAGGGGCGACTGTATATTGCAGTAGGTGACAGTCTTCTAGTTTATCCTCACTGTTATGTAAGATTCTAATCCAGGGATAGGCAATTTTTCTCCTTTAAGGGCCGAGGGACTTCCGCTCCCAGAATCTCAGGAGCTATTGGCTAACATGATTCTATTGGCCAACATGGCTGAGGCTTCTAGGAGCTGAAGTCCCTTGGCCCTTAAAGGGGAAAGGTTGCCTACCCCTGTTTTAATCTCTGAGAAATATAATTATTTCCCATTACTGTGGATATTTCCAGCAGCTTTGCCCTTGATTTTTAGCTTTATGATATATAAAGGTGGTTGATCTGTAAGTTCTGAGAATTCATGCTTTGGTTAATATATTATGAGTGAATGCAACTGATATTATAAAGTTTTGTTCAAGTTCTGAAGAAAACTTTTCATGAAGCCATAGCTATATACTCCTTTCTGTGTTTTTCCCCTCCTTCTATCCCCCTACCCCTGTATACTTTTCATAGCAGAAGTAGATTTTTGATCGAGCTCATTATGTTGACAATGTAGTGACCAACCATGTACTGCAAGACAGAAACATGTCTTGATATCCTCCTTTAGGAGCAAGCTATAAATAACATATATATGCAAAAATGCATATGTACTGAAACATTTGAAAGCATCTATTATGAAAAATAGAATTACAATACTTTATAACTATTATGTTAGATTTATTTTTAAAGAAAAAAATAATTAGAGTGGGTGGAAAAAAAACACAAGGAAAAAATAGGCTAACATTTAACCTAAGTGAATCGGATACTGTATAGTGTAAGGTTAAGACTCACTAGAACTGTCATGTTGCTTGTTCCCAGGTTAGGCCTTATGAATAAATGCTGGCCTCAGTGAAAACCTGGGGGAGGCAGAATGAGACAAGACCAATAAAAGCCCATAGAGGGCCTTTACAGACTGCCAGAAATAATCCAGCTTCAGACCACTTTAACTGCCCTGGCTCAGTGGTAGGGAATCATAGGAATTGTAGTTTTTTCTGAGACATTGAGCCTTCTCTGTCAGAGAGATCTGGTGCCACAATAAACTACAGTTTCCATGATTCCCTAGCACTGAGCCAGGGCAGTTAAAGTGGTCTCAAGCTGGATTATTTCTGGCAATCTGTTCAGACCCTGAGTGGCTTTGAAGGAGAAGCCCTAGAAGGCAAAAGTTGCAAGAGGAAAAAAATGTAGGGGTTGCAGACTTTTCCTTTGAACTTGGGTTGCAAGGGAATGATGGACTGTCATCTAGGATTTTTGTCACACCTTGTCTGAGGCATTTTCTGGCTGCTAGAATTGCGAAAATGTACCCAGGAGAGCAGTAGGCAGAGAGATTTAGGGAGAGCTGCAAAACGAATCCCTGTACAGAAACAGGAGAGCCAGGCAAGTTGAAAAGGTAAAGAGAAACCTAGTGTTGGCTGGAGTGGCATACCCTTCTGCAACATCTTAGATACCTTTTCTTCATTTTTTTATTTGTATGTGGCTTATTCCCTGGGCCTCTAAATCTCCCAGTGTACCTTCTCTGGGGATCCTTATCCTAAGACCACTTACCTGTGTACCACAGAATCTCATCCTGAAGCTATTTTAATCAGTACGTTGTATAACTGCCTAGCTGAGGACTCTCTAAACTTAAAATAAAGACTGTATCTATTATTATTATTATTATTATTATTATTATTATT
>JAIPUX010001232.1:146041364-146067473 GCA_020142125.1 Phrynosoma platyrhinos | reverse complement strand
CCTTGTCTTCCTCTTCAGTCTATGTTTGTAGGGGTGTGTGCTGCCATGACAGGCATTCAGGAAGTAGATAACTCTATAGCTACTGATGGCAGTGGAGGTGTGGGGACTTGAGTTTGTTTTTGTCTGTATCCTTCTACTCTCTGGCTGAGAATGTGCAAACTGGGTAAGTGGCTTGGGAGCAAAGTGATTGCGAGGGAGAAGAAAGAGAGAAAACCAGTCATCCCTAATGCAAACATTTTTCTATGGGTTTCCAGTGTGTGTATGTTATTCATATGAATCTGAATTCACTTCAGAAATGATTGTATATGGCAACATAGCTTGCAGTCTGTTAATTTAATGAATTTAATCTATGAATTTTAATATATATTTGGAGTACAGTTGCCCCTTCCATTTCGCAAGGATATCTTCCAGACCACCACCCCTGTGAAAATGGTGGCTCGCAAATGTTCGAGCCCCATTGAAAAGAATGGCATGTGTGTGGGGCCACACACAGGCGCACACCGCCATTTTATCTATAGCTGCTTGTCCCTCCCGTGAAGAGCAAGACCACGGACTCAAAGTCCGCAAATGGGAAGGGACAACTGTATTTTTAAATTAGAATAAAACAAACCCAAATATTCAGTCTTTGAACACTTGGCTATAGCTGAATATGGCTCCTGCATGCATTGCATCTGTCCACTCTTGGTTTAGAAGATGACGAACAGCTAGAAAGGGTCTCTTCTATCAGCCCAGACCATTGGACGTGCTCTTTGGGGCAGATAGAAGTCAGGGTCAAACAACACTTGGAGTAACACAACATCTTCACCCCTGCTAAATGATATTTGCCATTATACATAGGGCATAAGAACACAGAAGACTTTGTGGTTGACTAGAAGTGGTAGCTGCAAAAGAATTTTTACAACACAAAAATCTCTGCATTTATCCTGTCCACAATGGTGCAATAGACTAATTGTGTTTGCCAGCACAAGAGGTTCATGGGAGTGACTGTTTTTTGGGAAACACTGAAGGTGCACTCAGTTATTTTGCCTATTTTAGTGCTAAGCAGTGCTCATTTCCTAATGGTAGTTCACAAACAAATTCTTTTAGGAACATTTTTGCGATTAAAAAGGTTTGGTTGGATTTGGGAAATGAGGAATAGTAAACAAGGATTCAGCTTCTGCCCATTGTGAGGAGAATGTCTATGAAATCAGCCAAACATCAACAATGCTTCTTAATAACAGTAAGATCTAGCAGGATGGTACACCTGACCTTTTCATTGATCTAACCAACCAAGGAGTGCCCTTGAATTTGCCTTATCTGCCCCAGCTCGATAAAAGGTTCTGCTGTGTGTACTAATGTGAATAGGAAAGTACATGACTTAGTGCTCATTATTTGGCTTGAAATCCAGCAGAATCTGCCTGAGCTGGTGTGCCATCGATATGCTCATTTTGCATGTATAAGGCCTTGGGTGTATTATAAGTACATATGAATTAGTTGGCATCCTGGGGAAATACATAAATGGATGTATATTTTTGTTAGTGATTTGTTACGTGAGAAACAGGTATCCAGAATGCTAAATTTCAGTACTAACTGGAGTACTATGGGTTTTTTTAACAGCCTAAAGCAGCCAATGTTCTTGGAGCAGTTAATAAGCCTCTTTCATCAGCAGGCAAGCAGTCTCAGTCTAAATCATCACGAATGGAAACAGTAAGCAATGCCAGCAGCAATTCAAATCCAAGCTCACCTGGAAGAATCAAAGGCAGGTAAGTAACACATTGAAATAATATTTATATTTATATTTATCAATTATATTTTTAATAGTATATATGTAACAGTATCTTAAAATAAATTGAGTAAAGCAGAATACAGATCAGGTTATAGCTAGATGGGAAGACAGTTACAGAAATCCTAGATCAGCACATATTTACCACATATACTCGACTATAAGTCAACCTCCTGTATAAGTTAAGGGCAGTTTTTGGGGCCAAAGTTATGGATTTTTATATAATCCATGACTTAAGTCGAGGGTAAAACTTAGGGGCATGTAACAAAGGATGCAAATGATGAAGGAAAGAAAAATGGTGCCAAAGTACACTGCTGTTTTCTTACCCAGACTTTCAAAAAGATCAGAAGTGACACCACAGTGGATTAAAATAGAGGGGGGTGGTGCTTCTCTTAGTGTTTCTTTTAGTTTCTTCTGGGATAGACTAAACTCTTGCCTTTTGTCGCTCTACTCAGAGAAGGAGAAGGTTCCTTTTTGATAAGTTAACGTATGTAATTTACATTGACCCATGGATAAGTCGACCCAGGTTTTGGATTTCAATTTTTTGACTAAAATTTCTAGACTTATCCAGTATGCCTTCTAGCATGAACCCACTCAGCTGATCTTAAAAGCCAGCCAGTGAAGGTGAAGGAGATCTGCTCTATTTCCAATCATAGGAAGGGTGACATTTCCACTCCCTCCTGCCATTTCCACTCCCTCCTGCCTAGAGCGAGACTGTAACAAGGACATGTCATAAGGATGCTGCTTTGCAGGCTCTCGCCTGCTTGCAAGCTGAATGGAATTCATTCACCTGATCTGGTGGCTGGCTCTTAAGGTGGATTTAGGTGGCATTTACCCAGGTTTCCAATCAGAATACACAGTCTTACTTAATACACACCAGTTACATGTCTAGGTTATGAATCAGTAACTGCAGTGATGAATGCCTATAGCTATTGAATGACTACTGATTATACTTGCTGACCAAATGCTAAATAAAACGTCTCATAGTGGTATGTTATTGTTACATCTAGAGTAGCATCTCCTTTGCATCTGGTGTAGAAAAATGTACAGCTAAATGGCAAAGAAAGCCATTTAGATTTCTTTGGTTCTTGCTTTTATATTATTACATGTTTAATCTCTATTGTGTACAGCACAGCTGGTGTTTTTGGTAAATAAATGAAGTGAATGAATCAATGCTATTGTTATATTATATATGGATATAAAAATATACCAGTAATATCATATTATATGCATGAACAATGTCTTTTTATTTAAATATTTTTTGTATAGGCTCAAATTCTGATTTTCCTATGTACTGTACTAGGTGGCATCTGTTTTTCACCCTAACTTTCCTTAATTGTAATGGTATACTAAACGGAAACTTGCTGTATATATAATAATAATAATAATAATAATAATAATAATAATAATAATAATAATAATATTTTATTTATATCCTGCCCCTTTGAGCACAATCGGGGCAGCGAACAACAGTTAAAAATACATAGAATACAGATCCAAAGACCAATACCCACCCCCCTTTAAAAGAGTATTAAACTAACACTAATTAAAGCATCTTAGGTTAAACATAAAATTAAATAAAACCAATAAACAAACAAAAATAACAAACAGCGGAGATAACAAACAAATCAGCAGAGTAGCGGAAATGGCGGCGGCGATCAGATTGGAAGAGGGCAGAATAAGGGGGTTCCTGAGGCCAGGAAGTCTATTCTGGAAAGGCCTGCCAGAAGAGATCCATCTTAACAGCCCTTTTAAAGCTGTTTAATATTGTAATCTGACAGATTTTGTCCGGCAGGCCGTTCCCTAATCTGGGGGTGACTACCGAAAATGCCCTCTGGGAGGTTGCAGACACCCTAGATTTTAATGGCTGTAGCAAGTTCCTCCCAGAGGACCAGAGTGCGTGGGGAGGATTGTATAGGAGGAGGCGGTCCTGAAGATAGGTTGGACCGAAGCCATTTAGGGCTTTAAAGGTGATAACCAACACCTTATACTGGGCCCGGAAACTAATAGGCAGCCAGTGGAGGGACTTTAACACCGGAGTTATGTTCTAGAGACCACTCTGGCTGCCATGTTTTGTACTAACTGAAGTTTCCGGATCAAGCATGAGGTACCCCCATGTAGAGCGCATTACAGAAATCCAGATGCAAGGTTACCAGCACATGCACAACAGTCTCGAGGTCCCTTACTTCCAGAAAAGGGCGCAGCTGGCATATCAGCTGAAGCTAATAACAGGTGCTCCTGACCATTGCATTTACCTGATTTGTCATCAGGAGCGACAAATCAAGGAGCACCCCCAGATTGCGAATGCAGTCCTTTACGGAGAGTGTGACCCTGTCCAGGACTGGAGGTTGCAACTCAATTACTGGTTTCGGGGCTGCTACCGTTAGCACCTCCATTTTATCTGGATTCACTCTCAATCTGTTTTTCCTCAACCAGCCCATTACTGCCTTAAGACATTCATTGAGGGAAGAGACGCCATCGGAATTCAAGGTCGACGATCGAGATACGGTCATCAGCGTACTGATAACACCCAGCTCCATGACTGAATGATCTCACCCAGCGGCTTCATATAGATGTTAAACAACACCGGGGACAGAATGGCACCTTGAGGGATGCCACAAGTAAGCTCCTTTTGCTGGAGCAACTGTCGTGCTCTTTGGGCAGCACCCTCTGGGATCTGCCCGAGAAGAAGGAACGAAATCACTGCAAAGCAGTGCCTCCGATTCCCACCCCCCTCAGGCGATCCAAGAGGATGCCATGATCTATCGTATCAAAAGCCGCTGAAAGATCTAAAAGCACCAACAGGGTCACACTACCCCTGTCGATGCTCAGACGCAGGTCGTCGGTCAAGCCAACCATAGCAGTCTCAATTCCAAATCCTGTCCTAAAGCCAGTTTGAAATGGGTCTAGATAATTGGTTTCATCCAAGACAACTTGGAGTTGAAGAGTAACCGCCCTCTCGATTACCTTGCTCAAAAATGGTAACAAAGAACCTGGCTTATAGTTGTTCATATCCAGGGGGTCCAGGGAAGGTTTTTTCAGAAGCGGTCTTCAAACAAGATGGAAGATGACTTTCCCTGAGGGATGCATTGAGGATGTCCGTAAGGAACATCCTCATTGCATTCCCCCCCCCCCCCCGGACGGCCAGCCAGGATAGGCAAGGATTGGGAGGACAGGTTGTTTTCCTCACTCTACCAAGGAACTTGCCCATGTAATTGGTACTCACAGATTGAAACTGATCCAGGATAATTTCATTAACGGAGTCGCTGGACAACTCGTCAGTTGTTTCTGTCAAAACACTAGTGTGTAAGTCGTCTCTTATCTGAGAGATTTTATCTGCAAAAAAGTTGTTAAACGCATCACAGCAGGGCACTGTTGGGTTAAGTAACGGGACTTGGGCAGGAGGTACCTGCGTCAGCTCTCCCACCACCCTAAACAGCTCTGCTAGACGGGACTCTGCAGACGCAATATGTACAGAACAGAATGATCTCTGTGCTGCACGTATTGCCTCTCGATAGGACCAAAGAAAGTTCCTATGATGAGTCTGATCAGATAAGCGTCGAGTCTTCCACCAGGTGCGCTCTAGTTGTTGTCCAACCCGCTTCATTTTTCTAAGTTCTGTTGTATACCATTGCTTCCGATTAGGAGCGGGTTGGAAAGGACGCTTGGAAGCGATCGTGTCGATAGCCTTGGTAAGATCGGTGTTCCAAGTATTAACCAAAGCTTCGACAGGGTCACTGGCGTTACTAACTATTAAACCCTCCAAGGCTTTCTGGAATCCACTTGGTTCCATTAGCCTTCGAGGGCGGATCATTCTAATAGGTCCACCATCCCCTGTGGGGCAGATAAAGGCTCTTAGTTCAGTCTTGACCGGGAAATGATCTGTCCATGACAATGCGGAGGTTTTTATTACCTCCGCCCATGGATATTCCTGTTCCGTACTGAAGACCACATTGAGGGTATGACCCGCACAATATGTGGCCCCGACGATCAATTGGGATAGGCCCATGTTTGCCATGGTTTCCATGAATTCCCGAGCCGCACCTGTCAGATTTATCAAACTGGTCTCGAGTGGCGACTCCAGCAGCAACTCTGAGACCAGTTGTGTCAGCTCGGTTAGGGAGTCCGCTAGACAATGGGGTGGTCGGTATACTAGCAGAATCCCTAAACTATCCGTGGTCCTCAGGCTAAGGTACATACACTCGAAGTGGACTGTGTTGCGTACAGGTATCCTGATCAAAGTCAAGTTGTTCTTATAAACCAGAGCCACTCCCCCTCCCCCCGCCCACTTCCCCTTACCTGCTCACTCACAGAATACCCGGCTGGGAGGACCTGCGTCCAAGTAATGGCGCTATCCTCTCCCATCCAGGTTTCTGTGAAGCAAGCCAGGTCTAGGATATATAATACCAACTTTACAAAATAATAGATAATTTATTAAACTAATAAACTTTTGTGGATTTAACACTGTTAAACATGCTTAAGAGATGGGCTTGTATGCTTCCCCCCAACCTTCATTTGAATAAACTTCATTTCATTTGCAATAGAAATGCATCTTGGGAAAAAATAAGAATATAAATTAGTGTAATTATTTTCATTCTTTTTAGAAGAATGGAAAAAGTTACATGGGTTTGGCACCCCCCCCCCCTTTAAAAAGTGAGAATTGAAATAGTTTATCATAGTGCAGAAGTGAAATATTACTACTCAGAAACCAATGTTGATAAGAAAATATAGATGTAAATTCACCATGTAAAACAGGGATCAAAGAAATTAGTATGCTTTAATTTTCAATGAACAAAATAAACAGGAACCTGAGCACAAAGTTGAGATGAAGTAGCTTATTGCTCACCTGAAACATTGGGGTCACATTAGCCAAGTTTAGCCCCTCCATACTAGTTGTATCCCTAAAAAAAACACCCACGTTTTCTCATACAAATGCACATATGTAATTTCAACCCTTTGGGGGAAAGGTACGACAACACTGAAGAAAAATCTTCCTAGCATTGATAATTTCTTATTTCAGCTGAACCTGTTGTCAATTTTCAAATCAGAAACTGCAAATTAATTAGATTTCTGATTTTGAATGTCTGTGTTGTAACATTTCAGACTTGACAGCACTGAAATGGACCACAGTGAAAATGAAGACTATACAATGGCTTCACCTTTGCCAGCAAAGAAAAATGATAAGAGAGATGACTCTGAAATTGTAAGAATTAATTTTTCATTAATCTTACTAAATGATAACTACATGAAAAAGAAATATTTTTTAGCTAGTATTCATAGATATGACTTGATTTCATTTATAAAATCATACTGATTTACTAGAAACTAGCTCACATCTTCTAAAAATTAGAAATAGGGGCTCTAACATGAGTGGGCCATTCACATGGAGTTGTGTGGTTTTATATGTAATTAAGTCTTGGAGAGATTTTTTAAAATTGCCACTATACAATTAGGTAAGGCAGTCTCATAATATTTGAATTGTATAGTAACTTTGTTTCAACAGATGAGTAACAAACATATCAAGGCAGGTCCTGCATTTTACGTTAAAATATTTGTTTCTTTAAAATTCTTCTATTGTAGGAATTTATTTTGGTTAGTTAAGGCACAGTTTAACCAATAAGAAAACACTATATTTGAAAGTAAAAAGAATTTTTGAGTATATATTTTCATGGTAAAAGAAATCCATTTTTTTCATAAATAGGATCTTGATAGTTGATGGGAGAGTTAACCACTTCTTTCTTTTTCAGTCAGAGCTGGAAAAGCCCAGAAGCAGGAAGAAAATAGTTACAGATCCAGAAGAGAAGTTGGGTATAGATGATCTGAGTAAACTAGGACAAGAACAAAAACTTAGAAGTGGTCAACGAGGAAGAAAGAGGGCAGCAATTATTTCAGAGCCAGAGGAACCTCAGTGGTCAGAGGAAAAGAGACTAAAGGAAGATGTCCTAGAAAGTGAAGATGAACAAAACAGCCCACCAAAGAAGGGAAGAAGAGGACGACCCCCCAAGGCAGCTGCTGGAGCCACACTAAAGGAAGAATCAGCGGCAAAGACATCTAAAAGAGGTAGAAAAAAAGCCACACCAGTAAAACCTGTAGAGGAGGAAGAGGAGGAAGATGAGGAGGAGGAGGAAGAGGAAGAAAGACAAATGGAAAGCATAGAGCAGAAGTCAAAAGTTCGGCAGTACAAGACACCAAGGAAAACACAACAGAGGTATCTCCCTTGTTTTGTAAACTGCTCTCTAACTTTTAACTTGAGTTTTAAAATTTGTCATATAACTTAGATATACTTCCAAGTAGGTCTGAATCATCTGAAATAAGTACAGCTGAATCCAACCAGTCTACGCCACAGAAAAAACGAGGGAGACCACCAAAAACAGCACCTTCACAGCAGAAAAAAGGGTAAGATGAAATTGTGTTTAAAAAGGATTTTTTATGTTTTTTGAAAATGTTTTTATTTATGTATTTTATGTTTTAAATGTTTTTACCCACTTTGGAGGCTCTGATAGATGGAGAGGCAGCAGATAAATGCGATAAATAAATAAGAGAGGTGGAGTATGTTACATTTAGTCTAGTTTTTTAAAAACATAATAGCTCAGAAAATCCAATTATAAACAGAAAGTATAGCACAGTGTACCTTATTTCCACCCAGCTGGTTCTGGTTTAAGCAACTATGTTGTATAAGGTTCAGGGAAGAGAAGAATTTAATATTGCTTAGATGCTGTGCTGGCCTTTAGATCTTCTCACAACTACTTTGTCCTCCTTGTATTGACATAATGTGTATAATGAACACTGTATCTGTGGTTTTCCATTTTAGAAGAGCTGGACGGGCAAAGCAAACGGCAAGTAAAGAAAATGAATCTGGTGAAGAAATGGATATATTTCAGAGTAATTCACCTGTTGAAGATATTCCCCAAGAAGTAACAATGGAAGAAGAGGAAGTTTCCACAGTTAAAGTAAATACTTTTCTTAATTGCATAACTTAGTTTTCATGTATTATAACAAAATAGTGAAAAGGTACTCTTTCTTCTGTCTATGCATCTAATAGAGTCTAATGGATTTTACTTGGTGATAAATCACCCTGCTCTGTCTTTCACATCACATTGAAACAACAGTGTGGGAAAAGAGAGCATGAGTCATTTGTAGTCACCGTATTTTCCGGCGTATAAGACGACTGGGTGTATAAGACGACCCCCCACTTTCCCAGTTAAAATATAGAGTTTGGGAAGTGTATGACTTCCAAAACTGTTGTTGTTGTTGCTGTGCACCTTCAAGTCATTTCCAACTGATGATGACACTAAGGCAAACCTACCACGAACCTCCTTATACCCGGCGTATAAGACAACCCCCCCCCCCACTTTAACCCCAGATTTTGCAGGTTAAAAAGTAGTCTTATACACCAGAAAATAGGGTAATATTGAAATGAATTATCAGATTTTAACTAAATAAGCTCCTATATGAAATATAAGACCCAGTGGTGTAGTGGTTTGATCATTAGACTATGACTCCGGAGACCAGGATTTGAATGCTCACTTGGCCATGGAAACCCAGTGGGTGACCTTGGGCAAGTCACGCTCCCTCCAGCCTCAACAAGAAAAAGACAAGCCACCTCTGAACATTTTTTACTGAGAAAACCCCATGATAGGATCATCTTAGGGTCATTTTAAGTCAGAAATGGGTTGAAAGCATACAGCAGCAATATGAAATATGTGACAAATGGCTCATACATTTTGAAATTAGTGGATCAGGCTTTTTTTTTTTTTTGTGTTATTGCCTATTGGGTCTTACAGTAATAGAATATATGTTTCATTTTAAATATTACTTCTACTTGTGCTGCTCTGCTTCCATTCATACATTTTAAAGGTATTTAAATTTAATAGTACATGGATGAGGATGCACAAAGCAGGGCATATTGATGGCATTGCCACTTAATGCATAATAGAAGGTGTATTTAAATGTGCTTCATATTTGTAGATTTGATTCACAACATAGCAAGTGATAAACATGTGAAAGTCTGTCTGTGGATCTTGCCTGGATTGGGGTATATTGCTTGATGTGCTGTTTTTTCCCCAGGTACGCCGAAGGACATCCAAAAGGGAAAAGCGATGAAAAAGCCACGTTGCCAGCCTTTTAAAGTGAAGTCTTAGAAGAATGCTCTTTATTATTTCAGACTAAAGAAAGCTCTTGGTGCTCACAATGGGGATTGCTGGTGAAAGTTAGACAATTTTCCTGCCCCTGAAATTGGAGTTTCCAGGTCACAAGTATAAGCCACACACGTTAATATCATTAACCATGGATTTTTGTGAAGTGTAATGTGTGCTGGCTATATAGACACATGAACAAAAGAAACCGCCTGTAAATAATCCTTTTTTAAAAATGTTTCTGACTTCTAAGTGCTTGTATAGCTTTTACTGCGGCTTTAAACCTGACAGTATAAAACTGTTAGATCTATTGATTTCAAAAAAGGAGGAAAAATTAGAATGGATATCAAGCAATATCTGTCAGTGTCTGTATTTTTATTTTTCTTGGCATTTAACTGTGAAAAAAATCAGTTTGACATTATAGTGATACTTCTAACAGCATTTGTTAGAAAGTAACAGAAAAAAAGACCATGGCCTCTTTTTCTTTATATATCTAATCCAGTGTTTACCTTTGGCCCTCAACTGTCTTTGGAGGTGCCAAGACTGCATTTGAAATGATGTGGGATGAAATAATATAGCTAGATGCAGATTTGTGAAAGAAGATTCATTTTACACACCTCAGTATTGATACCAGATTCTTCTGGACCTTTTCTGACATTAAGCATTTAAAAAGAATTTAATAGTTTAATTTTTAAAGTGTGTTATTAAATAATGTAATGAGAGCCTATCTTCTTATTTTCCTTAATAGTTTTTGTTAATCTGCTGTATCAATAAAATTCTGCAACTGAATTTTTAATAGTCTAGTATCTCAGTGTGCATATTCCCTCCTGAACATTATGTTCACAAAGAGCAAATTATTGCATTATAATATGAAACCTGATATCTGAGCTTTAGTGAAAATACAGGTTTTATTACTATGTAAAGTTAATTGAAAGAAAATTTTATTGATGCAGTCTGTCTTTATAAAGCTGTTCCTTCTTCAGAACCACGTGTTTTGTATTTCACAGTGAGTTGCATGTTTATGAAAAAAATGTAATGAAATTGCAATGTAATTTTAAAGAGTCTTATTTGGCTGTAGGATATATACTACATTGCCTCATGAGAAGAACCTTCTACCAAGAGCTTATTGTATTTTCTTTTTTTGTTAACCGAAATTTTTTATTTCTCTGTGTGTAGGTGTGGGCATTTGGAGGAGGGCTTATTATGGTGAACATGTTTTCAATTGAATCATCAGTGAAAGGATATTTCAGTCAGGGTATTCAAAATATTTAAGGAGCTTCACTTTATGTCCACCTCCAAGTGATTGAACTTTCTTTCTTGGGTAAAATTACAAAAATCAAACAAACTGGGAAACAACTTAAGGCGTCCTGTATGCAATTTTGCAAACTGTCTGAACCAAAATATATAGGTTTTTTATTTATGCTTAGCAAGGCACACTTTATAGTTTAACATGCTGTTTTCTTCTTGCTTGCTAGTAGCAAATATTAGAGAATCAAATTTTAACTTATTAATATTTTATCTCATGGAATAATGGAACATTGTCAGAATTTAACAAACACATCTTTTAAGTTATAATTTCAAGGGGATATATGCTAGGGAAGGGATGAGACTTCATGGTTGTTCCAGAACATGTTAGCAAGTAAAATTTTCAGGGGAAATTAAGCTTTTTTCTAAACTTTTTAATTATATGATTTGTATGGTGTTTTTTTTTAATCATCATCAGCAATAGACAAAGCCAGTCAGTTTGTGGTGATTAAGCTGTTCTGCTTAAGTGCTTTTTTTAAAGAAGTCCTTTTGGCAAGTAATTACTATTCTTGGGCTGTTCTTTTTTTATGCCTACTGTCTTGGGTAACAGCTGTCTAAAAACATTAGCTATAAAGGTGGTTCAGATTACTTCACTTAGAAATTTCCCTAGCAGCTCGCAAAGTTTAACAGTGCAAATAAGAATTTTTATATCCTAGAAAAGAAAAATAGAATGTTATTGTATTTTCTTCACTGACAAAGTTGCACAGACATTTACCAAGTATATACATAAGACCATTTGATGCAAAATATCAAAAAGATACTAAAACTGCTTTGCAGACTGTTGAACATAGTTTGACCATATTTCCTTTAATACTAATGCACACAAGCTAATCATAAATCTTAATACCCGTATTTTCCAGCGTATAAGACGACTGGGCGTATAAGACGACCCCCCACTTTTCCAGTTAAAATATAGAGTTTGGGAAGTGTATGACTTCCAAAACTGTTGTTGTTGTTGCTGTGCACCTTCAAGTCATTTCCAACTGATGATGACACTAAGGCAAACCTATCATGAACCTCCTTATACCCGGCATATAAGACGACCCCCCCCACTCTAACCCCAGATTTTGCAGGTTAAAAAGTAGTCTTATACGCCAGAAAATAAGGGATTTGAATGTAATGTATACTTTGGCAATTTAAATATTTATTTTCTGGCAGTTTGACAGTTTAAATTTGAAATTGGGAAAACAGATGCAGGTAAAATGAGATCATGTTTAACCCTTTTAGACGTTATTCTCTTCCTACAAGTATAATGGATATCTTATGTACTAACACTTTCAGATCTGCATACAATAGCTGCATTAAAATAATGTATAAAGAGACAATATGCTAAAATGCAGTTAGTGTGCTTTTCAATTATGTTCAGTTTATAGTATGTATTGTATAACATTAAACAGTCAAATTGACCTCACTGTTGAAAGTTCAAGCATGAAATTTTTAGTTATCTTGCTGTAGTCTGCAGCCAATCATTTTAATCCACTTTTATGTATCATTTTCCTGTTAAGTGAAGCAGAAAATGTACAATGATCTGTATATGTGTTTAAATTATTTTATTTTGAAATTAGTTTTGGGGCTTTTAGTTACGGTACTTAACTTCCAAAGACTTTATTATTTTTCTTGTACTTTTTTCTTTGTATAATTTCCCAAAAATACAAGTATATGCTAGAAATGTTTAGATTAGAAATGCAAGTCTGACAGAAAAGGGGAAATTGATGTACATACTCTTCTATTGAGCACCAGCTAGTAGTGGACTAGAACTCTGGGTTCAAATCCCTGCTCAGCCATAGGAACTCCACTAAGTGGCCTTTGACAAGCCACTCTTTCTGAGCCTGAGAGGAAGGGAATGACAAACCTTCTCTGAATGAATCTTGCCAAAAAAGGATATGGTGGTCATAAATTGGAGTCAACTAGAAGACACATAACAATAACAAATTCTATCACTGCTAGGTTTGTTACTTTAAGTGAACAGTACAGTTCTCACTTTGAATGAAGGCTTCATGGAAATCTGTGTCAGGAAGGATAAAATTAATGTACATATTATTCTATACCTGCTACTATTAATAGCAAATAGTATGGAGGTTGCATTATTTCTCTCTGCCTGAGGTTCTGAGAGGGCTGCCATCCCAATTGCTGTATTGCTGTCTCAACTGACCCTGTTACCTTTATCTTATCTTGCAACCTCCTTTGGCTTCATGGTATAGTGTTGGTTTGAGGGGTTTGGATGGACACTGCAATCATAGTTAACAATTTGTAACAATTTGGATGTTACAAATGGGAAGTTATGGGAAGAGAAGCCAAGACTAGTAGTATGTCAAAGATATCAGGATAGGATCCTATGTAACAGCAATACTAGTATGTTTTCACTATTGATTCTCTTTTTATGGCCCTCATTTGAGGGCATCTTGAGTTTAAGTACCTGCTGTCAGTGGAGTGGTTGAACCACTTGTTTGGTAGACATGAAGGGCAGAGTGTTGATTCTTCATTACATTGCACAAGACTTGTGTGGCCACACTTAAGAACAAGAAGTTTGAAATATATATTTCCTACCTGAAGCATTGATGATACAGGATTTTGACGACTTTACACGCCTTTTATAGAAGTGAACTTTGCTGGTCATGCAGCATTACAGTCACTGTTATCCATCAGATATAAGAGCAGTAGTCCTGGTTTCTCAAGATGTGTGTTTATTACCACCTAAACAGTAGTTTGTTTGAATTTATTCTTCAAAGATCACCTTAAACTTGGATGTCTTCTGATCGATTTCCATTTTCAGTTAACCTACTATACTATAGCAGGCCTTAGTATTGGACTTAATGATCCTGGGATAATTGCCTGTTCCCTCCTGTACTAGAAGAACCATATTGGCTTCATTTATCTGAATTATTGGGCTCAAGCCTTAGAAGAAAAAAAATGATAGAATTGTGCCAATTGAGAAAGGTAACTATTATTCCTGTTTATGTGGAGAATATGTAAAGTTTTATGTTGGTGTTTTATATCAGTTCAGAACCTGCACACATACTTCTGTTATGAGTGGAATATATAGTAATCCCTGAAATTTCCTGATCATCCACAAGCTAGCTGACTGTCTACTCAGTTATCCTGGATTTTTCCTATCAGCGTCCCTAATTTGTTGGAAAATTGAGTTGCTGCTACTTAACTATATTCCAATATCCTGCCTTGCCTGTCTCACTCGACAGTGTTCCATTACCTTCTCTTTTGCTTCCTTATTAGCTTCTCCCCCCATCCTGAGAAAATAATGAGTAAAGAGTTCACCCTATCTAACTGGCCTCTGGTAAAACAAAACACTTTTAAGTAATGAATCAAGATTTGCAAGATTTACATTTAATAAATTCAGTTTTTGAGAACTGTGGGAATTTGTTGTTCATTAGATGGTGGATCTAGTCTAATGTAAAGTGCATGTGTACAGTCAGTATTGCTTATGTGTACTGGCTTCAATATTTTTTGTATAGACTGCTTAAATTAGCATCCACAAAAGAAAGGTTTTTTCATACTACAGTTAATGTTTTTATGAATATTGTCTGTCACCACATGTATGATATAAACTGCATCTACTGTTAATACAAATAACTACTGCTGTATCCTGACAATAGTTTAAATATTAGTTGGCAAGAAAACGAGCTTAGTACCAAGTCTTTTAGAATTATTAATTATTTTTTAGTATCTTAGAGTTATTAAATGGGGATTTGAAGCTGTAGTAGGCTGAATTATAGGCATAATTTTATTTACCAAAAATGCTTGTTTAGGGCAGGGGTGGGAATTGTGTGACTTGCAGGTGGCATATGACTCCTGACTTGCCCCAGACTCCCCATCTCCCATGGAATGTTTTAAATCTAAAAAGGTTTTCCTCCCCAGTTTAAATACTTTCTCTGAGCATAGTTTTGCTGCTAATGGCTGTTTCAGTAGGACACACCTAAAAACAGACTCTGGAGCAGTCAAAATAAAAATGGAAGTGCTCAGCAGAAACATCATTTCCAATTATTACCAAGAGTGATGGTGTGGCTTGCTGAGACTCTGCCAGAGCTGGCTTTAGCCTGCCAACTGAGCAAGGGCAAGAGTAGAATATACTAAAAATCAAAATTAGAGTAATATTTACAGGAAGAGGATTAGTACTTATGCACACCAACAGCAATTAGACATCAAGAATTGACAGAAGGTACAGTTGTCAGGCTTTCAATACTGTAACTTAAATTCAGACAGTGCTCAAAAACAGGAAAGGCGAACAGTTTAAATACTTGGTTAATGCTCAGAGGGATTCCCATTTTCTTTTAAACAATTTGCATTCAAAGGTTAGATTCACATATAGTCGCAACTCAGCCATAAAACCCTCTGGGTGACCTTGGGCAAGTCACACTCAGCCTCAGAGGAAGGCAAAGGCAATCCCCCTCTGAACAATTCTTGCCAAGAAAACCCAATGATAGGTTCACCTTAGGGTCACTATGTCAGAAATAACTTGAAGGTGCACACACATGTAAGAAGAACAGGTTCGTCGTCATGGTCTTTGTACTTCACACAAATGGGTCACGCACATACGCAGATCCATTCACAGATGTTATAGAGCTGTAACTTTTTGGCAGTAACCCTCCCTCTCATGGCAGGCGTATACCTAGCACCAAGTGGCTACTCTCCTCAGTTCCTTTTTGTTCATCATGCAATTTGTTTTGAACTCCACATGTTGAATAGCTTTTATTCTTTTGGGGATTTTTCTTGTGGATATCATGTTTGCATGGCCTCCAAGGCCTTGTTCAAATGTTGCACTTTGTGTGATGGTAAAATTCTCCACCCAGATGTTCATGAACACTGCCTGCTTTTGCCTGTGAGAAGGCCACTGGGTAGACTTGTGTTACATCTACCGTGGCTTCATCAATCAGGCCCTGAAGAACCATATATCTAGCCTTCGCATTTATCTCTACAGCTGAGGAAGTGGCTAAAAACCAACCCCTTCACACCACTTCTGTCCCCATCTACAAATAACATTCAGTTCCTTCAGTGCTGAGGGAGCCCCTCAACATCTTCCCTGCCCAACCACCAGCAATCCACTTCAACTCCATCACCCTCTTCCCTGGAGGATCCAGACAATTTGATTACACCACTGACTCCAGGTTGATCCATCCTGATACTGCACAAATCTGGTAAGGGACATAAGAGATCGTCTCCCAATTCTGCACCTACACCCACCAAAAAATCAAAGCCAGCTCCACAACACTCGGCCCCTCAGTCAGGTCCACAGTAATACTGATAGTTGCTGCTGGGCTTGTCCAGCCCCGCTTCTATACCAGTAATTTCAGAGAGACCACTTGCTGAGGATTGCCCAATCCAGGAAGTTACCCAAATCCACTGGGCATTCTTCAATGGAACACCTCCCTGGACTCAGCTTCAGACTGTACTCTGACTCCTACTTCAGACTTCCAGCCCTCAGTTAACCTGAAAAAGATTTGGTCTTAATCCTGATCTTCCGACCAATGTTGCGCTCAACACTCTTGGTTACAACTGCAATAGGTACCGTACAGAGTTGGTTGGGTTGAACTTTGGATTGGTACTACTTTGATCCTCACTGGGTGGAACCCATGAGAGCCTACTTACCTCTCCATGATACAACTAATATTGCTACCTACCTCACCATACATCCTGGGATCATTTACATTCCTAGCATGACTACTCACCACCAGCAGCCCATTTGAGGTCACTGAGAAATCACTACCATATTCTATGGTAGTATCTGCCATCCCACACCAGCCCATTCTCCATTACATAAGATACCATCATCTACATGACACCAGAGCTACAAATCATCATTGCCACACAGATCCTCACAACTGATGCTTGTGGACATTGAACCTCCAGCTTGGCTGCCATCCCCACAACCCTCGACCACCATCCTCAAATGCAGATGAGAGATCCATCTCCCCCATCCTCCAATGAAGACGAGGATGTCCCTTGGGACACATGTGACAGATCACCTTCCCCTCGCATGGCCTCTACCCCATGGGAGGTTATCGACACCCTTCTACAGTGTCTTTCAGAGGATTTCCACCCCTGTGCAGACCTCATCCTTTACCTGGTAAAATATCTCAGCCTCGAAGTGAAATCCCAGTCCACATTCTCTCTGGACCCATTCTTTGAGAGGTTTGATGTCCAGAACCCTGCCCCTGCAGTGCTCTCCCTACTACCTATGCTCTTGAAAACAGTCAGGCATGCATGGTGTGGAGAGACACTGGCAAAGTGGAATATTCAGAACAGCTGATCAGAGACAGGATGGCAAAAAGGTGGGAGCATGCCTGATGAGTGGCTAAAAATGGGGGGGGGGAGCTGTTGAGAGGAAAAGAGTGTGTCATGGACTGCCAGAAGTGCAGATAGAAGTGAAGAGAGAAGTCCATGTAAGGAATGAAGATTTAAAAGATTTAGCAGGACAAAAGAAGTCCAATGAAGTTAGAAGAGTGTGTCATGGACTGCCAGAGGTGCAGTTAGAGATTAGCCTTAATAGGATTCAGACTCCCGTATAAGGAAGAGAGATTTGAAAGGACAAAAGAAGTCCAGTGAAATTGAGAGTTTTATGTTCTTTGAGAAGTGAAGAGTCAGTTCAGGAGACTCATAATTGCCTCGTTCTGGGGGAGTGCTAGGCTTTCATAAGATTTATACTTCTAATGAAGGGGCTTTAGTGGAATTTGTGTCAATGAGGGAATTGGAACAAAGACAATGTGTAAGAAGTGAAGTGATGTACACATTATAACAACAAACCCTGAGTACCAACTGCCAAAAAGATGCTAACTTAACTTCTGTCTGTAAATAAAAGTTATTTTCTTGTTTACCAAGGAATGGCTTGAAGAAGGGATACTGGGAGCCCATATCCTAGTCACTTGTTAAGTGAGTGGACTGGGATAAGAATTGGGGCCAGTGGGAGGACTAAAGGTTAGTTCTGAGTGAAGAAAAGCCTCAAACTATATATTATAAAACAGGAGAATAATCCTGTGTAACCCGGCATGGGCATAACCCTGTTCAGTTCTGTTGGACTCTAAAATATTGAAAGCCTCTATAAAGTCCAGATGGAAAATAACCCTTTTTCTCATCTCATCTAGTTCAAAATTCAATTGTGGTTGAGGCAACACAATCAAAATCCTCTAGGAAATCCCTTTCCACCCCACTGGACGGAGTGGGTTGTTGTCTGATCTCTTGGGCCATGGCTGGATACCAACAATTCCTTTGCAGGGGGCGGAAATGACATCATTTATCGCATACCTTCCAGAGGGTCACAAGAATGTTGTGGTCTTGTTCCAACAGGAGGCTTATCGTCTTGCAGCAAGCCAATTTTCTGCTGCTTATCGTAGTGCTGACTATGGTAAAATCTATGGCAACTTCCTTTGGTCTCTATTACTATACTTGGCTTAGATCTGCAGGTCTCTCTGAGAATACCTGCTAGTGTATTGAGGCTCTACTTTTTGATAGGGAGATACTCTAATTCAAAAACAGATGAGGAAATGGACAACCTCTTCAAGGGCTGCAACGCTGCAAGAAAGATGGATTTGTGGCAATTTGCTCACACAGCCTGCCTAAACAAGGTCTTCTGGCATAAGCTGCAATCTTCAAATTACTCCAGATAGTCATCATCCTTTCATCAAACCTCCCGTTCCATAAGCTCCTCGGTGCTTGTATCATTCACAGCGCAGCCAAAGAAAACCAGGTCTCTGGCCAAACAAGATCTTTGACACATTAGGCCTTTCATCATATCTGCCTCTGTGCGATCTTCTTTTCACCACTGTACCTCCTGTCAGTCATCACCATCTGAACACATGGGAAGGAATTTGTCAGGACTCCTGGGCTCTCATTGTTGTTCGCCTTTGCTGTGCCATTGAATTCTCCTGCCTCTCTGCCTCAGCTGTGTTCAAATACACTCCACCTTCCTCCATACTTGAACAGGAAGTCTCCTCCTTACTCCAGAAGGAAGCCATCGAGTCTTGCTGTGCCATTCATACAGGTCTTTCCTCCAGATATTTTACCATTCCCAAGAGGGACATTTAGCTCTGTCCTATCATGGATCTGAGGGAGTAAACTGTTAATATCTATCCAAGAAAATTCAGGATGCTCATTCTCACAACCATCCTTCCCCTACTCAAGCCCAGAGACTGGTTCACATTCCTTGATCTTCAGGATGCATATTTCCACATTTGTATCTGTCCCAATGCAGAAAATTACTCCATTTCTCTGTGGGGCAGATTCTACCAATACTGAATATTTTCCTTTGGCCTCTCCCTTGCCCCCATTGTGTTTATCAAAGTAATGGCTGTAGTTGTCTCTCATGTATGCACCAAAGGAATGAATACCTTTCCCTACATGGATGACTGGGTCACTGCAGCACCCACAGAAAGACGAGTGTGCAAGAACATCCCCACTATCTTCACACTTCTTGCCGCCCTGGGCTTGCATCTAAACACAATCAAGTCCCACTTGATAACAGTCTCTACTATACATAGGGGTGGTCCTCAACTCCAGATTGGCATATAGGCCTTCCTCCCCTGGAACCGAGCACTACTCATTTGACTCATCACCAAAGAGATTTGCACTCACACTATAGTCCCATTATCCTTGATAATGAGACTGCTCGGTCTCATGGACTCAACACAATGACTGCTCCCTGTGCAAAGTTGAGTTTTCACCCCCTTCAGTTCTGGTTTCTCCACCAGTTCGATCTCAGATGGAATTACCCCTGCAAGAACCTGTAGATTCCACCCTACATAATGGACACTCTTCAGTTATGGTCCCATCTCGGCAACCTGACCCTTCCACCCGCCTTAGGTCAAGACCTCCATAACATCTGATGCTTCTCTTCTTGGTTGGGGCAGGCACTATGAGAACCTCTCTACAGGGGACAGTGGTCGTCCAAGGAGTGAAGCCTCCATATCAATACGCTAGAAATGTTGGTGATCATAAAAGCCCTTTAAGCATTTGAGGGAATCATACAGAACACAGTTGTCCAGCTGTTGTCTGATGACATGACCACAGCCTATTATCTCAACAAACAAGGGGGCACAAGATCTGCCACCAGGAATGCACTGACACTGCAGCTTTATGACTTATGTATACAGAGGTTGGTGGTCCCCATTTCTGTACCACCAACCTCTATATACATTTTTGTAGGCTGGGACATGTTAGCCAATGCTCTCAGTCAGACAACCGCAGGGGCTCATGAATACTCCCTCTCTCTACAGGCTTTTCACCTGATACAAGACTGATGAGGCTCACCAGCCATCAACAAGTTTGCTTTGCCACACAACAGTGTGCCACATCGTCTGCACAAGACAGGGCTGGGCCTGCGACTCCCTAGGGGATGCCTTCATTATGAACTGGACAGGTCCCCTTCTCTATCTGTTTCCCCTAATTCCTCTGCTCATAAGGACATTGCTGAAGATTCAAGATGATCACATGGACTCTAACCTGATTGCCCCATGGTGGTTGAGACAAGCATGGTTCCAAATTCTGCTCCCAAGTGTCTTCATAACTGGAAGAACAGCTAGGATGGAACTAGATAAGCTCCTCAAGTGCAAAGACAGATAATTAAATATCAAAAGACAAAATCATCCATGACAGAAGCATCTAAATTCTATATGGCTGTGAAAATTGGATAATGAAGACACCTGACAGGAAGAAAAAACATGCTGGAGTAGAATTCAATGGATATCATGGACCACCAAGATCCAGTATGTGGATCCTAGAGTAAATCAAGCCTGAACATCCAGTAGAAACTAGACTGACTAAAGTGAGACTATCATAGTTTGAATGCATTATGAGACAGTGGGTCTCTGCAGACAGGCCCTTTGCAGCGTGTTGGAGACAGGGAAGGGGAGGGGCAGCCACACGCCGGCCGCCCCAATCCCTCCCCGAAGATGTCCTGACGCCACATGCCCTTACGCATGACGCGTGGCGTCAGGACATCCTCCCGGCATAGTGTCCTCACGCACTATGCTGGAAGAGGCAGAGAAGAGCCTTTTGCCGCTTCTAATAGGAGTGGCATTTTGCTGCTCTTTTAAGAGGTGGTAAACAGGAGAATTGGGCCGCTGTGTGTGGTAGCAGTGGCCCCGATTCTTTGCTTCCCAGGGCGGCTCAGGGCCGCCCGTCTGCATCCCCCCATTATGACCCATTGGAAGATGATAATGCTGGGAATAGGAAAAGATAAAGATCACATTGAAGATAGATCTGTTCAATAAATGAAGCCACACTCCAGTGTTTGCAAGATGGTTTCTATTATTTTACTCCAGTGTGAGGTGTTTAGAGATTCAGTATATATGGCCATGAACAAAGGTGCATCCAGGATCCCATTCAGCAATTACTGAGATTAGATACTACATTTAATTAATTCATTACAATTCTTCAATTAATTTTGGGATTTTAGATTTAATTATACTTAATTGCTTTGAGACAGTAGCATACTGAAATCAATGGCAGTTGAAGGCTATATCTGCTATAGGAGACTGATAGCCCCAGGATCATAGAGAAACAGTGATATTTGAGGAAGAATTGTGTTCGCTTGTTTCCTACAGACAAGGGTAAAATGCCAAAATGCTGGATAAATTCTTCCCTTTTAATTTTAATTAAGTGATTGTTTCCTTTTTACATTGCTCAGTAAACTTTCAGTTTGCAACTGAATACTGGCAGCATGTTCACTGAATTTTGATGGCATGTTTTCCCCTTTTCCTCAGGGGCTTTGAGGGCTATAAAAAGGGGGTTGAATGCATGATGAGAGCCTGTTGGCGGAACTTTGTCCACTTCTGCTGTGAAGTAAAGGAAGTAATGCCTCACAACACAGTTCCAGCAATTTGATAGCACAGTTCCACAATCTATTATAAACCTTTATTTGATCGGCTTGACTTGGAAAAGCATTATTAGGTATTCTACTCCTGTAGCACTTTTATCTTAGGAATGTCACGGTGCCTGTTAAAAGAAACAAGACAGCTGGGTCCCATGCATTCTTAACACGAGTTTTCTTTTACACAGAGAGTACATAATGTCTGCAAGCAATTAAGTTTTCCACTGAGTCCTGAGGTTTCTCTACAAACCTTGTGAAATCAGGTTGTTCAAGAGAGGCTGTTTTTAAACACTGGAAAGGGAAGTCTGTATTTATTATCAGCAGTAAAGCAGAGGCATTGCTGTTCAGAGGGAAATGAATACCATTACCAGTGTAATGGTCCTCTGCAAAGCTTAGGGAAAACTACTTTTGTCATGGAAATTAGCAAAGGCTGCTAGAGGAAACAGGATTAGTATTTTAATTAGTTATCCTATAAATGGCCAACCTACAAAAGTCAAATAGAATTAAAAGGGAGAGGAAAGACAGACTATTAAACTTTTTAATTCTGCCCGGGATGGACTGGACTTAATTCTGCCCGGGATGGACTGGTTGCATAGTTTTGTTTTGTTTATTTTGGGACTTGACAGCTGGAAGCTGGATGTTTGTCTCATTGCTTCTAGGGACAAATTTTAAAGGTTATTGCAATTACACATTTAGTGCTGTACTGCTTCTGAGGTCCCCTCTTCCTTATTTTGTTGGACAGAATGAAGTCTCCAAAGAGTATTTATCCTGACAAACTAACTGTCACCACCTATTGATTTGAATTCCTCTTGCATAGCAACACAATGGGACATTGGTGGGATTCCACTTGTACTTTCTATCTCTAACAGCTGTAGAGATGTTCCTTCCCATCCCTTAAGCAAACCTTGCAAAGGCAGGTGAAAGAGGAGTGTGAGAGACTTTTACTTTTAAAGGAAAAGGCTTTATTCTAATTAATAAATCTATTGCAAAAAGGTATCTTTACAGGAAGGACCACCTTCAGGCACACTTAAAAGTTCCAGTTACAGAGGACTTACGGCCGGCAAGCAGAGGCATGGGGAGAAGTTCTGCAGAGCTCCGTGGAGTAACGCTCCTTGGGTGAGTGCTTTTTGCCCCTTTAAAAAGTGAAAGCAGTTGCTTTAAAAAGGAAGAAAAGAAAGGTAACATAGGCAACAATTCCCCTTGGTATAGGGCAGGGGTCTCCAAATTACGGCCCGTGGGCCAGACCCAGCCCACCGAGGCCTTCCTACTGGCCCACCACTGCTGCTGCCACTGCTCGTGCCCCCTGCCGCTCGCACCTGCCGCCAGACACCATTTTGGCAGAGAAAATGGCTCCCAGTGTCGCACGCGCATGCACACTACTCGGGCGCCATTTTGTCTTCCAAAATGGCATACATAGTTGTGCGCAAGCGCACGCACATAAGCATGCACCTCCGCCCCCCCCGGAAGATCTAGGGGCCAGCGAACTGGCCCCCAGATCAAAAAGTCCAGGAACCGCTGGTATAGGGGATACTAGGGACCCCTCAGAGACCCAGTAATGACTCTTTGAAACCTTGCCTTGGAGGAGAAGAAGGAAGAGAGACTGGGTGTGTGTGTGAGAGTCAAGGAGTCACACATTCGTTTTAAAGATAAAAGACTTCTAAGAAACCCTAAGTTAGGGAAAAATATATATCCGCAGCTAAGCAGAAAAGAAATGGTATAGTAGTGTATATATTTAAAAATATACAGTCGAGAGAGCTATTTAATGATAATAAAGGACATTACATAGGAACTGAATTAACAGTTCAAGGAAAAAAAATCCTGGTAGCAGTTTATGCATCACAAGAAAATAAAACAAAGTTTTACAAGCAAATCAATGAAAAGATATCAGAATATGATGACAATGAGATCATCTTGGAGGAGATTTTAACGCTGTTATAAATTCACAGATTGATAGACTCTCTAGTAAAAAAATTAAAGAAAAACAAGGTAAACTATCAACAACTTTCTTTTCAATGATAGAGGAGAAACATTTAAATTAATAAAAACAGAATTTCTTTGGCAGTTACAAGACTATTTATTAAAAGATAAAAAAAAATTGTGGAAGAAGCCAAACAAACACTTAAAAATTATTTCAAAGAAAATTTAAATAAGCGCACTGACATTAATATAGTATGGGATGCAAGTAAAACAGTTATATGAGGTTTCTTTATTCAAAAACATCAGAAACTACAAAGAGAAAAGATAAAGAATGAAATCAGTTACAGGGAAAATAGTTAAGAAAGAAAGAGAATTGATGGAAAATAAGAATAAAGACAAAATAATTAAAGGAATTAAAACCTTACAAAAACTGTATTCCATGGAAAATATATAGAGAAAATAACAAGGCTAATGAAGAGTGTCAGAGTCAAAACATTTCCAAAATGCAAATATAATTGGCAAATGGCTTTCCTGGAAACTAAAGAAAGAGAGAAACAACAGACTAATTAAAATTGGGAACAAAACTTATACTGAACAAAACAAGATTAAAGAAATTTTTTCAAGATCATTTTAAGGAACTTTTCAAATTGGACAAAGAAAACAAAGAAAATATAGAAAACTACTTTAAAGAGAGCTTCATTCCAAAATTAAAAGAAGCTCATATAAATGAGTTGGATAAACCAATAGCCTTATCAAAGTTAAAAGAGGCAATTAAAAAAGCTAACATTTCTCCGTGTTGAAATTCATTTTGCTAGCTTTGGCCCAGGTTTCTAGTCTATTCAGGTCATTTTGAATTTTCATCCTTTCTTCTGGGGTATTAGCTATTCCTCTTAATTTGGTGTCATCTGCAAATTTGAGAAGCATGCCCCCTATTACTTCATCCAAATAATTGATAAAGATGTTGAAGAGCACTGGACCCAGGACAGAACCCTGTGGCACCCCACTGGTCACTTCTCTCCAAGATGAAGAGGAGCCATTGCTGAGCACCATTTGGGTTCGGTCAGTCAACCAGTTGCTAATCCACCTAACAGTTGTATTGTCTAGCCCACATTTTACTATCTTGTTTGCAAGAATATCATGGGGGACCTTGTCAAAAGCCTTACTGAAATCAAGATATGCTATGTCTACCACATTCCCTTAATCTATCAAGCTGGTAATTTTATTAAAAAAAGAGATCAGATTAGTCTGGCATGACTCGTTTTTGAGAAACCCATGTTGACTTTTTGTGATTATGGCATTCCTTTCTAAATGTTCTAAATGTTCACCAACTATCTGTTTAATAAACTGTTCCAGAACCTTTCCCGGTATTGATGTCAGACTAACGGAGCGATAGTTGTTGGGATCCTCTTTTTCACCCCTTTTGAAGATGGGGACAATGTTTGCCCTCCTCCAGGCTGTTGGGACTTCTCCTGTTCTCCAGGAGTTCTCAAAGATTATTGCCAGTGGCTGTGAGATTAAATTTGCCAGTTCTTTTAATATCCTTGGATGTAGTTCATCTGGTCCTGGAGACTTAAATTCATTTAGGTTAAGCAGGTATTCCTGTACTTCCTCTTTACATATTCTGTGCTACATTTCCCCTATTGTGTCCTCTGCTCCATTTTTCTCAGGTTGAACACCCTTTTCTTTTTGTGAGAAAACTGAGGCAAAGAAGGTATTGAGTAGTTCTGCCTTTTCTCTGTCCCCTGTTAGAATTTCTCCATCTTCTCTGCGCAGTGGCCCTACCATTTCCTTCTTCTATCTTTTGCTACAGACATACCCCCAAAGCCCTTTTTATTGTCCTTAGCCCCTCTGAGCTCAATCTGTGCTTTAGCTTTCCTGTGCTAGCTATTTGAATTCCTCTTTAGTGATTTCACCCCTTTTCCATTTCTTATACATCTCCTGTTTAAAACTTAGTTCAGTTGAAAGTTCTTTTGTCATCCAACCCGGTTTCTTGAGACACCTCCCATTTTTCCTTCTCATTGGAACAGTTTGAGATTGTGCCTTCAGTATCTCCCTTTTGAGAAACTCCCATCCATCCTGAACTCCCTTCTCCTTTACTATTCCTGACCATAGGATCACTCCCAGTGTTTCTCTAAGGGCCTAAGCAGACTGCCAGAAATAGTGCACATTAAATT
>JAIPUX010001232.1:145943567-145973913 GCA_020142125.1 Phrynosoma platyrhinos | reverse complement strand
CTACCCCTGGGATAAAGGATGCTTGGGATGGGGAGAGACAGGCAGCGCAAGCCGTTCCTCACCAATCTTCTTCTCCCTCTTCTTCTCCTTCTTCTTCGGACCATGAGTCCCACTGCCCCGTCGGGGCTACCCTCCTTCCTCTTCCTCCTCTTCCAGGTGCCGAAGGACTAACTGGGATGCCTTCCCTTCCCTTCCCTGTTCCTAGGTAATGATTAATCCCCCACCGGAGGGGAGGGCCAGGGAAGGGATAAGAAGGGCTGCCATGGGGAGAGGCAGAGAGCGCCAGCATCCCCGGCGGGCTCCCTCTTCTTCCTCCTCCTCCTCCTCCTCCTTATAGAGCTTTCCTCCCCAATCTCTCCCTCTTCTTCTCCTCCAGGCCCATGAGTCCCACCAACGCCTGTCCGTCGAGGCTGCCTGCCTTCTTCTTCCTCCTCCTCTTCCTGGCCTTGGGGCTCTCCTCCCGCCAGGTGACCGGGGACCCCGGCGAGGGCCGGGAGACGTGGCCCCGCTTCTCCCGCCTGCCCTTCCCGGAGGATGCCCTCTTCCTCCAGGACACCTTCCCCGAGGGCTTCCTCTGGGGGGCCGCCGGCAGCGCTGCCTACCAGACCGAGGGCGCCTGGGGCCTGGAGGGCAAGGGAGCCTTCCTCCCCCGACGCCGAAGCCACCTGGACCTCCCTCTCCACCTGGAGCGGGACCTGGAGGCCGTCGGCCGCCTGGGGCTCTCCCACTACCGCTTCTCGCTCTCCTGGGCTCGCCTCTTGCCCAACGGGACGGAGCCCCTCAACCCGGCGGCCGTGGCCCACTACCTGGGGCTCCTGGAGGGCCTGAGGGCGCGGGGCGTGGAGCCCCTGGTCACCCTCCACCACTGGGACCTGCCCCAGAGCCTCCAGGAGGCCTACGGGGGATGGCAGCACCCGGCCCTGGTCCGCCTCTTCCAGGACTACGCCCGACTCTGCTTCCGACTCTTCGGGAAGCTGGTCCGCTACTGGCTCACCCTCGACAGCCCTTACCTGGTGGCCTGGCACGGCTACGGCACGGGGAAGATGGCCCCCGGCGTCAGGGGAGGCTGGGAGGGGGCCTACAGGGTGGGCCACAACCTCCTCAAGGTAAGGAAGGAGAGGTTGAGGTCAATGGGAGAGACTCTGGGGAAGGAGAAGACAAGAGTCAATGGGAGAGACTGGGGAAGGAGAGGTCAGGGTCAGTGGGAGAGCCTCTGAGGAAGGACAAGTCAGGGTCAGTGGGAGAGCCTCTGAGGAAGAAGATGTCAGGGTCAGTGGGAGAGGCACTGGGGAAGGAGGTATCATGGTCAACAGGAGAGCCACTGGGGAAGGAGAGGCCAGGGTCAATGGGAGAGCATCTGGGGAAGACAGTCAGAGTCAATGGGAGAGACACTTGGGAAAGAGAAGTCAGGGTCAATGGGAGAGCCTCTGGGGAAGGAGAAGCCAGGGTAAATGGGAGAGCCACTGAGGAATGAGAAATCAGGGTCAATGGGACACCCACTGAGGAATGAGAAGTCAGGGTCAATGGGACACCCACTGGGTCAAGGGGAAGGTAGGAACTCAGGAAAGAGAAGTCGGGGTCAATGGGAGAGCCACTGGGGAAGGACAAGTCAGCGTCAATGGGAGAGCCACTGGGGAAGGACAAGTCAGGGTCAATGGGAGAGCAACTGGAGAATGAGAAACAAGGGTCAATGGGAGAGACTCAGGGGAAGAAAAAGTCAGGGTTAATGGGAGAGCCACCCAGGAAGAAGCCAGTGTCAATGGGAATGCCGGTGGGGAAGGAGAGGTCAGGGTCAATGGGAGAGCTGTTGGGGAAAGAGAAGTCAGGGTCAATTGGGGAGCCACTGAGGAAGGAGAAGCCAGGGTCAATGGGAGAGCTTCTGGGGATGTAGAAGTCAGGGTCAATGGGAGACCCATTGGGGAAGGAGCAATCAGGGTCAATGGGAGACCCACTGGGGAAGGAGAAGTCAGGGTCAATGGGAGACCCATTGGGGAAGGAGAAGCCAGGGTCAATGGGAGACCCATTGGGGAAGGAGCAGTCAAGGTCAATTGCAAACCCACTGGGAAGGAGAAGTCAGAGTCAATGGGAGACCAACTGGAGCCATGGGAAGGTGGGAACCAAGAAGGAGAAATCAGGGTTAATGAGAGAGCTTCTGGGGAAGTAGAAATTGGGGGTCAATGGGAGACCCACTTCTGACGGAGCAGTCAGGGTCAATGGGAGACCCACTGGAGCAATTGGAAGGTGGGAACCCAAGAAGGAGAAGTCAGGGTCAATGTGAGAGCCACTGGGTCAAGGGGAAGATGGGAACTCCTCAAGATTTTGTTGAGTTGGTTCAGTTAGTCTACTCTAGTGGTAGAATTTAAAGATAAAACCTTGTTACTCTGTAGGATCAGTATATATAGAGATATTGTAGAACCTTTGAGACTCACTGAAACAAAGAATTCAAAAATATAGCCATGTTAGTCTGAAGAATCAGTATGTGGAGAGATTTTGTGGGACCTTGGGAACTAACTGGAAGAAAGAATTCAAAGATATAGCCATGTTAGTCTCTAGAGCAGGGGTTGGCAAACTTTTTTGGGGTAGGCCCGGTTCCGGTTTCCTCCGATCTTCAGTGGGCCGAAGGGGGGGAAATGGCGGTGCACGCGCGCACACGCGCATGTGCATGCGCACTCCTCCCACCGTGGTGCACATGTGTACGCAAACGCGGGGTGCCATTTTGCTTTCCAATATGGCGCCCGCGCTCACGCACGCATACGCACAACGGTGGCCACAATTTTGGAAGGCAAAATGGCGCTGGCGTCATGCGCATGCGCTCACAATGTCAGCACCGTTTTGCCTTCCAAAATGGTGCCCACCGTGGTGCGCATGCGTGGGCAAGCACAGGGTGCCATTTTGCCTTTTGCCTTTGCAATGCTGGTGGCATTTTGCCTTCCAAAATGGCGGCCGCCATCGTGTGCATGCATGCGTGAGTGCAGGCGCCATTTTGGAAGGCAAAGTGGCACCCTGCGCCCTCTCACGGTGGCGGCAATGGCGGCGCACGCTTGCTGGTGGCAGCAGCAGCAGGACTGACCACAGGCCGGTTTGAAGGCCTTGGTGGGCTGGGTTTGGCTCGCAGGCTGTAGTTTGCCAACCCCTGCTCTAGAGTAAGTATGTGAAGAGATGTAGCACCTTTGAGATTAACTGAAAGAAAGTAGTTGGCAGCGTGAACTTTTCTAGTCTAAAGTCTATTTCCTCGGATGCAATTGGATATGAGGAAGTAGACTTAAGTCTACAAAAGTTCATGCTACCAACTTCTTTCTTTCAGTTAATAATAATAATAATAATAATAATAATAATAATAATAAATTATTTATTTATAGCCTGCCCAATCACAAGGAATCCGGGCGGGTTACAGCAATAAAAGTGCATAGAATACAATAAAATTCAAAAATTAGTCCCTTCCCAACCCCCCCCATACAAAAAGATAAAAAGAAAAAAGGGAGATAATTGGTGGATAGAGTGATGTAGATCACCTTGTGTGGGAAGAGGAGTTAAGTTGGGAAGGCCTGCCGGAAGAGATCCGTCTTAAGAGCCTTTTTAAAGGTTGTAAGAGGAGAGATGTGATGGATCTCCTCCAGCAGGTCATTCCACAACTTTGGAGCAGCGGTGGAGAAGGCCCTCTAGCTAACCGAAGTTAGCCTACATTTTTTTGGCTGTAGTAGGTTTATCTCTGAGGACCTTAGCGTGTGGAACGGACAATACGGAAGAAGGCGATCCCTTAAGTATTCTGGTCCCAAGCCATGTAGGGCTTTAAAGGTAATAACCAACATCTTGTACTTTTCCCGGAAACTAATTGGCAGCCAGTGAAGGGACTTCAGGACCGGTGTTATACGGTCATTACGAGAAGCACCCATAATAAACTTGGCTGCCATAATTTGTACAAGCTGAAGTTTCTGAACTTGGCACAAGGGTAGCCCCATGTAGAGCGCATTACATGGTTAATCTCAAAGGTGCTACAAGATCTATCTACATAGTCTACTCTAGTTAGAATTATAGATTTGGAAGAGACCCCAAGGGCCATTCAGTCTTCATAATCAAAGTACCCCTGACTGATGGCCATCCAACCTCTGTTTAAAGGCCTCCAAAGAAAGAGACTCCACCGGGCTCCCAGGCAGCTTATTCCGCTGTCTAACAGCTCTTGCTTTCAGAGAGTTCTTTCAAATGTTGAAGTAGAATCTCTTGTCCTGTAGAATCATAGAGTTGGAATAGACCTCAAGGGCCATACAGTCCAACCCCCCTGCCATTCAGAATCAAAGCATCCCCAACAGATGGCCATCCAGTCTCTAAAATGCTCCAAAGAAAGAGTCTCCACCACTCTTGGAGGGAGAGCGTTTCACTGTCGAACAGCTCTTACTGTCAGGAAGTTCTTCCTAACAGGAACCATTACTCTCGTTCCTGTTCTCTAGAGCTGCAGAAAACAAACTTGCTCCATCTTCAGTATGGCATTCCTTCAAATATTTAAGCAGGGCTATCATATCAACCTCTTAACCCTCTCTTCTCCAGGCTAAATGTACCCAGCTCCTTAAGTTGCTCCTCATAGGGCATGGTTTTAAGACCTTGTGGAAGTTGTGGGAGTACAGGCCAAGTTCATGCAGGGGCAGTTTTGGCTGTTGATGCTGTTGTTGTGTATCTCAGAGTCAGTTTTGACTTATGGTGACCCTAAGGTGAACCTATCATAGTTTCTAAAAAGTGAGGGTGGTTTGAGGGCTGGACACCAGGAGACAAGGGCTGAAAGGAACCTCTGCTCAGTCAGGGAAACTCACTGGGAGACCTTGGGTGAGCCATGCTTTTCTCCCTACTTTACCAGAAAGCACTGACAATCCTCTTCAGAAATAATCTTTCCAAGGAAATTGTATGGTAGGATCACCATAAGTCGGAGTTAACCTGAAGACCCATAACAGCCACTAAACAAGAACTCTAACAATGAATATTCACATCAGGGCTTGGTCTTCCAGATGTTTTAGAGTACTTGGATAATGGTGACCAAGGATTATAGGAGCCAACATAGTGTAGTGGTTTGAGTGTTGGAGTACAACACTGGAGACCAGGGTTCAAACCCCCACCCAGCCATGTAAAATCACTAGGTGACCTTACGCAAATTACACTCTTCTCTTAGCCTCAGAGGGAAGCAAAGGGAAACCTCCTGTAAATAAATCTTGTCAGGAAAAACCCATGATACGTTGCCTCAGGGTCAGCATAAATCAGAAATAACTTGAAGACACACAACAACAATGACAACAAATCCAAGACACTAGAAGGACCATTGTTTGCCTACTCTTGATTGAGAGTGATCATCATGGTAGTATTTAGAATAGGATTGCCCCAAACACCATTGTGTACTCGAATGCACATTCTAATCTGTTCAGTAGGGCTTATCTCCCAGTCCCTGGTAAAACTGTGCTTGACCTCAAATTCCAGTGGGGTAGATTCTGTTGCCAAAAATCCCCACCCTATTGTCTTTTGTGGCACTTTAAAGACTGGATAAATCTTGCTTGGATTATAGTCCACCTTGTCAGAAGTGTGAAGTGTGAGATAAGGTTTCTCACAAGCAGAGGTCAAGAGTGGGCACCACACATAAAAAAGGAACGTGTTTGTGGTTATTTTAAGAGGTAGAATCATCCAAAGTATATTGGAATCCCATTGTCATACAGAGAAGGAAGATTGTCAACTAAGCATGGGACAGTGTGCCATTTTGCTCACCTACCACATATTTGGGAAAGAAAGTAAATCACAAGATGTTGAGCAGTATTTTATTGATATTCTGTGCTCAGTGTGGTGAAATGGCTTATCACAGTTCCAGGAAAGTTTCACTTGGTTTTAAAAACTAATGTCTCTAGTATCCAGTGCACCATACACACCATCCTTTATATACAGCGAAGTGGTCAAATCCGAATAACAAACCATCAGGCAGTAAAAGTTAGTGGTATCAACCTGAGTTCCTTCAGAAATAAGCCAGTGGTGCCAATTCTTACTATTGCTAACTAAAGTCTGAATCATATTTTGCTTGTTAACAATGTTCTTCTTTTGACAGAAGACAGTCTAGAAACAATATATTAGGATTATAAAACTGTCTTGGTGGCAGGACTTGTATACTAAATGGTGACATTCAAGCCTGATTTGTTTCCTGCTGTTCTGTGAATCTGTTCTAAAACATAACAACTTCATAAAGCACAACTGGATTTTTAGTATTTCAGAATGCTACAGGGTTCTACATATAGAACTCTGTTCTACACTATAACATCCCCACTTAAGCATTGCTGTTGATGTGGTTGTTTGCATTATCTGGTTTTATGTAATCAAATTTATTCCCAGGATTTAGAAAAGGTACCTTTTTTAAGAGTGCAATTCCCAAAATCCTATTGGTCATTTTGGCTGGGAGACCCTGAGAGCTGTATGCCACAAAAATAACTTTTTCAAACATTGCTTACTTCTTGCCCTATAGGTGCAAAACTGTATCTTCCTTACTGTTGAATCTTGCTCACTTCCTGCAGCAAATCATATTTGAAACAATTCTGGCTTGTTGTTTTGTATTATATAGCCAGACTTATTAAACATGGTTGCTTAATGTATGAGATTGAACTAGACTAGTTCTTGTTGTCATCAAGTGCATGTTTATCCCACCTTTCCCCGAAGGGGTTCTAGGACATCCTTTGGTTGATTCCCCCCTCTTTGTCCTCAAAACAATAATGTGAAGCTAGGAGAGAGTGACTGGTTCATGGTCAGCCTAGTAGTTTACATGGCTGAGTGGGTGTTTGAATCCATGCCTCTCCAGTTCTAGCCTGACTCTCCAAACACCACACCATAATGGCACGCTATAATTTTATTGTCATCCCTCCTCCTTTTTCAAAGGAAAATCTTTGCAGTTGCAAATAGTGGTGATTTTTGTTTTGTAAAAAAGGGGGATCTCAAGTTCTTTCTATGTTGAATAGAAATAATTACACCATTTTTGCAAATCGTTATCAAATGCAAACAGAAATTAAATTCTTATCCAAGCCCTCTCTTGCCATCTGTGGAAAGAAAAAAAAGCAACAAATAATTTCGATAATGGGCTACTATTGACACCTACAGTATAGAATCTGTATTGACTTCAGCATCCATGTCAGATATAAATTGATATTTAAAATCACCAAATCTACCAAAAAATGGTACAGTGAAATTTTGTGAGCATTAGATTGCAAGGTTTATGGTAGGAGTTTATCACACGGGGGGAAATCCCATGCAGAAACAGGGTTTTAAATTTAAAAAACCCCACAAAAGCGGGCAGATTTTCAGATGATGGAGCTGTTAAAATAGGGTTAACCTGAACGGAAAGTAGTCAGAAACTGCTTCTTTTTACTTTCGGAAAATCTCGAAAGTAAAAACAAAGCAGTTTTTGACTATTTTCCGTTCGGGTTAACCCCATTTTAATAGCAATATGTGTGAAAATCTACCTGCTTTTGCGGGCTTCCCCCACCTTTTAAATCCTGTTTCTGCATGGGATTTTCCCCATGTAATAAACTCCGTAGACATGGAGTGATATAATAATGTTTTGGCTTGTGTTATTTTGTTGAGCAAGATGAGCAGATATTTCTCTCTTTAGGATTAGTTTCATTGAGGATGGAGAAGGGTTTCAGAAATTAGGAAAATAACTCATCTGAAAATCTCTGAGTTCTTTAGAAGCTGCTGTGAATTTAATCTCAGCTCATAACTCAGTTTCAGTCATTTCATCTGCTACAATTTTTCTTGCTTTCTTCAGACTTCCACAAACTTGTAAGACTGTGTGAAGGGTGAAGTGTTAGAGAGCATACATGTAGCATACAGAAGGTCTTAAGTTCAAAATATAGCAATTCCAGGTAGGGCTGGGCAAAAACTGTGCTTGAAGGTGTGCCTCCAGTCAGTGTGGACCAGGGATGGATGACTGTAGCCCATCAGAAGTTCTGTTGACCTACAGCTATGGATGTAATCCTCGAACAATGAGTAATTTTAGCAGTTTCTTTATGGCTTCAAGGAAATTTCAAATATTGTTTCCTGCAAATAAGTTGCTGTTTCCTATGCAATAAGTGTTGTTTTCTGTGCAAATCAATAATTACAGAAAAAAATCCCCATTTACAACATCTTCTATCAGTAAATAATATGTCTGCATAGAAATATTATTTTCTATGCAGAAAATCCTGTTTTCTCTGCAAAGCAAATTTATTGCAGAACACGCGCCAAATTGGGAAGATTCACATCAGTCCAGAATTCTTCTCATCTGCATTTCTCAATATTCACACATTTTCAAATATTTTCAAATATGTTTTCCACCTCTGCCTGCAACTCCCCTTATTATGGGAGTTCCAGTCCAAAAAGAACTGGAAGACCACAGTTGTCCACCCAGGAAGAGTTAAACGGTGCTGGAAAGGATTATAAAATACCTGTACAATACTGTAGCTCCCAATGGAGATAAGAGATGGAAAACTGGTTTACTCATTCTGAGTGTAGAGAGTCTAGGCAAGAAAAAGTGTAATTCAGATTTGGTTGACACGAACTCAGATTGGCCAGAATTATCCTGATATTTATTTATTTCTGTAGTCTGTATTTTATCTGTTGTAAGCTGCCCCGATTGTTTTTAACAGAGGGACGGGGTAAAAATTTATTTATTTATTTATTTATTTCATTTGTATGCTGCCTTTCTCCCAGGAGGGATGTCGTTCTGCATGGCTATGTGGTTGCTTCTAAAGTCCAGTAATACATCTTAACCCTGTTAATTTGTGAAGAAAAAAAAAATACCTCTTCTAGGGGGTGAGGAAACTTTGTCCCTCAAGATGTTAATAAACTACTCTCTCCATGCCTCTTTATTGGCCAGATTGGCTGCTAGGAATGATGGAACTGGAGTTCAGCTGCATCTGGAGACAACAGAAAACCCTGCCCTGTGCTAGTGTGTTATCATGCAAAGGTAGACTACCTTGAAATGGCTGTCCCGAGTTCTCAGTTTAAAATATTCATTTGCACTGAATTTTGGGAGAGAAGAAAATGAAATGATAAAACCAAAGTACTTTTGTTTGGATGCACTAAAATTCCACAAAAGTGTGCTAGCTTTGCAGAACCCTTTTATCAAATAATGTGATATTAAATTAGGGGCAGGGAAAGCAAGGGGTAGTGATGTCAGGGGAATCAGAGAAATAAAAAAATGGCTGGTTGTTTTAGCCATGAGTTCTGCAGTTAAATTTCATTCCAAACGCGGGATTCCAAGCTGAATGAGGCACTGATACCAGACATGAAAGTATCCCTTATGTAAATGTTGCCCATAGATTTACTTAAAGCATGTTGTTGTTATGTGTCTTCAAGCCATTTCTGATTTATGGCAACCCTATCATAGGGTTTTCTTGGCAAATTTCTTCAGAGGAGGTTTGCCATTGCCATCCTCTGAGGCTGAGAGTGTGTGACTAGCCCAAGATCACCCAGTGAATTTTCCATGACCGAGCTGAGATTTGACCCCTGGTCTCCAGAGTCATAGTCCAGCACTCCAAACACTACACCATTCTGGCTCTCAAGCATGTATAAGGTGTTGGATTAAGCATGTATAAAGTAGACCATTTGAAACTGTTTCCATAAATAGTCATGAATCAAAAAGTCAGAGTTTCATTTGTTGTTGTTCCTGGACACTTCTATTTGTGAAAAGATTTGCATATAACTTCTATTTTCTTCCCTTCCTATTTATTTTGTAAAACAGTGCTTGGGTCAACATCTTTTTATAGATAATCTTTGTCCGATATGGAAATAGGATTACCTAAGATTATAGTCTTATATCTATTTACCTGGGCATAGGTCCCATCGAATTCAGTGTGACTTACTACTACTACTACTACTACTACTAAAATTTTATTTATATCCTGCCTTTAGCCAAAGCCATCCAGGCGGCTTATATTAAAAATACATACCCACAATATATAACAATCATATAACCTCCCCCCCTTAAAATTACAATTAAATCTAGCAGTTTAAAATCTACTTCTGAGTGAGCATGTTGTTGCACTCACAAAATCCAAATAAATGCACCAATTCTTTTTAAAAATGAATCACATATAGGACCAAAAGCAATTGTTACTATGTGATTCATTTTTTAGAAAGAATTGGTGCATTTATTTTATTTATTTATTTTAATAAACATAGATTTGAATAGATTTTGGTCAATTTATGTGTGTGCACATGCACATGTGAGCATTTAAAATACAACATGGTCATAACATTTAAAATTGACTTATTAAAATAGATTATTAACCTGTTTAGAAATAAAAATCAGCTTGAACTTGACAGACGTTATCTGGAATACTGTCATAGCACAATTCTAAATGTTATTTTACATTTTGAAGAAGGATATACTGAATATGATATTTGTGAGCATGTTTCTACTGCACTCCAAATACTCTATTGAATTGCTTATGAATTTGTGTGAATGGACGCTGTATTTCAAGCCAGTGTTTAATGTTTCCTTAAGGCCTTACTGTAAGTGTTTATGAGCCAGTTTCCTCCTACTCCTGTCCAGTTATATACTACCATGTCCTAAAAAACATTAGCATTTAAATTGCTAGGACCTCAGGCGCAGCTGCTCTTGACACAAACAAATGGTCACTGAAGTCATTGAAACAGTTCTGGATTTGTTTTGGAGTCACAGATAGAGGGAAACACACTCGCTGATTAGCTGAATTGTTTTATATCTTGTCTTTCCTCCAATGCAGCATAGATGGTTTTCTTGACAATAATCTTAGAACAACCTAGTGAGGTAGGTTACATAGAAAGATATGGTATCAGGTTTGATTTACTAAGAATGTAATATTTTTAAGACAAGGAATGTAGATAACAGCCATGTTGCATGCATCTCTGACTTCTCTTTCCTCCTCCTCCTCTATCACAACTGCTACCACTACCTTCTTGTATACCTTCAAGTCTTTCCCAACCTATGATGAACCAAAGGTCATTCAAGGAGACCAGGAGACCCCAAGATCATCATAGGGTGTTCTTGACAAGATTTGTTCACAGAGGGTTTGCCATTGTCTTTCTCTGAAGCTGAGGGAGTGTGACTTGCTCAAGGTCAAGCAAAGTCTCCTTGAATCCTAGTCTAGCATGCAAACCACTACACCACACTTCATCCACTCTTTTACTGTTATACATTTCACTTCCAAAAGCTTAAAAGTCAATATAATTTGGGGCTATAAATGTCTTGCCAGCTCTGGTATTTGGACACATGGGCTTGCAAGCTGTTTATTGCATTACTGATCAAGCTAATTACCACTCTTTTGTTTCCTGTGGCTTTTCCAACATCAGGTTTGATGAATATATCTGGCAAAATCAGCATAATGAATTCAATTAAACAATGCAGCACCTTGCCTTGTGTCTTGGATAGTGGCACATTTGTATGTATTAACAGATTACTGCAGCATTTGTCAGGTGAGAATTCTGTTTTAGTGGAAGATTTAATAAAAAATACAAATTTAAGAAGGATGAATAGAACATTTATAATATCTGATTTAAATGTTGTGCATTTTCTATTAAAGCCTTGCCTGTATGGATTTGGTGCAGAACAAAGTTGAATACTTAGGATTGCCACAGTTTTGAATGATCCAAGCTCCTGATTTCTCATCTTGCCAGGATTGAGTTTAAACATGTACTTTGCATGTAGAAGGTCCCAATTGGCACCTCCAATTAAAAAGAATTGGATAGCAGATGATACGAAAGACCTTTATCTGAAACCCGGAGAGTAACTGTTAGAGTCAATGATACGGGATAGTCTGGCAGGTGCAAGGAAGATTTCCATTTGCCCAAGAAAGGAAATTATAAGTTTATCATAGTGCAAGAAATTGATGTTTTCTTTAATCCAATTAATTCTCAGAGCAGCACCACAAATAACAAAACAATCTAAAATAAAATACAAGTGCAGCTCAGGGGTTCCTAGAAAGACTTCTCAGGGACCGTAAGAAAGATCAGTTCCCCTTGGCTATGGTTGTGTCTCCTGTACCTTTCACAGCATCTTCTGTAGAAACCTGCCTGTCTACTATGTTCAGTAGAAGAGATCTTTGATCATCATTATCATCACTAATATAGTTTCTGGAAACAAGGCAAAATTGTCTTTTCTATTGTAGTGTGTAGATTACAAGTTTCTCTGCCTCAGAATCAAATTGCCACCTCTTTCCTTGTTTTCCATCACATTCCAAAAACTTTTTTTTTTGCTTTGTTTTGGCAGTTTTTTTTCAACCTATGTTTTTGTGGATTTTTTTCTTTGCTCTCTTTGAAGTGTATTTTCAAGTTGTACCACCAGGTTTTTTTCTTTCTTTTAAACCAAATTTTGTTAATTAACTTGAGGACTCCAGCTGTTTAAAATTTCCCTATGTTATGCAACATTTTAATGGTACCTCATAGCTGCTGCCCTTAGATATGCTATGAGAAGAAAGATTTGGTGATATAGGCTGGGACCATAGTCTGGAACATTTTTTAAAAAAAGTAGCATGTCATGCATTATGCATTATTTTCCAAAGCAATGAATTAGCTCAGTGGATCTCAAACTTTTTACCCTTGTGGCCCTCTTTACATCTACACGTGGATGTAGCACTTCCCTCCTCTTGACATAGTATATGAATAAAAATATTTTGCTTGTTTAGTGTGCATACACACATTAATGTATATTCTTTAAGTATTTTATAAGGAAACAGTTCTCCTTCTCCTCCTCCTCCCTCAGACAGAGGCTCCAGGTACCTATCCAATGCACAGCACCTTGGATAGCTCCTTTAAAGTTTAGAATACAACTTAGAGCAGATTGATGGTTCCATTGACAAAGGAGCCACCCAGCTGCTGTTAACCCACAGTAACACACAGCAGGTTACTCACATCCCATTATCTCCAAGTTTTGTGGTGGGGGCATGGAGTGCAACTTGCTAATCACCCTATCAAATATACAGATAATACTGATTGACTGTTTCTGCCATAGGCAGTCTTCAAAAATACCTTTTTGGTTGTGGGCATAATATAAGAGAGATGTATAGGCAATTGCCAAAAATTGAGAAAGCTCTTCATCATTCCACATAAAAATTACTAGCTGTGATTATTTGTTGGGTAATGATGTATATTGGCAATAATATTTAATTCTAAACTCCCTCCCTAACTGCCTACTCAGTTCACATCACTTATACTTTTGTGTGGGCATGCTTCCCAGACACAGTTTCCATTGGTGAAATTCCTCTGTGTGTAACAATGTGTGAGTGTATAGCCTCACGTTAAAAAACAAAACAAACCCAGCTCATTTGAAGTATGGACAGCTAGCAAAAAACCTTTCTGAACCACTTCAGCTATGTTGTTGGCTTCCTAAAATTGATTAGAAGCAAGCAGGGCCAACTTGACATCTTTCACTGCCTGAGACAGAAAAGCTTATGATACCACCCACTCATCTAAAGCAAGGTGCATTGGTATACGAGGGGGTGTTGTAAAGTATCTCTGCGTAGTCACCATCCAGATTTACACATTTTCCCCAGTGTTTCTTCACCCTCCGAATACAGTTATTGTAGAAATCTGCAGATTGCGCCTTAAACCACTCTTCCACTTCATGAATGATGTCATCTGTGTTGTCAAATCAGTGACCCCGCAACGGATTTTTCATTTTTGGGAAAAGAAAAAGTCACTTGGTGATGATGACACTGATAAAATTTCATCAATATACCATAATAACGTCCGGGTGATAATTATTACTTTATGATAACCCATCGTACTTCTCCATCTTACACTTTAGTCCACGTCTGCACAACCTGTAGCAAAAATAAAGGACACAGTGAGCTGATTTTCTCAATGTTGTGCACTTAGGGACCAATGATGACACTGAAGAAATTTCATCAGTATACTATAATAACTTTTGGTTGATAATTATTACTTTACGTTCCCCCTTCATATGGAAAATTCCACAAGTACCTCTCCCTACCCTGGCTGAAAAATTCAACAATAAAAAGGCATATAACTAATAAGTTACTGCCCTTTTGTGTTATCTCAAATTTGCTGCCTGAGGAAGCTGTCGCATTCTGTGTTATAGCAGGTCCACACTACTTATGTACCAAAGGTTTGTTGGGTCAGGTCAAAACTCCATCTAGACCAGAGGTAAGTTGACTTCAGATTTGCAGGGCCTACTTTACCAGAACCACATGATCTACTTACTAGAAAATGGCACATTGAAGAATTCTGAGCCCACATCTGTTCTTAGTATCAGTGATGAAAATGACTGAACTGAAGCTATCGTACTTTAATACCTGAAAACATCTGAAGAGCTACACCATATTAATTTTTTTTCTCCTGTATGATTTTTAATGTCTTTGCCTGATTAGTAAGCCAATGGAGCTTCAAAAGCTTGCAAACTGTGTTTTGTGCACTTTGGTTGGTCCAATAAAGATATCACTGTTTTGTGGATTTGGGACGTTATTGAAGAGCTACATATTTGCTAATCTTTGGAAAATAATGCAGTTGAAGGGATCTGTGAGGGTTCATTTTTGGGGAGTGGGGGAACGGACCATCAGAAATTCACAGGTTCCTTTTTGACTTTCAGGGGCCCGGACCTATGTATCAGCTGAACTCTCCCTCTTATAGGCCCTGGCAGTAGCTACCAATTCTGATTAAGGTGAAGGGACATCTGTGACTAAAGAAACACACTTAAGCAGGGGTAGGCAACTTTTACTTACCTGGGGCCGGTCCACTGGTCTGGAGCTCTTCCATGGCCCGAGGGGGAGGGGAAATGGCGCCGTGTGCACACGCTCGCTCGCGCATGCACAGTACGCCAAAAGTACTGCCCATGAATGCGCACGCTTGGACGTGCATGTGCAGTACGCTGGAAGTAGTGTGCATGTGCGAGCGAGTCGTGGCTGCCATTTTGGAAAACAAAATGGTGGCAGTGACTTGTTTGCACATGTACAGTACTCTGGTGCATACGTGAATGAGTTGCGGCCGCCATTTTGGAAAACAAAATGGCGGCAGCGACTCACGCGGTGGTGGCGGTGGGGGCAGGACTGGGCTGGGGCCGGTCCAAAGGCCTTGCGGGGCTGGGTCCGGGCCCCAGGCCGTAGGTTGCTGACCCCTGCACTTAAGGCTTTATTGTAAGAACTCCACTAAAGACAAGAAAACTTTCTAAGGGTGCTAAGATAACACAGAACTAAGTTAATTCCACATTTAGTAGAAATGATAGAATAAGGAAAGAGGGAGAGAAGAAGTGGGAAGATCCCTAAGAGTTTATCTCCCAGAGAGTTTAATATAGGTGGGTAAGAGATGAGGAGACTTTGGGTCACTGAAAAACTACTTAACCCTATCACTGCTTCCCTCTCTAAGATATATTTGACTCCATGTGCTGAATGTGGCCGCATTTCCAACAACACATAGGTTGATCCAGCAGCCTGCTTGCTTTTGAGCATCATAGGCATCAAAAGCATATAATACAGCCATTTCTGTCCTCTCTTCACAATGCACAGTAACTGAATTCTGAAGTCTCCATACAAACATTTGACTTTTCAGATCTTTGATTAAAATGAACTATAGTTACCAGAACTGGCAGAAATCAGGAACTTATTGTGTATGTGTATGTATTAATTACCCAGCCCTTTTCCCAGTGCAGGACTGGAGGCATCTTGTAACTCTTGTTAAAGCAGAGTTATATCACATTAAAACCAGACACTGAACTAAAACAGTTTAAAAGCATTTAATAAACACAAGAGATGGAAAAATGTTCAAAATCAACCATTGAAAGGCCCTTTTGCTGACAATTAGTACCAAACCCTGTCTGAATAAAAGGGTCTTTTCCTGCCTGTAAGAGGAAAGTGAAAAGCAGGGCAACCTACCCTGCCATTGAAGGGGAGCTTCAAAGCATGGGAACATTAAGAAATGAGATCACACCCTCATTTGTTTTTCTGGCAGTGATGGAACAAAGAGAAGTTCTTCCCCTAAGATCTTAGCTTTTGGGCAGGTTTGTATAGAGAGATATTATCTCTCAGATTTGTTGTCGTTGTATGCCTTCAAGTCATTTCTGACTTATGGCGACCCTATTGTGAGATTTTTTTAGCATGATTTGTTCAGAGGAGGTTTGCTAATGCCTTCCCTTGATGCTGTAAATATGTGACTTGCCCAAGGTTGTACAATGGGTTTCATGGCTAAGCTGGGAATCAAACTCTGGTCTCCAGAGTCATAGGGGCTGTACAAACCGGCATAAAGAGCCAGCCTAGGGCTGGAGTGGGGGTTTGGTAACCACACGCTGGCCGCTCTATCTCCACCCCTAGGCCGGCGTCACACCACCCAAGCAACCGCACGGTGGATGGCAAAAGGGTGTTTCTTCAATGCAATGTTCAGACATGCTGTGCAGAAGAGCTACTGAAGAGCTGCAGCAGTGGTGGCTAGGGCTCCCTTTCCGCAGAGCAAAAAGAAGCTGCTTTTTACAGCTTTTTTGCATCGTGGAAAAGCAGATCAGGGCTGCGGTGTGCGGTTGCCACAACCTCAATCCGGGGAGGAAAGGGATGGCTTGTCACCACCCCTTGGGGGTGATTTGTACAGCCCCATAGTCCAACATTCAAACCACTATGCCATGATGGCTCCCTGTCTCTCAGATAGACTAAGGCTGGAAATCTCAAACTATGGTTTGCATCTTGCTTAAGATCCTGGCTTATTTATTATTGTATTTATTTGTTTAGTTCATTTATATGCTGCCTTTCTCCATAGGCGACATCTAGAGACAACAAATTAAAACCACCTACAATAAAGTTTTAAAAACAATTTAAAATCCCCACATTAAAACACTTTAAATTCATTTAAAAATCATACAAAAGTTAAAAATAGATCAAACATACATCTAAATGAGACCCTTTCCTGCTTGACCATTAAAAGCTTCCTTAAATATACATGGCTTTTCTTGCCGGTGAAAGGAGAGCAGGGAAAGGAGCAGCCATGGAGAAGGCTCTGTCTCATGTTCTTGCCTGTGATGGTGGTGAGACCGAGAGAAAGCCTTCCCCTGAGCGTTCCAAAGCTGGTAAGCATAGTTTTCCAGTTTGGAAAACTAATTGTTTTCTGAACCATTGGTTTTCAAGAGTACCAGTTTTAATTCCTGTGCACAGAGAAAGGAAAAGAGAAGGGATTATATGTGTGGGCATAAAGTTTGTACATGTTTCAGTTCAGGAAAGCAAGACCATCCAAATAGTGCCAGCAGAGGCTTCATTAAAATGTCACTCTTTTAGACAATATTGAAATATGTTTCATAGAAAAAAAGATTGAATATGAATATTTATGAATATTTATCTATGCCTCCACAGAAACTGTATAACATTTGGAATGTTGTTACTTTTGGGCTGGTTTTAACAGCAAAATGGAAAAAAACCCACAAGTTTTTAAAAATTGCATTGGTCAGTGATACAGTTCCGGTCCTTGTTAGTAATGACTTTAAATACCCTAAATATATTGTAAATTAGATATTTGAGGGATCTATTTTTCCCTGACTATCTGTTGAGATCTGATGAGGGAGCTTCTATGTGTCCCAACAGTTGGAGCACTATACTATGTGAATGTTAGAGGTAGCAAACTTGTCATTAACTGCCTTCAAGTCGATCCTGACTCATGGCGACCCTGTGGATGAGACATCTCCAAGACTCCCTATCCTTCACTGCTCTGCTTAGGACCTGCAAATTCATACCTGTGACCGGCTTTTCCATCCATCTAGCATATGATCTTCCTCTCCTTCTACATACCTCCACCTTTCCTAGCATTATTGTCTTTTCCAATGAGTTGTGTCTTCTCATGATGTGGATGAAGATGCGGAGACTCAACTTTTATTATCTTGGTTTGCAGGAAGATTTTGGGCTTGATCTGTTATGGGTTCCATTTGTTTATGTTATTGGCCATCCATAGTATCATCAGCACTCTTCTCCAGCACCACATTTCAAAATAATTGATTTTCTTCTTTTCTTCATTTCTCACTATCCAGCTCTCACATCTGTACATGGTAATGGGGAATACAATGGCTTGTATGATTTTGACTTTAGCATGCATATATTTAGCAGTTGCTATTCCACTTGTCTCTCTAAGAGATCAGCCATAGCATGTATTAATATTTATTGGCCATTGTCCCACCCTCTCTCTTGCATTAGTTAGTTTGCTGTTAGTCTGAGTTTATTCATCCTCTGTAATATAGTTTGTAGTTTTGACTCTTGCCATCATATCTGAAGAACACACATTATAGTGCCTCTCATCATGAACTGTTATGAAACCTGCTGCATTTTTTTTTACAAAGATGACAATAAGCTTATTTATCTGCTAGACCCTGTTTGTGTATGGTGGTGGTGATGTGGAACTGGTTGTTGTTCATCATCTGTTTACAAATACAAATTACTCTCTGTTACATTCACCTCACAGTGGAGACTTTGGAGAGGGCTTTCTTAGCTCTAGCATTATGGTTATAAAATAGCCTTTCCTTGGGGCCCCAGCTGGCACTGATATTATTTCCCTGTGAGATTATGGCTTTTAAAAAAATCATATCACATTATTGTTTTTATATTGTTTGAGTCAAATACATTTAAATTGTTTAAAGTGCTAACATTATGTAAACTATTCCAGATTGTTTTTAAAGGAGCTTCATTGGTTGTACTTTGCCTTGAGATATACTGATATAGAAGAATTTTAATAAAAGAAAATAAATAATGTGTGTTGGTAAAACATATCTGAATTTCTATTCAATTGTCATAAAATAAGAAAAAAATCTTTTCAGGTTAGCAGGATCAGAAACAGTAAACATGAGTGAGTCTCTCTGCTCCTGCATTGTTGCTGAGCCACTAAGTGGGAGTATCTTGAGGAGATTTCCCACTGAACCTCCTTGTATTATTTATTTATTTTGTATAGAAGAACCACTTTATTTATCCTTGTTTCTCACTGGGAACAGGAACATCACACCACCCACACTTATGGACAAGGCCCTGTGCAGGCCCTTAACTATTGCCACTTGCAATGTCATCTCAACAGGACCTGCATAGAGCCTTGTCCAGAAGTTTGGGTGTTTTAATGTTCCTGTTATCTCATGCTTGGATGTCACAATTTTTAGGAGACAAACCAGTTTCCTTTACTTTGCTGGTAATCCTTTGCAATGGCAGTGTTGAATTTGTTTGGAGGGCCCATTGCTATTGTGAGACCTGTTGCTGGCCAGTTGACAGCTTTATTTAGTTTTAGGCTGAATAAATAGTTGAACAAATAAATAACACGAAGGTGAATGAATATGGTAAAATGGGTTGACTATCCTTTTTCTTACCCACAGGCCCATGCCCAAGTGTGGCATCTTTACCACAATCATTTCCACCCAGTACAAGGAGGCAGAGTATCAATTGCTTTAGGTTCTCATTGGATAAAACCTCGGCACATGACTGGAAACAATATAAAGGAATGTCAGAAATCTCTTGAATTTGTGCTGGGCTGGTTTGCTAAACCTATATTTATTGACGGAGACTACCCTGAGAGCATGAAGAGTTATCTTTCCTCAGTGCTGCCAGAATTCACTGAAGCTGAGAAGAAGCTTATCAGGGGGACAGCTGATTTCTTTGCTCTTTCGTTTGGAGCCACACTGAGTTTCCATCTTGTGGATCCAGATATGCTATTCCAGCAGAAGGAATCACTGAGATTAAGGAAGTTGCTTTACTGGATAAGCCGTGAATATAACCAACCAGAGATTTTCATTGTGGAAAACAGCTGGTTTGTTTCTGGAAGCACAAAGTTAGATGACTTCAAGTACATGAATTATCTGAAAGATTTTATTATGGACACTTTAAAAGGTAGGATTGTTGATGCTGTTCTCGCCACTCTCATTATTTAGACACCAAAGTTAAGGAAACATTATTCTTAGTGTTGCTTATTAACTTTGTTCTATGTAAGCCAAACCCAGTGAGTATTTAAACACTTTAACCAGGCATTCATTATGGCATGAAGTTATAAAAAACAGAATTTACTTGCTGTGGTATCAGCCAAGTACTTTCCAAGAAATGTAGATAATATTTTGCTGGTAACAGCAAAAGGTTAAGATACTCACTTAATATAACTTTTGTGAGGATTGGGCTCTTGTCCATGTGGTTTGCAGTGAATTGCTTCATGGCAAAAATATCCAGTGATTAGTTTTAATGCTTCAGATAGCTGGGTAAATATTTGCTAGATAAGAATAAGTACTCTTTGGTGTGTGTATGTATAAGGTTACTTTCTGGCAGTGACTTTCTTGGACCTTTCTAAAAGTATTCATTTTTTAATAAGGATGAAATGGAAGCAACTATGTAAGTATTTATTCTGCTTTCACAGCAGATTTACAAACTTGTGTCTCATTCACATATGTCCCTATTTATATTAATCTGTAGAGGGGCTTTTGTGGTTGCTTAATACAACAGATGGTAGAGACAACTTCCCTTTTTAAAGAGCATTTTAAGCCACATGTTTTTTTTTACTTCTGGAAAATTAGTTTACTTTATGCTTATGTCAGTTTTTACCCCAAAACTGTTGTCATAAAGCACACAAAAGCTGGAATCCTGCATGGCTCAGCATAGCATAGTAGTTCCACATGTGGAACTAATTTACAGTTTGCCACCCCAGATTTATTGTAGTGCGATCGCAGTCCCCCAGCCATTCCATGTCTGGGGGTAGGATCAGAAAAACATCTGGCTATGTCCATGTACCCCGACACAAAATGATTACATAATATATTGAGGTCCACTGGAGTCCTCCAGAAGTTTCGGCAGATTTTGCATATGCCTACAAGGACTTAGCCAGATGCTTCCCTTTTCCCTCTCTATTCTACCAGGCATGAAATGGCCACATGGGGAGCTGCAACAGCTGTATAGTATGTACAGGGGGGCTTTTGTTGTTGTGGAGGAAGGGAGGAAGTACCAACATCCACAATCACAAAAAATGCAAGAAAGAAAGAAAGAGAAAAGGAAAAGATATGTGAGCGTGAGGTTCACTTAACTTCTGTGTGTATCACTAATAGGATGCCAAACTAAATAAATGATGTTATAATTTATTATTTCATTTTCCATTTACAATGGGCATGTAACAGTTGATATTTAATGTGGATGTTTACGATTATGAATTAAAGAAGTATTATAATTTATACCTGCTTTTATACAACAAAAACACAATTATATAATACATATTACATTACACACACACACACACACACACTATAGTGCCTGCATAAACACACACATACTTACTCTAAGCCTGCAATCCTGTGCATATTTACCTGGGAATAATTTCCACTGAATTCACAAAAGCTGACTTTCATTGAAGTGCACTGTAAGATGTATAAAAACAACATACTAGCTGGTTCCTTATCATGGAATAATAATGGAATAAACCTTAAGTTCAAGTGAAATGTATACTTTTATTGGAGCAGCTATCCATTTTAAGTATTAAAAGCTCTGAAGCAATTCATTTTATGTCAGCAGAAAAAGCCATCTTTCCAATCTTAGCATCTACTGAAACTTAATAGAGAAGCACTTGGCCCACTTACATCAGTGGCTATAGAACAAAAGACAAGGACAAATTGAAAATTGTTGAGTAAAATCTTTAAGCTATGGCATTTTTCTATAGTGCCAATACAATTGTTCAGAAGATATGTGCACACAGGGGAAAACCAGGACATTCTGCTTTTGTTTTTTATTCCTCAGCTATCAGGTATGATGGAGTTAATGTCATTGGATACACAGTTTGGTCTCTCATGGATGGCTTTGACTGGCTCAGAGGCTACAACATTAGACGGGGTCTGTATTATGTTGACTTTCAAAACCCGGATAAAAAAATTATGTTGAAGTCTTCAGGATTGTTCTACCAAAAGGTGATCGCAGACAATGGCTTCCCTTCAAAACCAGAAAACCAGTCTGGAGAAGGAACATTCCCCTGTGATTTTGCTTGGGGAATTACTGAAAATTTTCTTCAGGTAAGTCAAATGACATTAGTTCAGACTTTCCAATCTTCCTTTTCCATAAGCAATCATAATATTAAACATGTTTCACTACAGAATGTGTTTTATAATTGCCTAGTGGGATGGTCCACTAATATTGTGGCATTCCAAAACTGGACTATTATTAATGTTGTTTCTAAAAGTTCTTAAAGAGTTATTTAATTGGGTTTAAAGTTTTTCTCTTTATTCTGCTCCCCAATTGCTCCCTGTGCCTCCCTTAAAAAGGTCTTGCTTGCATCTTCTTCTCCCCATTTACTGTCTTCACTGTTGATATGTAGATATAATCCTTTAGAAGACCTGTCTTTCTTTGCTTTGTCAGTGAAGTGCTGGCCATACAAGAAGGCAATTTTCTGTTTGTTGACATGAAGCAGTGAAATTTGCAGTAAGACCCTTATAGGCTGAGATTCTGTCCCAGGACAGAATATGGCCTGTAAAGATTTGTGGTCCTGTGGCAATGGGCTCCCTGAAAATATGGCTTCTGCAATACTATCTCAGCCCTGGATGAGATTTAATGTTTTAAAATTAACTTCTTAGATTGCATTGCATGTTAGAATTGTCTCTCACTTGACATCTTAGATATGGAATGAATATCCAAGACAATACTGCTTCTCTTTGTCCTTGTATCTCCTAAAAACATGGAGTTCAGACATAAAGCTGCTGTTTGAGTTGAAAGAAATACCAAGCTGTAAAGTTTGTGACCAAATAGCAACATGAACCCATAGCATACTACTGAGTATTTGTATGTCACTTTAGAATGGTGGGGGTTCCAACTGGGTAGACAGTTGCTTAGCTTCCTGCTTTTGATGAATCTGATCTGTTCTCCTGCCACCTTTTTTCTTTTTCCAGGTAGATACAACTCGACCCCAGTTTCTTGACCCAACCCTTTATCTTTGGGATGTCCATCAAACCAGGAAGGTCATTAAAATCATGGGAGCTGTTGCCCCAATTTGCAAACCTCAATGTGTTGATTTTGCTGCTATCAGGCTCCAGATTTCTTTACTGAAGGACATGCGCATCACACACTTCCATTTTTCACTCAAATGGCCTTCAGTTCTCCCTCTGGGTAATGAGACCTCTGTGAACCACACACGTCTGCTTTACTATGAGTGTTTTGTCAGGGAGCTTGTCAGAGTTAATATAACTCCTGTTGTTGCTTTATGGCAACCTAGTGCTGAGAACCAAGGACTTCCCCTTTCTCTAGCCAACCATGGAGGATGGGAGGACCAACGGACTGTGGAAGCTTTTGTTGAGTATGCTGGATTGTGCTTTAAAAAACTTGGCCAGCATATTAAATTTTGGATCACAATGAATGAGCCCAATGTGATGAACCTGACCTACAAGGCAGCACATAATCTGTTGAAGGCCCATGCCAAAGCCTGGCATTTGTATGATAAAAAATTCAGGAAAACTCAGAAGGGTAAAATATCAATTGCCCTCCTTGCCAACTGGATTGAGCCAGCATGCCCATTTTCAAAAAATGATGACAATGCAGCCAAACGAGTTTTGGAATTTGACATTGGTTGGCTTGCTGAGCCCATTTTTAAAAGTGGTGACTATCCAGATGCAATGAGGCAATGGCTTCAGCAAAAAAGCCGATTAGGTTTTCATGGTCCTCACTTACCTTATTTCTCAGAAGAGGAAAAACATCTGATACATGGTTCATATGACTTCCTCGCCTTGAGTCACTACACTACATTTCTCGTGAACTCTGAAAGGGAAACTCCCAAGCGGTACGATCACCTCCTTGAAATCGAAATGCAAGTTGACATCACCTGGGTGAAATCACCCAGCAGAATCCCGGTGGTGCCCTGGGGGTTACGGAAGCTCCTCAATTGGGTTAAATTTAAATATGGCGATATCCCAATTTACATCATAGCAAGTGGAATTGATGATGGACAGAATGTGGGTCAAGACAAGTTGAGAATATATTACATAGAGAATTATATCAATGAAGCTTTGAAAGGTAAGAATGTTGTGTAAAAGGGTCCTTATGTATCTTAAGACATGTTTCTTGACCTGTTTTCTGGAATTGTGTGCACCACATATGATTGCAAATGTTTTTCTCTAAGGAGATACACTGAAACTTGGGCTTTCACAATGATGGGGTAGGGTGGGGGAATACAGTTGGCTTCTGCTAGGGATAGCCAAATGCATTTTGGTCACTATTTGCACAGTTAGTGCATATCTAATTAGCCAAACCTAAACCCAATTTGGACTTGATACCTTCCTGATGCTCATGTGATCCCTTACTCTAGCATCCTAATTTCTACACTTTGCTCCAGAGTCTGAAAAAGTTATTTTGTGGACTACAATTCTACAGTCCTCTACCCAGAAAAAAGTTGTTTCAAAATTCTGATTCTTCACTCTTTCAAGTTTCAAAGAAATAAAAGGACAGACACCAAGGCAACACTGAAAATGTTTTGCAACTTGATTCCTATTGTTAGTCCCTTCAACTAGAGCTCACCATTTAAATCTGTGGGTTGTACATAAGTGCTGACACATCATTCAGCAGTTGATTCAATGGGCCTAACTTTAGTTGGGACTAACCAACAGGGTTCAGGTTATAAATTCTATAGCTGGGAAATTTGTCCCTGTTGCAACCTGCTGCATTATGTGGCTACAAAGTAGATGTTGTTGTTTTTTGCCTCAAAAATGTGGTTTTATAGCAATACAATACAATATATACTGACCGTTTTGCAGTATCTGTGATTAAAAAAAAAAGACTTAGGATCATAGGACGTTTTCACACACAAGCCTGGAGTCATTCCAGAACGGATCCTTCAGCTCACTCCGGAATGGCTCCGGCGGCGGCAACCTAATTCCTTTTTAAAAAAGGAATTACAACTCTGGGGCTTATGCCGGTGGGCGTCCGGAGTTAGCGCTAAATGGGGCGGGGCTTGCTGCAACCTCGTGTGAACACACGGAGCAAGACCCCGGACCGACGCCGGCTAGCGCCGGGGATGGCGCTGGATGGGGCGGGGCTTGCTGCGACGTCGTCTGAAAATTTTTCAAAGGAGCCGGAGTGGGGCTGGACGGAGGTAGGCTAGCATCCGCCTAAAGCCCCGTGTGAAAACGCCCATAGGAGAAGCAGAACACAATTGGTTAAACTTCTCATCCTAAAAACAAGTGCAGGGGCAGAGATTTACATGTCCCCAATAGGAGTTTGGATGTATTCTGTATTTTATCACTTGTGAGCCGCCCCAATTGAGCTCAGAGGGGCGGATTTTAAATAAATTTTATTATTATTATTATTATAACAATAAATCTGCCATGGCTGAGACTATGCTGTAACATTTCAGCTGAAGGACTGTACCTTTTTCACCTGCCACAGTAGCTATGTCTGAAAACGAGGTTATGTCCCCCAAAGGCCAATTAATAGCCACAGCTGGGAAACATTAAAGTTTTAGAAAATGGTCAAAATCTCCCAGCCAGTATATTCATTGGCTGCACTAGCTGAGTATCCTGGGAATTGTAGTAAAAAAAAAAAGAAAGAAAGAAAAGAAAAAAAAATCCCCCAAACTTTGGATAGAGCGTATCTGGATCTGAAGTGTCCTAGTAGTAAATGGAAACACTGCCATAAGCAAGGGTTACTAGATTGGATCCTGGACAGAGCTCCTGTAGCTTTAACAAATCCTGAAACATAAAGTTATGTCAAATGGGATGAAGGTACCAGTCCTCCCTCATGTTCCAAACTTCACCTCTCAATTGCAGCCATCCCTTCCAAATACAGCTATTGCTTTGCTAGCTATGGGTGGGTAAGGAGTGTGGAGGAGCAAGGAGACTTTCTTGTCACCAGATACACAACATTGAAAGGGATGTTGCTGATGTGCACCCAACAATGAGGACACAGCTTGGTGGTGCGCCTCTGCCACTCTTCCTCTGCAAAGACATAACCACATTGTGTGAACAGCTGAGGCTGAAAGTTGGAGTTTGGAAGGGAAGGGAGGACAGGTACCTTAATCCATCTTGACAGAGCTTTATGGAATCCTGGCTCCAAATTTGCTCAGGATTAAAAGTTGCAGGAGCCCTATCAGAGATCCAATCTAGCAGTCCTCCCTTAATTTTTTAACTAGGACACAGTAAAACCTCTTTCTTTTCTTTCTTTTTTTTTAAAAATGAAAGAATACTGAGTTTTAAAAAAAAGCTTTGCATTGTTATTATATGACCTGATAATATTGACTGCAGTTAATACAAACTGATAACTAGCTTGGTATATTAAATCATAGAATCATAGAATCATAGAGTTGGAAGAGACCACAAGGGCCATCCAGTCCAACCCCTTGCCATGCAGGAACTCCCAATCAAAGCATCCCTGACAGATGGCCATCCAGCCTCTGCTTAAGTTTCGATTTGAATGCTTATGAGGCATTCCTTTAAAAAAAATTGTACAGTTACATTGATAGCAGTGAGATCAGTACAAAATAAACTGGGTTGGACTGACAATGTGCCTATTCATTGACAGAATAACCAGTTTTATTGGGCATATACAGTTATGAACTCCAGCACACTTCCTTTAGTCTGCTGTAGTCCACAAAGGTTTATGCCAGATAAAACTTTTTAGCCATTAAGGTACCACAAGATCCTATTGATTCATATATTCATGGAGCCTTTCCTTTAGAGCATCAATTTTCTGGGATTTGATTTATGTGATGGAAGCTCTCTTTTTTGAGTAGATAACTCCATCAGAACTCCAGGTGATTTGTGGCATATCATCAAGGATGTTTGACTTGCAGTTATTTAAAAATGGCAACAACAAAATTACACTGCACCACCAAAATTACTCTGCACTGTCCTAGATTATTCTGCTGAAATCAAAGTTTGAGTATGGAAGAACTTTGATTTCACTTCAGTGCTTGAAACCAATTCCTGGGATGCAAATTCTTTCAGTTCTTTTAATTCAGACTCTGCTCAGTGGTTCTTTAGGTTCTAGTAAATGTTAAGTAGCTCTCACTGACCCAAAATCTGCTCTCTGCTGTTGATAAAACAAAGGGGCTTCATTTGTTCATTTATCTTCACATATTGATGAATATTTTGTAATATCAGTAGTGTCATGACAGAGATGCTTTCTCTGCTAGTAGGAATAAATGTGAACTCTGGGTTCTTTAACAATGTATGGGCTGTTGAAATAAACTTGCAACTAATCTGTCCCTTTTCTTTTCGTTTTGTTTTCTGTTTTCCAGCCTACACCTTAGATAATGTTAATCTTCGTGGCTATTTCGTCTATTCTTTCAGTGATAGGAGTGATTCCAGATCGTATGGGCTCTATAGTTACCTGAAAAACCAATATGAGGCAAAACCTTCTGTGATACATTATAGACAAATCATTGACAATAACACCTTCCCTGGACCAGGAACCCCTCACCGCCTTTGCCCCAGAGAGTCAATTCTTTGTCCAGAATGCAGCTCTTTGCAGCCAAGAAATTTTTTCCTGGCATTTGTAGCTTTTATATTGTTTGTTTTCATTGCTACTGTATTTCTGATTACTTACTATTCTAATAGTAGCCGTAAATACTGCCCCCCCATTGCTCACTGCCCTCCATCTACATTTCCTGGGGAAGCCTGGAAGTAAATAAACACAAGATTGTGATTATTGTTGCACTATGAATGTATTTACGCTATCTAATGCTGCAGAACATCAAATGTGAAAATGGATTAGATCTGCGGGGGTGTGTACAACTCCTCTCTGTTTTAGCACTTTTGGCTTACTAGTGGTGTTAATCCTTCCCACTGCACAGTTACCCTGATTTACTGACAGAGATCCACAGACAGAAAAATGCTTCTGTATATATGCACAGCTGTTGCAGATGTACATCACAGTGTTAATGCAGACTAGTTGTATCATTGGCTAGACTGGATGCATCTTTTGTTGAGTACACACATCTCCATGTGGCATTAATAGTTTCTACAAGTCGGGTCTGCAACAAAATATAATGTGGGTGCTCCTACTAAGGTTCCAGGCAGACAGCCATTCCATTTTCTTGATTTTGTGTTTCCCTCCATCCCACAATACTCCACGTTGTCTTCCTACTGAACACTCTCCCACTTCACTGGGCTGATTTGGGGCAGACCTTGGAAAATGTACTTCCTTGGACCATAGCTGGCATTTTTAGGTGCTGCTTATACCAATGCTACAGAGGATTGCTGCATTGTCAAAGGGAAAAATGTGCTTAAAATTATGTGTTTTTACTTAGGGGGGTAGATACTTTTGATTAGCCTGGGTACCAATTTGGTTCTCTGGGATTGATTACAAGATGGCACACACAAACTGCCACCCTGTCAAATCTTCTGTGGCAAATCATGCCCCTAAATTTCAGCAACAAAGTAGACAAGATCATTCAAATACAGGAGAAAATATTTCAATGATTTTTAGCAACTTGCTTCTCCTTGTTGTTGTGTACCTTAAAGTCGTTTCCAACTTATATCAACCCTAAGATGAGCATATCATAGGGTTTTCTTGACAATTTTCTTCAGATGGGATTTACTATTGCCATCTTCTAATGCTGAGAAAGTGTGACTTGCCCAAGGCCACCAAGTGGGTTTCCATGGCTGAGCCAGGATTCAAACCTGGTCTTCCGGTGTCCTAGTCCAGTACTCAAACCATTACACCATGCTGAACTGAACTGCAATGGTTTGGTTTGTCATCCTCAGGGTTCCATATTGTACATGGAGTTCCACTTTTTAAAAAGTCCTTCTGGACCAAAAACAAGTCAGTGGGAGTGAGAAACATCGCAGAATTGCTCCCACCCTGCCCCCAAAGTGTGAGGGTTTTTTAAAAGTTCATTTTGTGTTAGATATTAGGGCATATAATGGTGCTGTGGACTCCATAAGTGTTACTAAAATCCTCATCTTCTACTGTGGAGTCCCATTGCTGAACTTCATTTGACATTCTTCAAGTGGCACAAAAAACAAAGATAACTATGTTGGATATAAGAAAAAACTCCAAAATCCCTATTCGTGTAATATCTTTTGTCAAATCCATGTTTTAATTTTTCCCCATGTTGCCCAGAAATGCAATTTCCCCATATTCCCCAATGTCAAATTTTTCTTGTTCTTGTCATAATGTTCAGACTGGATAAAAACATTTCTGGGAAATATGAAAGCTTACTCAGCACTTGTGAAGTATGAGCTGCTATTGATCTGGTTTTTAAAAATACCACTCCAAGATTTAGGGCTGGAAGAGTCCAGTGTGGGAGATTAAAAAACAAGTAAGCTTAAACCATGCGTCAGTGTGGCATATTTGTGTCTAGGTTAAGGAATGCCAGGTATGCTTCAGTATTTCTTCATGTAAGCACCTGCAATAGGACTGATTTCTTTGCAAACCTCACATATTTCAGTGGGACTCATACAGTGTAAGTAGCTGAGCATTTTGAAAGCAAATATAAATTGGACTATATTCTGTAGAAATGTCTTTCCACTGTAACAATCAACAGATTGATGGTTAACTGTTTTATATAACAAAACTACCCGCATTGTCAACTTTATAGTATGAATATCTGTTTATTTTTTTATATAAAATTACATGTGAAATAGGTTGAATTTATTTGCAGAGAAGAGTATGTTTCATTTAGAGCACTGCAGATTGAAAAAGAGAATATATTTTACAGAATCATATTTTGGTCTCATGCTCTCAGTTTTATATGCACTATCCTGTGTACACATGTGATGTTTATAGTAATTTAAATCCAAATAAATGGTAGGCATCTTTTAAACTCTGTTCTTTGGGGGAAATAAACTTTTAAATAAAATTTTGTCTGCAGTTTTGTTGTTTATCTGGCCTCCATATGTTGCAGTATGGAATTTTAAATGATTTTAAAGAATATTCAGAATATAAATTGCCTTTTTATTTGAAAAGTGGATGTTCAGGTTACCTTTCAGATTAGGTAGACATTTGTACTGGTAGAGAAAGAACAACATCTATCTGGATTAATCTATTTAGGTAGGGTCTGTTTAAATGTGGAACTCCAGTATTCTTGTACCTATTATGATTAGTAAAATGAGAATAAATTATGGAAAGTCCAGTACCTAACATGATTAGTAAAAGGAGAATAAATTATGGAAGGTACAGTAACCAATGAATACATTGTGCAAAATGTAAGAGGAATTATACAAACATTTTTTTTTACAATTGACACAGGAAATATACATGAATATTTGCTGGAACAGAGTGTGGATTGCTTGATCTCAGAATTTAAATTAGTGCATAGATTACAAACATAGGAATCCTCTTGGTGCACTATGCTGATAAAACCACACAAGGGTGGATGGTGATGGCAGGAGGAAAGAAGCATAGTGGTCCTGAAATCAGTGTGATATGAGCACTCCTAGATGTTCCAGTGATCAGCCTGGCTGCCATGTTTTGTACTA
>JAIPUX010001232.1:145932868-145943467 GCA_020142125.1 Phrynosoma platyrhinos | reverse complement strand
ATGGATCTAGATAATCGGTTTCATCCAAGATCACTTGGAGTTGAAAAGCAACAGCCCGCTTGATCACCTTGCTCAAAAATGGCAGATGTGATACCAGCCTAGAATTTTTTAGATCCAGGGGGTCCAGGGAAGGTTTCTTCAGGAGCAGTCTAACAACCACTTCCATTAAACATGTTGGGACAGATCCTTCCCTAAGGGATGCATTGATGATTTCTTTGAGAAAAGCCATCAAGGTATCATCCATGAACTGCCGAGCCGCACCTGTTAAACTGGTTTCGAGTGGGAACTAAAAGTCTGGGCGACTTCAACAATTCTGAGACCAGTTGTGTCAACTCAGATAGGGAGTCTGTTAAGCAACAGGGTGGACGGTATACTAACAATCCCTATACTATCTTCTGGCTTAGGTACATACATTCAAAGAAGTCTATTTTCTGGATAGGTATCCTAGTCAAGGTGAGTTTGTCTCTATGAACCAGAGCCACTCCACCCCCTCGCCCACTTTCCCTTACCTGCTCACTAACAGAGTACCCGGCTGGGAGAACTTGATTCCAGGTGATGGCACTATCTTCTCCCAGCCAGGTCTCTATGAAACAGGCCAAATCAGCTTCTTCATCCACAAGGAGATCGTGGATAATGTGAGTCTTGTTTTTTTACCAACCTGGCATTGCAGAGGAGCAAGGTAAGGTTCTGTGACATGGTTGGCAAGCTCCCCAGCCTATTTTGGGTAGGCTGGGCATTCAGATATCGAGCCTGCCTTCTTTTGTAACAAAATTCCACCCTGTTGTTGCCATACCTTCCTTTGCCCTACAAAACCCCTCAATCGCCGCTCCCTGTGTTTCCTTTACTAGCTCTTCCCCATTACCTTCCATCTGAATAGTTGTTTTATTAGTCCCAGAATTTGCAGACAGATCATTCTAAAAAGCAGCATCTAATCTGCAGTGCTTGGAGAAAGAAAACCTTCCTTTCTTGCTCCAAGGAATTCAAGCAGTGTTGTGAGAGAGCTGCAGCTGCTGTTGTTACTGCCGATAGGAATTGGGGCCCAAAGCCTCCGGGCTGCTGCTGCACTACCACTGCTGCTGTTGCTGCCGAAGGACTTAGGGCAGGCTAGGTAGCCTCCTCCTCAGCTTGCTCTTGGGCCCTGACTGCTGCTGGAATAGTGGAGGTGCAGGCAGGTTAAACAGCCTCCTCCCTGTCTTTTTCCCGGGCCCTGCCACTGCTGGAGTGGTGGTGGTGAGGCGGGCTAAATAGCCTCCTCCATGTCTTTCTCCCAGGCCCTTTCTTCTGGGCCCTACCACTTCTGGAGTAGTGGTGGTGGTGGTTGAGCCGCCTCCTCCCCATCTTTCTCCCAGGCCCTGCCACTGCTGGAGTGGTGGTGGGAGGGCAGGCTAAATAGCCTCCTCCCCATCTTTCTCCTGGGCCCTTTCTCCCAGGCCCTGGCTGCTGTTGGAGTGGTGGTAGTGGGGGCAGGCTGAGCATCCCTCTCCCCATCTTTCTCCTGGGCCCTGCCGCTGCTGGAGTGGTGGTGGTGGTGGTGGGTTGAGTAGTCTCTTCCCCATCTTTCTCCTTTCTCAGAAGATCTTGCCATATGGTGTCACTGGTTTGCATCTGCTACGGCAACATAGCTAGATGTTTCACCCACCCTACTCTCCATGAGAAAAAAGAATGGCTGTGATGAGGAGCTGGTAGGAACTGTTATGCTACACTCTGCAATATAAGGTTTCAGTCACAATCAGTCAACAAAACAAAGTAGAATACTAACAATTGAAACCTTCAGAAAATTTATTTAGTTCCCAGTTACATATTTACAAGTTTTTTTTGACAGACAACAACACATGAGGTAAAAATATATATATGAGGTATTAATATGCCTACAAAATTAAAAATGCAATGGCCTTATTGACATAACGACAATACAACATTTAATGAAAATATGGTAGTATTCTTCCGAAATACGTGATTAATACTCATTTTAAAACAAAACATAGACTTGAATGGATACATGGTTGCTAGAAGAAACAAGCACTTTTGACTTCTCTTTTTGAATATAGAGAGTTAAATTAAAATGTTTAATTGATCCTATTTTATTGCATATAATGGCATTACTTTTAACATTTATTCAGTTGGGATGGAAAAAACTACACTTCCCAGGTTTAACGATGGCGGTTCCAAGAGTCCTTAGAAATATTTGGTGCAAAGTGAAAAGTGAAACATCCCTTGGCTTAACTCTGGATGGCACAGAGTTGGGTATTGTTTTGTTTGATAGTGAATGAGACAGGGAAAATAAACCCTCTGTTTATTTACTAACAGTTCACATTAGTAATTTATTTACTAACAGTTCACATTAGTAATTAAGATGTAAGGCATGGCTGTCAGCTCTAACATCAGCTAATCTCCTTCCCTCCCCAATTTTGCAAGTAGGTAAGTTTATGAAAATGAGGAAGAGGGAAAATGGCAGATAACTGGGGTGTTGCCAAGTCCCTATGATCTGAGACAAATTGAGAGGGGGTGAGTAGAGGTATTGGCATGATTTGAGTCTGCCCTTGGCAATTTCTGATATGACAGAGTTTAGCCTGACTCTCTCGCCTTATTTTCTAAATGTTTCTCCAGTTCAGTTTATTCTACTGGTACAAAGAACTGGGTGAGCAGCTGTGATATTGTGTTTGTGTCATATAATGGCATTTTTTTGGGTTAACTTAGATGTATTTTATCTAGGAAAATATAATCAATGTATTAGATCCAGTTTTAGGGCAGGCTCATTACAATCTATGGCTTAAATCAATTTGATAGACCCCACTAGTGTACATCCACTGGATCAACTGCTGATGCTAGGTCAGTACTTGATGCCATGGAGCTACACCAGTTGGCTTGATGACAACAGAATTCATCGTGAATAACTCAAGCTGCATTAAATTCACTGGGGCTATCCTATGAATGACTAGTCTGGATCCAACTCATTGTGTATGATAAGGATGATAGGATTGGTTTCATGTCTCTGGATTATAAAGTATGTCTCAATCAGAGCTTGGAAAAAGTACCTTTTTGGAACTGTCCATACTGTCTGTGACACTCTGGAAGTTTGAGTGCAATTTTATTAAAACTCTGGTCTGAATTATATATTTAATCACACTAATCCTTGAGATAACTATATAGACACACCTTTAGTTCTAACCAAACATATTTCCATATAGTCCTGTGAAAAGTGTTGACACACAGCAATGGTGACATGTTGTTGGAGTGCAACCCCCAATAGCTCTAGCTTTCTTCACAAGCCAATGGTGAAGAATGCTGGGAGTCACAGTCCAATACCTGAATGGCAGCATCATTTCCATCCAACATAGAGTTATAGTCCACCAGTAAAAACTTCTTGATAGAAATACAGATAAATCTGAGCAGTATAAATATAAGACATTTCCCTGCATAGCCTTAACTGGATACTTTTTCTCCATCTGAAATATATTCATAATACAGTTGGCTCTCCCAATTCATGGGGGATCCATTATGGACCCCCCCCCCAAATGGTGGCTTGCAAATATCCGAGCCCCATTGAAACTAATGGTGCACAAGCTTGTGGCACATATGTAGGGCTGCACATGTGAGCACATGGCCATTTTAAATATAGCTGCTTGTCCCTCCCCACAAAGAGTGAGACCGTGGATTCAAAGTCTGCGAACAGGGAGGGACAACTGTATATTCCAGATATTGCTATATTGTACAATACGGTTATTGCTATATTGCTGACATGATGCTGGTATATTTGCAGTACAATTCAGTATAGCTTATCATATGTCCTTGAATGATCATTTATGAATTTAGACTTTTGACACTTCAGAAATAGTCAGAAATTTTATGGTCAAGTATTTTATAGCAAGTGCCTTGCTAGATTCGCATAGATTCATTTGTCTCTTTGTGCAGTCTTACTGCAGCATTGCTATAAATGTACCATTGATCTATGTTGTTTCTAAATGTTTTAATGTCTCCAAAACAGAGAGGAGGAAGCACTGCATTATGATTTAAGCCAATTCATAAGGACAAAAGCAGAAAACCTGGGCCTGTTTTCAACTTGGCATTTTATATTTGGAGGGCCCCAAGTTGGATGTGAGTAGGGTGTAACAAGCCAAGATTCTTTATGCTGGCTGGGAAAATTAAGCCAGCGTAACTATGCTGCAGTTACTGGATCACAATGTTGTGCAAATGATACACAATGGATGGTATGGGTTACTTTGGCATAACAGGGTTTTTCACGACCCTGAATAGGATCCCGCCCTTGCATAACCTCTGAGAAAGTGCAACCATTTGTAGAATGGTATTTACATCAACATAAAGCCACAACAGATTCTAGCTTAAGTCACACACCTGAGAGATATGAACATGGTGAATTGATCAAATGTCCAGTTAATTTTGGGTAAATTTGATTGAGACAGGTAAAAGGAACAGACCAAAATCACAACTTTGTGCCAGGATCTTCCAGACAGTGGGCATCTATTGTTGAAAGCACAACAATATAATATAAAAATATATAAAAACTAAGACCAGATGAAAGTGACTATGAAAAGGTCAAAGTACATTTCCTGCCCACTAATTAGTAGGAGTTTCTAGTTCTTTGGCCAAAGCAACAAGCCAATGATATTTCTAATTAGATTTGACCACCTGAACCTCTTCCTAAAAATTAAGTACTGGAGATGAGCGGCAAGGTGCACAGCCTGAGGATCATGGCACCAGAGCTTTCCCAAAAGTGTTGCCTAAAGTTTGAACAAGTATAGAGACTGCACAGAAATGGCAAAGATAACATATAACCAAATGAGCCATGGCAACCACAAGTCAGGAGCCTGTTGTTAACATATGTTAACATGACCTCCTGTTACAATAGCACACAACATTTATGAGTTGTTCCAGAAAGAGGTATCCAGCACTTTCAGAGTCAATCACTTGCTGAAAGATGAGACGGCAACAGCTGCTCTCTTTTCTAGCTGTGTGGCTGCTGCCAGATGGTACCTGAGGTTCCTTGGTCCTAGGCCATGGATTGGCCCTAGAGCCTTCAAACTGGGATCCTATAGCTGGTGGCAGAAACTACCAATGGAGGTAAGCTTATATTGTATACATTTCCACCCCAGTGCTTAAACAGGGCCTTGCCAATGGACTCCCATGAAGTTGATGGTCTTGGCTTTTCTACAGTGTGACCTGAAACACTATAGTTTCTTGCATAATATTGCCAAATTTTGCCAGAAGAGCATGCAAAATTTCTGTAAGTGAAGCTCTTCCCATTATTGCATACCCATGCTGGAAAAGCTCCACCTGCTGAATCTCTGCTTGACACACTGCTGCCAAGAGACTTGTCAGAAAAGGAGGAGAAAATGCTGTTGCATACACAGAAGTCTTTTGTATAACATTTTTGCATAAAAAGTCTTTTGCCTAATGCAGGGGTGGAAGGCTAGTGAGCCACATTAACCTCTCAGGAGACCTTGAACAGCCATACCCCCTCTCACCCTCTGCAAAAATTATTTTTACCTTCAAAGGCTACTCAGAGGTGCATTTTTGGCCAAATTTTTGGGCTTCTGGGCCATTTTAGACCCAGGAAAGGCCTTTTTTCACCACAGGAAATGACCAGAAATCATTTTCTGTTTTATAAAAAAACTCAACTGGGCTTAAAATGGCCCAAGGTGGCAAAAACAGTGAAAATCTCCCCCATACTTTCTAGAGAACATTTGGGGGCAATTTTTTTTCATAGGATGTGGGTGGGGTGTATGGCCCAGTTCAAAGTGTGTATGTACACACACACACACACACAAATATATTCTCTCAAAAATGTTTTGATGCCTGGTGGGTCCTAGGGGGCCATATGTATCCCATGGGCTACACTTTGCTTGCTCTAGTTTATTGCCTTATAAGCCCTACAAAGTTCCCTATGGCATACCCAGTTATGTCTATACAGGATCGCAGCCTGAACAAACTAAGAATAAAACGAAACACAGAAAGCTAGGGTGAATCCAACTTGCAACTGTAAGGGAGCAACAGTATCCTTTATGTTAAGAGATAGTAACAGTGCACTTTTGTTCTACGCTAATTATATGCACACATGCAAGTCACACTCTCTCAGCCTCATGGGAAAGCAATGGCAAACCTCTGGACAAATCTTGCCAAAAACAACCTCCATGACAGGTTCACCTTAGGGTTGCCATAAGTTAGAAAGAATTTGAAGGTACACAATAACAAGTATATGTATAATTAAAAACCCTGTTTTCCATAAATTATTTCAAAATGCATGATTGATTTTACTTCATTTTCACTATGAAAATAAACGTTATCTGAATATGTACTTGAGGCTACTGCTCCAATGTAATTATCCTATCCTATCCTTATTTACAAGAAACAAAATAACACCTTGAACAAAGATTTATATCTTTTTCGATACTTATTGGGACGTTCAAGCCCACTGAAATAAGTAAGAATTGACTTCTAAGTCAAATGTTTAGGGTCATGATAGAACAGGCTATGGAAATCTACAACATGGTTACTAGTATCTCTTTGTAGGATTTTCTGCTTCCCACTGGATCTTTTCAGCTTCTGACAACATTATAAAAACATGTTATATAAAAATACTGTTTACAACCTGATTAAAGTGGCAAGCCTATACATGTGTACATAGTAGTAGAAGCCACTGAATTTGGAGGGGCTTATTGCTATGTAGACATGGTTTGGATTGTGTTATTGCATAGCTATCCTGTGGGTCACAGTCACATAGTAACATAGATGATACTATATAGATTGTGTGTATATAGGCAGCATTTCTAAGGACTATTAACCTCAGGATAATGGTTAACAATAATGGAGACAACTAAAGTGACTCATTGTTGGGAGCAATGTTTTATTAGCAATTGTTAAATAATGTTTTCTGTAGACCTTTAATTAATGTTTATTATAATGCTGGCACTACTATTCAAATAAGCCAGATGTGGGCAACTTTCAGCATTGGGCTAGGGACATTCACTTTTATGACACTTTGGGGGCCACTGCAGTTTTATGGCAGCCAGTGGCACAGTTGCTGCTAAAGTCTGATGTCAGGTGTAGTAGTCTCCATGGGGAAGGAGGGTGCCAGGGCTCTTTCCTATATGATTGAGCCCAGTTGTCTGGCAGGGTATAGTGTCTTCACCTTCTGGAAGACTGGAAAGACCTTTGATGGGTGGTTCTGCCAAATTTTGGCAGAGCGGTTCTCTCAACTATAGTAGAGAATGGGGATGATAGGAGACACAGAAATGGCTATATTGAATATGAATCATGTGTTGCCCACTGCCAGTATATTAGAAACTAAAGCCTGAGCCTAGAAAAAGCTAATCATGACTGAGTCTTATTAAAATCAGTGGAACAACCTAGACATGTCAAATGATGGACACACCTAAATCTGCAAGGGCTTGCCCTAAAAAGCTTAGTTACTTCTATATGCGTTTTGTGCCCATCTCATTCTACATCATGGGAAGGATGATGGAATCCTCCTCCCCTAAACCTAGACTAGGATCCTACATTGCATGGGCAGAGCATAAATCCTCCACTGATGCAATTCAATGTCTCAACACCCCACCAATAGTTGCCAAGCTCCAAGAGGGTAGCTGCTGCTGCTCCTCACTGGTAAGAAGGGAGAAGACAACTTATCAGGGGTAGGCAAACTGCTCCCTTTAAGGGCTGAAGGACTTCAGCTCCCAGAATCCCAGACTATTGGCCAACATCCCAGACTATTGGCCAACATGGCTGAAGCTTCTGAAGTCCCTCGGCCCTTAAAGGGGACCGTTTGCCTACCCCTGAATAATGGAGCAGCTGGTAGCACCCTGGAGTGGGGAGGGGAATGAGGATGTGCTCACATATGGAGTACACCCCATTTTCCTTTCCCTCAAAGACCAGATCAGCTGCATCTTCAACATCTGAATGACCACTGCTGGGGCTTGACAGTTCCTGGAGAGAGGTTTTGGATAAAGCGCAAAGGGCTGGCCCCCTGTGTCCCATCAAAAAAGAGACATATGCAGGCATAACCCACACTTAGGTATGCATATGAAATTAAGAGGATGCCACCCATACTCTACTAAATGTCCTTATGCAGTTGATACTGAATAGAAAATCTATTTATTTTCCTTACATGACTGTGGTGATGGTGCAGCAGAGGGGGTAGTACTCCCCTTTTCAGTACCAGCTCAGGTGCCAAGTCTTCCAAAACTCCATTCCCCAAGGTCTCTAGCACATGAACAGGCTATTCTAGCACAAGATTCCACTATGTGTGATTTCCTCTAACTCAGGATCTAAGGACTGTGTAGGATCTCAAACCTCAACCCCATAGTGTTTGAATTAGAATAAGCCTATGGACAACAAGGGGACTATTTTGGAGTGAATGGTCTGCATGTTCATCTTAACATTCCAAACTTAAGCAATGCTTACCAGGCATGGTAAACAACATCTGTGTAAAATCTCATTTTGTGTTGGCATGTACATTCCACAGTTAATTCATCCGATTCTAAGTAGAATTTGTAAAAGCTACTTGTTGGAACTTTCAGGCAGCATGGCAAACTGGGAGCTGTGTTTTAAAAATATAACTTTTCAAGCTCTGATTGTAAGCATTTGTTAGCTTGGCAAGTTCTGGCATTAGTTTAACATATACTCTGAATGCTGCAAACAGCAAGTTATTTCTTGATCATGATTTGGCAAAAGGCATATTTTTTAAAATGCTATTGCAACTGTAGACTTACAGTAGGTCAAAATAAAAGATTATGGACCAGATTTTAACGCGTCAGGGTAACATTGTGTTTGGCCTAACTAATATTCTGTTGTTAATTACTTTCAATCATACAGTACTCTGTCCTCTTCTTATCTCGCTATGCCCATCTCCATGCTTCTCCTTAGAAATTGCGCTAACATAAGAACAGCATAAGTATTCCACTTGTTGCTAGTCATCACACAGATGCTGTCAATATATATTTTTAAAAAATATGCCTTTTGCCGAATCGTGATCAAGAAATAACTTTGTTTGTGACAATAACAGCAAATGTTCTAACAAAATCTGAGAGATACTCAGATCTAACAGAGTGAAAATAAATTCCAAACAGATGTAGATCATTTCTTCTAGAAAGCACCAGCTTATATATAAAACTTAATAATATATATACACACACACGTATAATTAGATATTATACATAGGAGAGTATATACAGTATTTACATTTCTACATTTCTTATGTACAATTTAAAATAAGCTTCCCAGAAGCCTTTAAATATTAGAATTAGGCAATACCAACAATGGCAGTAGTCTATTTTTGGAGTCTAAAATAGTAAAGGAAATCATCATGGGGATGGGTGACATTTCCAGGCAATGGCAGAGCCTTCCAAATAAGCCATGTTGGCTATTGCAAAAATGGAGGCTAAAAATCCACTAGGTCCAGTGCATGCATTGAACTCTACACATGTAGGGTCTCCATCACTCAGATTTTTGTTTCTGGTCCCTCAGCAATCAGGGGTTGAAATGAATTTCTGATATTGGTAACTTCAGCTGCACACAGATGTCCAAAGCCTTTATTGTACCATTCTAATGAATGACCTCTAAGGGAAAGCAAAGAGGAAAAGTTATTGTAAAAAACAACAACCCAAAACAACTTTTATTTACCAAACTTCATCCCAGTGGGAAGTTAAAAATGCTATAAAACAGAAGGTTGTACATGCCATTGGGCTGGTGGAAGCAGATTTTGACATCCCATTTTCTGTTCACAGCAGCCTCTTCCCCTATTCTACACAGAGAGCTGAGGGGCCCTCATGAACTGTGTAGCCTATAGATCAAGGAGACAGCATTATTGTTGACCAACCATGAAATAATGAGACCAAACACAATATTTTGTTTAAACAAGGACCATTTTTATTGACCTAGGACCTATTTAAATCTTTGAGGCAACCTGATGCTGGTTTAACTGAGGTCGTCAACCTATGACACATCCCTAGTCACCCTTGAACAAAACCCAAACCCAAGGACAATCCAAAAAGCTTGGTTGCTATCTCAGATGCTATCTGGAGGGCTCCCTCCTAAGCCCTGTAACTTTATAAAAGAGAGTAAGCCCCATATTAGCTACAAGGGCAGAGTCTTTCACAAGCCCCCTGGTCCTGTGTCCTGTGGAGATGCTTCTGGAACCTAACCCTGCATGACAAGGTGTAAGCTGTTCTAATATCTTCTCCCCTCACTATCTGCCACGGACAAGGGACAAGCATCTGCTTAATCCCTTTACCCCACTAGACTAGCCAAAATGGTGCTCACCCCCTTTTGCAAATCCCTGAGGAAGACTGAATTACCTTCCTCTGACAAATGAATACTGTCTGCTCTGTAGAACTTGGGTCCTTCAAAAAAGTATGTCATGATGCGGGAGGAAGTGGCCTAACCCTCTACACAAGGTGCTCTGGATTTCCCTACTCACTCATCTGTGGGTAAGATCCAGCTGTCTAGGGTCCACTTTACCCTGCCAAACTTGGCAGGGCAGAATTGAACTCCAAACAATGATCACCCCAGGCCATGTATCCATTATGACTTGGAAATCATGCAATGATTTGTCATAGAATCATAGAATCATAGAGTTGGAAGAGA
>JAIPUX010001232.1:145896219-145911591 GCA_020142125.1 Phrynosoma platyrhinos | reverse complement strand
GTAAACACAATCTTGTTGACTGTAGTTTTCATACCCCTGGCTTAATTTTCAATCACTGACCCTGATATAGTCCATTATTAAATAGACATCAAGGGTAATAACTGCTCCTTTGGTGTTAGTTCAGGGGGAGATAACAGTAAGAGATGAGGAGGCTGTCCAATGTCCCACTGTGGTCATTGGGGAGCCACACATTCTTCCACCACCTTGACCCCTGAAAACAACAACAAAAACTTAAAAGTTTCTCAAATGTTTTTCTCCAGTGTCCCACTAAGGGGCTCATGGGACACTTCTGCAACATTTTGACCTGTCCTGGGTGATGAAAGGCCCCTTTTCTCCAAAAGGAAATGACCAGGAAGGACTACATATATCTGTCTAAATCTAAAGGCACCAGATCCTGTCTGATTTTGGAAATTATGCAGGGCCAGCTCTGGTTAGTACTTGGATAGGGGATCACCAATGAATATCAAGTGCTATTGGCTATATTTCAGAGGAAGGAAGTGGCAAAACCACCTCTGAGTATTTTAAACTAAGAAAACCCTAAACATTCATGGGGCCATCTTAAGTCAACAGGCAACTGGAAGGCACATAGACTGAGACATAGATACAGACATACAGTCATCTACCCACCCTGGCCTTAAGCAACATATTTCTTTCTGCTTTGTCACTCAATAACCATAGGTAAAATTGAACTTGTCACCTCATCACCATACCTACACATTTTACATTTCTATGGCTATTCATATGGTTTCATTATAAAGGTCTTTCCTGAGCACCAGCTCACTCCATGCATCTGAGGAAGTAGACCAAATCTACAAAAGCTTATGCTACAACTTCTTTTGCACAGTTAATCTTCTATGTACTTCACGTTCCTTTTCTGTATGAATTAACTATGTGAGTTACACATTCTTAACAGAAAGTAAATTGTGAACCTCTGACAATAATCTGTTACTGGTTGATTTTCCACTGAAGGCTTGCTCTGAACCGCACCATCCTCCCATGCAGTGATGCCTGCTGCAATTGTACTCTGCAAGGGATATAGGTGTAAAAAATATAAGCAAACTTTCTTGTCCTCAGTGAGAAAGGGTGTCTGAATCCACAGAGAAAGAGTGTCTGAACCCACAGACACCTTGCTAAAAAAACCTGTCAACTGCTGTAATTGTTTTCTCATTTTAAGACTGCTGAACAGTAGGTCCAGGGGTGTTGCATGGTCAACTGTAGCATAGTTATAGCTGGTCTGTGACACACAGGATTCTGGCTCTCACGTTGTTTATTGAGTATGCTAAAGGGAAAAAAAAAAAGAGTTTTGCCTCTGACACATGTTCCAATAGCCTGAAGATAAGCTTTTATTTAGCTGGCACAGAACTGGAAATAATATTCTTAACTCCAGAGCCTCTTTATGGGCACACATTGTCTCATGTTTGTGTACAATATGACTTTTAGCTGTCTCTTTCAAACCAGTACCCTGGGGCATTTATACAACTGTCTGTGATGTGACATGAGAGCTGTGCCACTGCACTTTGGGAATAACAGCAAGCAACACATTTCTGGACTGCAGCCATTACTTATACACTGGTTGGTTCTTTTCTCCCCTTTCTCTCTTTTTCTGCTTAAATGTTCTTTTTCCCTCCGTTGCACAAATTAGCTTTATGAGTTGCCTGCGCTCTGTGGGTTGGACCAAAGGTTATAGCATGACACAGCACTTGATAAATATAGGGGGAAAGTCTCTCTCCTTGCATACGCAATCTTCAGTACATCCCTTCACTTGAACAAGATGTGAAGAATCAGATTTTATAAAAACAATTTTTAGTAGTTTTTTGTGGGTTTTTCAGGCTGTGTGGCCATGTTCTAGAAGAGTTTCTTTCTGACGTTTCTCCAGCATCTGTAGCTGGCATCTTCAGAGAATGAAGACAATTCAGACAATTTTTTTCTTACTGCCTTCAGTCCTGATTCTACTAATCTGTATTACAATTTAGTGATCTTTGTCTGACCTTTTCACGTCTTTCCTCTTTAACAACGCTAGACTACAGGACCAGATATGTTCCCAAATACAGGGCAATACAGTATGATCCATCTGCAGGGCATCCATTTCCATGGTTACCACAGATAAATGAAGCCATCATTAACAGCAAACACTGTATTTCTGGCAGAAATTGACTACAGAGTTGTGCCAGAGGGCTTCTAGATGCCTAAAAACACCCTTTCCCCCCCTGGATATGGGTTTGTGGGTTGAATTACAATTCTGGAGATCAGGGTTCAATTGCCAAATCAGCCATGAAACCCTCTGGGTGGCCTGGGGCAAGTCACATGCTCTCAGCCTCAGAGGAAGGCAATGGCAACCTCCTCTGAACAAATCTTGCAAAGAAAACCCCCTGATAGAGGTTACCATAAGGCAGAAACGACTTGAAGTCACACAACAACAACAACAACAATAACAATGTGTTTAACAGTCCCATGGATATGGGGGTCCTACTGTAATTAAACACAAGCAGTTTTATTTGAAAATTTAAACCTCCTGATTGCAATGATTTCTTTATGGGGTTGGATCTGGTTGTCAGTGTAAAGTGAATCAATGATATTGATACAGTTGTCTCTTTATTTGGATAAGAACATGGAGGTTTGCTACAATAAGCAGAATTTTAAGGTGCACCTTCACTGCTTTTCAAAACATTCAAAAGACAGAGAACTTGCATCCAAGTCCAGTTGATGGGTACATTAGTGGGGTAGTGAATCCCAATATCTAAATTTTAAAGGTGCTATCCAGGGTACTGAATCCTATCTCCAAAATGCATCCAGGTCTTTTAAAGTTTGGATTAAAATCTTGAGCAGATCTCATTAATATTGAAGCCATGTTTTAATTTTTTTTAAAAAAAATCTTTGGTTTTGATCATTTTCAAAGGAAGCACACCCTCTGACAAGCTGTGACAATTTGCTTTTATCTCATGCTACCCAGGAAGTTCTACATAAATTATAAATGGCAGCTGTAGGAATGGGGTTAACAGATGCCACATTTTCCATCCCTAACTCTGCCTGGCTATGCTAATAGTGACTTGCATAACAGTGTTGTACAATGGCATTCTTCTGCAGCATTGTGGTTGGCAAAATGGAATGGTTCCCAGATGGTTTGTTACATATTATGTGCTGCTGCTATGCAAGGCACTACAAAACAGAAGCAAAAACAAAATTATAAAACTCAGAGCCATAGAAACCCATCAGTAAGAAGTTTAGCTAGAAATGAAGCTGTCACAAAAAAGTTGTACATTCATAACCTTAAGAAATGAAGAAGCTACCTGATCCAGGCAATTGTTCCGTAAATAGTGCAATGCTTGCTGTATGCCCTGTGGCAGAGGTTGCCCTGTTCTTTGCACATGGACTATTAAAGGCACACCAAAGATGTTCTTATCTTTGTAATCTGGAACTTTCATCCTCTTCATGAACTTTGGTACAGACCTGAAATATTAACAACAACAACTGAGTCTATATCTGTATAATGCACACAACACTCCTCCTTCTTTATGTAGTTTACAGTCAAACTAGATGATACACCAGGCATGTGAAGTACATTTTATATCTGCTTTGTGGTGTCTTTTAAACAGCAGCCACACAGAGGTTGGGATCGAAATCAGGACTGCACCCCACACAGAATGTGAGTATGTAGTTAACCTCCTCCTGCCCTACACAGGTTCCTACACAGAAAAATCTCCTTAACATGCTATCCAAACCCGTGATGGTGCTGAGAGGGTGCTGTTAAACTCATGTCCTGGTTGTTGTCTTCCTACAAGCCATTAGTTTCTTCTTGTGTGACCAGACAGGTCTCTGCACTGATCCAGCAAGCTTGTTCTTAAGTTGTTATGTCGAGAGCTGTCATAATAATATAATATGTGTGGGGAATCCTATTGTTCCAATGAGAACAGGACCACTGAATCAATGATAAACTGGTCAGTCAATCCTTTTGTAAATTCAATTGATTCAAAACAGTAGACTAACAATAGGATCCAGGGCTTAAATCCTTCTCTTCACAGTGTCAGTTCCAGTCATCCACATCTGCAACTGTTGTATCTTTTCTAAAATAAGAATGTGAAATGAAACCACATATTTATTGTGTAGTTAAGTTATTTCTTAAAATTCTAGGTGTTCTATGTATCATTGAGATTAGGCCATTCCAAAATATAGTGTAATGTACATAGAAGCTTTGCATTTTGTACATACTATGCTCTCACTAATAGATTGCCACAAGCAATCAAACGTATTTGTTCTACAAGAGTGCATCCTCCATAACATAGCTTTCAGCCAGCTCACCCCAACACACTTCCTTAGCAAATGCTTGACAATTTAAAATGCAGTAAATAAGGACAGAAGATTAAACTTGAAAGCATGCAGAGTTAATTTTCTCAGTGTGGCTTATTATGTCTGTAATCTCAAATTGCATGATTTATCATTACCATTTATTTATAGAATTACAGGAATGGAACATTACATGCCTAGGTGAAGCTCAAAGGATGGGTTATGGATACATTCTTGATTCTGCTCTGATTCAGTGATTTAATTTATTTAGTAAAGAAATGTGGGCAAAGGAGAGGGGTCTAGTAGGGGCCTCTTTGTGAGAAGTAAAATAAAAATGTAAGTAAAGCAAGGAAGATTTTTTTTGGTTTGAGATGAAATGACAATTGAGATCTAAATAAATTGTGTTGTCTGAAAAGATGTGGTGTAAACAGTCTTCACAGGTCCAGGGGAACATGAAGCTCTATTCACTATATGGAACTCCCTAGGGGTGGGTGGGAGAATCATAGAACCATAGGGTTGGAAGAGACCCCAATGGCCATCCAATCCAACCCCCTGCCATTCAGGAATATACAATTAAAGGACTCCTGACAAAGTCCCAGCCTCTGTTTAAAAACCTCGAAAGAAGGAGACTCAACTCCACCACGCTCCGAGGGAGTGTGTTCCACTGTCAAACAGCTCTCACCATCAGGAAGTTCTTCCTAATATTTAGGTGAAAGAGTCTCTTTTCCTGCAGTTTGAATCCATTGCTCTGGGTCCTATTCTCTGGAGCAGCAGAAAACAAGCTTGCTCCATCCTCAATATGACATCCTTTCAAATATTTAAAGATGGATATCATGTCACCTCATAACCTTCTCTTGTCCAGGCTGAACATACCAAGCTTCCTAAGGTGCTCCTCACAGGGCATGGTTTCTAGACATTTCACCATTTTAGTTGTCCTCCTCTGGACATGCTCCAGCTTATCTATTGTAGTGGCCAGAAATGGACACAATATTCCAGGTGAGGCCTGACCAAAGCAGAATAGAATGGCACTATTACTTCTCTTGATCTAGGCACTATACTTATATTGATGCAGCCTAGAATCGCATTGGCCTTTTTGACAGCAGTATCACATTGCTGACTCATGTTCAGCCTGTGGTCACTTAGACTGCTAGATCCCTTTCCATGTTATACCATCAAGCCAGGTGTCACCCATGCTATATCTGTGCATTTCATTTTTACTGACCAAGGGAGAGTTGAATAGGGTTCAGTTCCCTGCAGAAGGCTCCTTCTTGCTATGAAAAGAAACTATAGTTCGATATAGAACTTGGAAATAATTTGTTAAACATGAATTCATTACAGCTGAATCTCTGGAACTTAACATAATGTTTGACTTACCAAATGGTCCATTTGTAAGGGGTCTACTCTTCTTCAGACTAGAAATGTGTTTTAGGCTAATAACAACAATAATGTTAAAGAGATGAATAACTACTATTGCTTCGTGTTATTTTAATTCATTACATTCAAGGAGAAGTTTTGGGGGTATTTTTTTGGGGGGCAATTTTAAATGGTTTTTAAAATTTGAAAGTAATGTGGTATTAATATTGCTAGTATTTGTTATTCTGGCATTTTTCAGTAAAACACTTTATATCAAAAATTAGTTAAAATTAAACAAATGCTTTCAAGCTCCAGTTCAGTAGGAGAGCACATGCTTAAGATGCAAAAGATCCCAGACATAATCCCTATCATATCTAATTTAAAAAGTGGAGATGGGGAAGATCTCTATCCAAGTGTATGGGATGTCACTGCCAGTCACAGCAGAATAGGCAGTGCTGGACTTAAAAGGCAAATACAATAATTCAAGGGAGGTGGGAAGCTCCTTTGGCAATGGGGTTGTAAATCTAATCTGGGTTTTAGTCTGAACTAAAGGATGTAACTTTAGAGGCCTATTTTTTGAGCAGGTGAACAGGGTTCAGCACCTGAGATAGGTCTTTCCAGTTGATTTAAAAACTAGAGAGGATGCTGACACTGGGACTATTTGTCCATATGGTTTATGTTTGTTTACTCGCATTGGCAAACAGATGTCCTTCTTTTCTAAACAAATGATACCAGCAGCAATCACCTCCTACAGGGCTGGACCTACCATTAAGCAAAGTGACAAAGATGGTAGATTTATCTGGCTAAGGACTTTATCACACGGGGAAAAACTTGTGCAGAAATGGGGTTTTAAATAGGAAAAAAACCCTGCAAAAGTGGGTAGATTTTCAGATGATGTCACTTTTAAACTATGCTTAACCCAAACAGAAAGTAGTCAAAAGCTGCTTCTTTTTACTTTCGGAAAACCCCAAAAGTAGAAAGAAGCAGTTTTTGACTACTTTTCATTTGGGTTAAGCACAGTTTAAAAGTGATGTATATGAAAACCTACCCGCTTTTGCGGGTTTTCCCCACCTTTTAAATCCCATTTCTGCACAGGATTTCCCCCGTGTGATAAGGTCCTATGATAGACAATAACAACACTCAGAGCTGCTCCTCCTGAATCTTATGGCCATTCCTATCCTACAAGCACCAGAGACCACAGTATTTACATAATGCATACTGGGACTGGTGCTGTTTTTATCATTGTTGTGTGCCTTCAAGTCATTTCTGACCCTACGGTGACCCTAAGGTGAACCTATCATGGGGTTTTCTGGGGCTGAAAGTATGTGACTCACCCCCATCACTCAGTGGATTTCCATGGCCAAGCGGGGAATTGAACCCCGATCTCTAGAATCCTAGTCTTACTGGCTCTCAGCACTGGCATTACACTGTAACATTTGCTGTATCAGGTAAACTGATGCCAGCCGCCAAAGAAGATGGTTCTCCTTATGAGAGAGAATCCCTTTGGATGATGGCAATATCCACCCTTCAGCCTTCCATGCTAATTGATGTTGCAAGCAGTCACCTGGTAGATAGAATTGGGTTAAGGCAAGCTAAGCCCAACCTCCACATCTGTGAGACATATCCACCATTGTATCCTTCTAATTCAGTGCTTCACATTTTCCTCCTTTCTCTTCCTTTTTTATCTAACTGGATGAGTCTCTGTCTTTATACACAGTGCAGCATATTTTCTCCATGGGTAATATCTAACAGTAGACATTGCAAAGCCATTACATTCATTTAACAAAGGTTTGCTTAAAATTCTGTCTGTATTTATTCCTCTCTCCCTCTCTTTTTAAAATAATTATTACTTTTATTACTACTGCAAGCTGGTTATGGAGTCAGACTTCCTGAATTACATTTCCTGCTGTGTGACTGTAGACCAAAATGTTACAGCTTTGCTTTGATTGCCTTTGGCAGAAAAATGAGAGTACTAATCCTTAAAGCTCTCATACGGGCTACTTAGATGTAAGCTAATGCCATAAAGTACTTAGCCGGAGTATATTATAACTGATGCAAAGGATGCATTTTGTTTGTGGAATATTCATCCTATATTGTGTAATCCATAACACCATGGCTGGAAAACTGAAAGTCTGTGACCAAGTTGTTTAATAAAGTGACCACACTTGGAGCATAATACTCTTGGATTTTCCCTTGGAGCATAATATGTGTACAGACTATGCACATAATGTGCTATGAGTAAAGACATTCCCTTTACATGTCATTTTAAGGTATGGTAGTACAACTATTATTTTTCAAAAATAATAATCACTGATAGCTATGTCATTTTTTTTAAAAAAAATCCTTGTTAAACTATTGTCTTCAGAGATCATTCCAGGACACAGGGTAGAAATATACAATCCAAAATGACCTTGAAAGTAATGAATTCATTCTACTTGGTGTGGAAGGCATTTCCACCACATTTGGCAACCTCCTGCCCCCCCCCCCCCAATTTTGCAATTTCTTTAGCAGTGAAATGCTCCAGAATGTCCATTAGGAAGTATGGGGTAATTTTCAGGTTAAAAAAAATTGCACTATCCCTGCCTAAATCTAATTTCCTACAGCAGGGGTTGGCAACCTATGGCCTGTGGGCTGGGTCCGGCCCCCCGAGGCCTTTGGATCGACCCCCGCCGCCGCACACATCGCAGCCGCCATTTTGTTTTCCAAAATAGCAGCCGCAACTCGTTTGCACATGCCAGTACTCCTGGAAAACAAAATGGCGGCCGTGACTCGCTTGCGCATGTGCCTCGGCATGCTAATACCAGTTTTACCACTGTTCCATATAAGGCAAATATTAGGGGGCCCCATCAGCCCTGTGGCTGATCATAAAACTGGAAGGTAGAGTGATGCCACAACTTTCTACAATTTTCAAATAGCCAAACCTCCTTTTGGGGAAATTATCTCAACAAAGATTCTTGGGCTCTAAGTTCATTTCCCAGAATAGGCTGAAATGGATAATTTAAAACTTGCAATTTTAGAAATATGTACATTTTTCATCGGACAAGAAAAGAGTGTCCCTTTAATACACCTGACTTTTAAAAAATTAATTTGAACTGTCTGAAGAATATATTAATAAGTGGGCAAAAACATAGATGCATAACACATAATGCATACATAAATGCATAAAATGTAAACTTTTCCGACATTTTATTTATTTATTTCATTTATTTATCCTAAAATGGGATTCAAGGTAATACTTAACAATTTCCCAATTATTGGCTTGTATTATACCCTCAATCTAGTATATTCTCCATGCAAAATTTCATATTGACAAAATAAGATGTCTTATTTTTATGATGAATATATTTTCAGTGCTTTATAACTAGAGAATGATAAATATCAAGGTACTTTAGCTTCTGCAGTACTTACCATGTCCAGCCATGCTTGTTTGACATGGAATATTTTTCCATGATGGCAGTAAGACGAAGCAGGGAAAATTTTTGTAGCAGATTTAACTGAGCAGCTGACTGACTGCTAATTTGGAGTGATCCTATGGCATGGCTCAGTTGGTGAGAGATCAGGAAACTATGCCAACGTAATCGCCTTTAGATAAACAAAATAAATACAGTCCAATAAGAAGCCTAATCATGGTAATAGGTTTGATACTTATAAAATGTTTCTATAATATACAAGCTTTCCTTTTGCTGTCCCTCATACCAGTATAATAAATCCATAAAGATTCCACAAATTGCTGCCAACATTTCAGTAACATAATACGAATCCATTCAAGATGTCTACATGTCTGAGGAATGTTATAGCTATTCCTCAGACATGCAGACATCTTATAGTTCATAAAGTTCATGCCTCAGTAAATTGCAGTCACTTCTATGGCACCTATACATAACCCTGCTTTGTGATGCAAACCCTTCTGATAGATGGTGGAAGGTCTAATATCTGTGAAACAATCCTTCAAATAGATTGTGAGGATGAAACAATTTCAAAGCAATTTCTTTCTAGTAAGATACTGCCTGTTCAGAGTTTGAAAAAATTACTGTTTTGTACTACAAATTCCAGAATCCCCCAGTTTTCTGGGTATTGTACACCAAAATAGTTACGTTTCCAAACTCACTGCCTGTGTTATAGTTAACACTGCCCTGCTGTAAGTAGGAAAGTTTTCAACAAAAACTCTTTGGGAATATTGAACAATTTAGAATTAAACCTCAAATTTGGAATTAAAATTAATACCAGCGTTGAACTACCATGTGTCCCAGGGCTGTTCTGTAACAGTTCCCACCAGCTCCCTCTTATATAACTATATAATAGCTGAACAACAACTATATACTTCTATTGTTTTCTACTCTGGAACTCCAAGCACCAGGATTTTTCCAACCTATCTTCAATTAAAATAATAGGAAAGCTACAAACCTGTTTGGCCTGGTAAGAGATGCTCCAACACCAGAGTCTCTTCTATCCCTGCCACCAGGAGCTTCTGATTCATTGAGAGATGTCCCATCTCTATCCATATCACTAGGAGTTGTTCGGCCATCAGATACAGAGTTCTGTTCAAAGTCTAAGGAAATCTTTGCTTGTGACTGGAATGCCAAAGGGCTACAGCCACCTACTGATAAAACATTGTTTTTCAATTCTGGCAATATATTTTTTGACCAGTCATCTACAGATTCTTGAAGCCCATTGACCTGCTGCAAAATGTCATCCAGATGAGGAAAAAGGTTTTCTCGCTCTATGTCTAGAAGGTCTCCAGTACTGGCATACAAGTGAGAACCAGGAACATTGTCATAAATGCTAATTCGACTCTCCTTTGGGCAAGAAGCAAGGGGGCTGGCCTCTTTGGGCACTGAACCTGTCTTGTTGTTTAATGAAATGCTACCTGTCCTCCAGTTCACACTATTGCTATTGTCTGTAGGAGACAGGCTTTCAATTGAAAGTGCCTTAGGGAATGTTCCAGGTTTATGGTCTTTAGGAATATGAACTACTAGGTTCTCTTGGGAATGAAATTCATTTTTATGGTTTTGATCCATTCCTTGCCTGAGTGCTACCCCTGCAAGAACATCCAGATCCTCCAAGTACATGCCACCTCGTTTATTTGCTTCATGATACTTGTGCTCTTTTAAGGAAGGAGTGCTCATACCACTACTGCTCATCTCTGACTGGCTGCTGTCACTGCTAGATTTGGCAGAGAAAGAAGACCCTTGTTTGAATGTGTCTTGGGTTCCTACATTTTGGAGATCTCCATCCCTTATTTGTATACATTGTAAATCCTTTAGAACTTTTGGCTCATGCTGAAGAATAGGTCTACTTATTACTAAGCCACTAGTCCTCCCAGTACCTTTTAATTTTCCATGGACACCTTTGTTTTTAAGTGTCTCCATGCGTTTTAAAAAAGTTTTAGCTTTGGTTCGCATTGGGTTCTCATTCCTGAGGTTTGTAGAGTCTTCTGGAAGCTGGGAAGGGGTACTGCCAACTGAACAAAAGTCATGAGCATTTTCTACACCGTATTGTCCCAATCCATCTAATGTCTCCCTGAGAAGGCTGCTGACTACAGACTGACTCCTATGGTCACTTCCACAACTGCTCTCACTGTGAATAGATGAGACTTCAGGCTCACTCAGATCAGTAAGTACGCTTTCACTGCTGGTGGTGATCTTCATTTTAGTGTCCCCTGAGGAGCCATGTTTCCCTGATTGATGAATTAAGGTGTCAATGTCTTCTACCCGAGACCATCTTCGGCTTGTCCTTTGGAAAGTCCATTTGTTACTAATGGCACAATGATCTTCTTCATCAGAGTCTTCACTCTGAAAAAAAAAAAGACAAATAGGTCTATGTAACTAGGAGGAGATAAATGGAATGTGTTTCCCTTCCAGGTGATTCAGTTAAAAGTTAAACATCTTGGTTAGTAATGTTCTTATTTCAGTACTATAGTGTAATAAAGTTTTTCCTTCCTAACTTAAAAATTCCAGTATAAACTCTGTAGTGCAGAAATAAATAGATTCACCACAAAGTCAATACCCCTCAGCATTATCTCATTTAGTAGACTCATGTACAAGATAGTCTCTCTTGCCTGGGAGGTTCACAAGGAAAAGCCTCATGGGCATTTACTTAATAAGCGTGGGAGGGGAATAAAATGGAACTGATGAAATAAGCAACTATTATGTATCATACCACAAATTTTAGCCGAATGATACTATCACAAGTGACATGATATTTTCACATGTAAGTTATTAGGAAACTAATAGGGCATTCCATTTAGTTCTAACTCCAAAATTTAGAAAAGTCAAATGTTGTTTGAAAACTTATGACACCATTATATTAGCCAAAGAGAAGACCTAAACCTGTGGTAATCCTAATCCAGATGGGATTGTGGTCAACTCACACAGCTCCAGCAGTTTATGATGAGGGAATATAGGAGTGTCCATTGCCTCCCTGCCTCACAGAAGGGTGGATGGAAGAGTAAGGCAACTCTGAACATGTTTTTACCTCCTGGCTTTTTAATCCCTCAGTTCATTCCTTTCACTCTCTTAGCCAGCCTTCTTTTAGTAAGGGGAATACCTCTTTTTAATGCCAACCCATGTGGGCAAGACCCCAAGACCATCAACATTCTCCCTCCATTCACACCTGGGGTTCCCTTTGCTTTGACTCCCAACCACAGCTATGGTTGCTCAGTTGAGTGATGGAGAAGCCAATGGAGAAGCATTTTCAAGGCCAGCTTTGCTCTCCCAGCCACCCTTCTTGAGAGAACAGGTGGCAGGGGAAATTAAAGCTCTTATCAAAAACACAGAAGAACACGGCCTTTTCCCCACTAAACTTCTGGAACATTTCTTTCATTAAACTTCTGAAACATTTTAGTTTTAAATAATAACTTTAATTTGCAAGGGGGCATTTTGGAAGTAACAAAATGAGACAAGAAATGCACCTGTGGACAAAAATGTGGAGGATGCAAGGAGATTAGACCAGCCCACACAGACTGTCACGACCCATGTTAGAATGTGCCACATTTAAAATTTGGATATTAAAGCATTACAAATAATCAAGAAGCAATATTAAGTTGTGTGACACAAAGCAGCACAAATCACCACCCTGGATGAACCCCCACAGATAATTTTCTATTCTTAGCTATGTTACTGCTGGTTAAAAGACAAATATAACTTGACTAGAACTTCCCTTTGGTAGATGTGAATGCCAGGAAAATGTACAAATGTAGTTCCATTTTAATCGTTTTCCCCACATTTTTTCCTCTCTAAGGCTATGACCCTGCAGCTGCAGAAGATAGCTGTTTCAGCTGCAGCTGTTTCCATCTGAACAATGTGTGGGCATTTCCTACCTACAAATTAATATAAAGCAGGAGTAGGAATCATGTTGCTCCAGATGCTGTTGGACTGCAAGTTGCAGAGCCATAAGCAATATAGCTAATGATGATTAATGTTGGGAGTTGCAGTTCAGCAACATCTGGAGAGCTGCAAGATTCTCACCTTCTATGAAAGGGAACTTCATTATGACTGGAGTTTGAAGTCTAATGGCTAGAGCAAAGAGTTTGTTTATGTAGAAGAAAAATAATCAAATTTTGCCATTGATTTCAAGTTAATTATATTTTTTGTCTTTTCTTCTCTCCCAAAATGCCTCACAAGGGCCTTATTAGATTCACACCTTTCATTCTTGATTGGCCTTTAATAAAAACTATTCTTCAACTTATTTGGCTGCTATTTTTCTAACATATTGAAGGAGATGCTAAAAATAACTTTGCCAACCTTTCTAACCAGAATTAGAACCTAATAAAACTAACCTAAAACTCCAGGTCTTGTCAACAAAATATTGTTAAATGATTAGAGGTTTGTGTTGCACTTTGAAAATTTTAGATCCTGGTTTTAAGTGTTTTATGCAGAGGGGCGGAGGGTCTCTAAAAACTAACACTTATTTACTTCCATTAATATTTGGTAACTCAACCTTGTTGCAACTAGCAACCCTCCTGCCCAAAGTGGGACTTTGGATACTTGCTTTTAAGTCAAGTCCTGATGGCACTACTGGTAGCAGTTACTACCTGAAGAGAAACTTTCCATTCCTATATTTATGCAGCCAGCCTAAATACCCTAACGGCACCAGACCTGTTTGATCTTGGAAGCTTAGCAGCCCTAGTACTCAGATGGGAGGCTGCCAATGAATGCCAGGTGCTGTAGGTTATATTTCAGAGGAAGGAACTGGCAAAAACACCTCTGAGTATTCTTTGCCTAAGAAAACCCTATGAAATTCATGGTGTCACCATAAGTCAACAGGTGACCTAAAGGTGCATGCATGTTCACGTGTGCGTGCACACAGACACACAGTTGTGAGGCTACAACAATTACCTATTGACTTCTATAGCCTCAAATAAGATGACTGCTTTCCTATGTGATTGAACTGAACATGAAATGGTATCTTGGGGAAGAAGAAGTGCCCAGTAGTATGAGGATGATCAGAAACCTCACATTGCTTGTATCTCTTGTTGGAGACTGTAAATATCAGTAGTATAAAATCATGTTCCTAACTTTTACAACTTTCTACATCTGGAAACATCTCATATCTCCTGCATCCTATTGAAGACTCTTATGCTACTTACAGGTTCCCTTGTCTGTGCCTCCTCAAATATACTGTAAGCTTGTGGACAGGACTGCTTTCTTTGTGTTTGATTTTATCTTCTTTTAAAAGTAGATGTAGCATTTCAACAGTTCAACCAACTGTGGTATGTGCAAGTGTAGAGTTGTGTATTACATGTAACTGAGCTTATGATTGGGCTTAGTATCCTGTATGTATCTATGTGCACACTCTTAGTATGCTGGTTTAGAATAAAAACGAAACAAAACTGAAAGAAATAAAACCACTCATAACATTTCTATCGTTTGGCTCAAGCTATCACTATGAAAAAGAAACATAATTATTTATGTAAAGCTTCCAGGACCCATGCTGTTGTACAATTACACAATCAAAACAATAAAAGGGCAAGTTGTTATTTACATGAATTTACGTTCTAAAATTTGAAAAGACTAGTAGCAAAGGGAGGTTTATTTCTCAGTATATACTGAGAAAGGCTATCTATTAAATATGAAGTGAGATACAAAATAAAAATAGGGCTTCAGTTATTACTTCAATGATGCTGTGACCTCATCTTCATAACTGATCTGTCAGGCAAGGCTCCCAGCAAGTCAAAGTTCACCAGTCATCTTAACCTTTCCCTTGCTTGTTTGTTCCCCAGTTGGGGCAAATGTGATAGAAAGCTCCCAGTCTTGTTGCCTGAAATGAAAGTGGCATGCCTTCTTTTTCCTAAGACATTCGTCTCCAAAGCACTCTATCAGGTTTTCATAGCTGGAAGAGGATGATGGAGGAGACAGTGTTTGACCACTGATGAAACAGAGAGAGATATAGAGCCAATCCGAACAATTGATTTTACAAGTTATACTGATCTGAAAGTTTGGTTGGGAAGATGGGTTTGTAGTGCTGTGAACTCACAGAATCAAAGAGTTGGAAAAGACCACAAGGGCCATCCAGTCCAACCCCTGCCATGCAGGAACTCACAATCAAAGCACCCTCAACAGATGGCCATCCAGCCTCTGTTTAAAGACCTCCAAAGAAGGAGACTCCGCCACACTCCGAGGGATTGTGTTCCATTGTAGAACAGCCCTTACTGTCAGGAAGTTCCTCCTAATGTTGAGCTGGAATCGTTTTTCCTGTAGTTTGCATACATTGCTCTGTGTCCTAGTCTCTGGAGCAGCA
>JAIPUX010001232.1:145882318-145896119 GCA_020142125.1 Phrynosoma platyrhinos | reverse complement strand
CACCTCTTAACTGTCTCTTCTCCAGGCTAAACATACCCAGCTCCCCAAGTCTCTCCTCCTAAGGCATGGTTTCCAGACCCTTCACCCTTTTGATCACTCTCCTCTGGACACGGTCCAGCTTGTCAACATCCTTTTTTCAATTGTGGTGCCCAGAACTGGACACAGTACTCTAGGTGAGGCCTGACCAAAGCAGAATAGAGTGGCACTATTATGTCCCTTGATCTAGACACTATACTTCTATTAATGCAGCCTAGAATCACACTGGCCTTTTTAGCTGTCACATCACACACTTAACTCATGTTCAACTTGTGGTTTACTAGGATTCCTAGATCCCTTTCACATGTTGTCTTGTTAAGCTAGGCATCCCCCATCCTATATCTATGCGTTTCCTTTTTTTGCCCTAAGTGCAGTACCTTACATTTCTCTGTGTTGAAATTCATTTTGTTAGCTTTGGCCCAGCTTTTTAATCTATTAAGGTCATTTTGAATTTTCATCCTGTGAATTAGCTATTCCTCCTAATTTGGCGTCATCTGCAAATTTGAGAAACATGTCCCCTATTCTTTCATCCAAGTCATTGATAAAGATGTTGAATAGCACTGGGCCCAGGACATAACTCTGTGGCACCCCACTTGTCACTTCTTTCAAAGATGAAGGGGAGCCATTGATGAGCATCCTTTGGGTTTGGCCAGTCAGCCAATTAACCAACAGTTAATTCTATTTTTTTTAAATAATCATAATTTTAAAGTATGATTACAATGAAAAAAAGAAAAATGAAAAATGAAGCACACTGGATATGAATAAATGCTAGGGGTATATATTAATACAGGCTGACCATACTACAAAAAATACATTTTCTTGAAGATGTTGTCTTCAAAATACATGTTCATGTGGAGCTAAAGCAGTAAGATCTTCTGACCATCGAAAGATAGTGAATGCTTATCTTTCTAATATTGTAGTGTAAGTCCTTGAGAAACTGTAAAAGCATACATGATCATCAGATTCTACATTGCAAGAATAAAATTTAAAAGAACATGTGTCTACAAGAGCCAAAGTTCTTTCAAAATACCAAATTAATATATTGTAATACCACCAACCAGAAGGAGGCAACCACTGAACGCTCTTACTCATATGCCACAAGAAAGCATTACCAGCATTAAATCAACATTGGAGTAGACAATGTCTTTTTAAAAGACATAATGATGTCCAATATATCTGAAATATCAATTATTGCTAGATTCAACATAATTTTAAATCTAAAAAGAGTTTAGCTATTGAAGCTAGAACAGTTTTTCACAGGTTAATTTGCATAGGACAATCTAACTCTTTGTTCTTTTCATTTCTAGCTTTATTTACATCAAATTTAGTGCATTCCAACAAGCTAGACTTTTTGTTGTCAGTTTCTCTGAGGACATAATTAATGCTTTCAACACAGCAGGGGTGGCTGAGGCACTAAGAGCTAATAGCCATATAAAGACCCCCTCCACAAGTGTTGCAATTTTAAATATTGCCACAGTGTACCCATCAGTAACTGATAAGTATTTATTATTATTGTTTATTTTATTTATTTATACCCTACCTTTTTCCTGATATAGGGACTTAAGATGGCTAGCAACCAATTTAGAACAAATAAAAAAACAATACAAAACATTTAAAAAGTATAAATATAAAAAAACAAACAATTCATGAAGATATTAAACATTAAAATAGTAAAATGTATTTAAAAACTATATACAAACTTAAAAACCTGACATGCACAGTATTTAAAATCCTCATCAGTTTGAAGAGACCTAATGGCACAAAAATGTTTTATGTGTCCAAAGAGAGCAGGGCTGGACCCTCTCTAAGAAGGGAGTTCCAAAGTTTGGGAGCAGGTACCAAGAAGGCCCTCATCCTTATTTCCACCAAACGCGCCTGAGAGGATGGTAGGACAGAGAGATGATCTCACAGCTCTACAGCACTCATTAAGGGAGATGCGGGGGCTAAGCAGACGGGCGGCCATGGGCCGCCCTGGGAAGCTGCGCCGCGGGGCCGAGGTATCCCCACACCTCAGCCCCGCGGCGCAGCTTCGCCGCCCCTGGAAGGAGCACTAAATTGGTGCTCCTTCCACAAGTCGCCAAAGGTGCACCGCAAAAGGCTGCCGGCGCACCTTCGGCAACTCTTCCGTTGCAGCGTGTGCGAATGCTGCAGCAGGAGGTCCTCCTCGGAGCGCCGGCCGTGCGGAGGGCCGGCTGCTCCGAGGACGATCTGGGGAAGGGGTTGGGACGCCCACTGTGCGGGTGCCCCTCCCCTCCCCTGCCCCCCAAATGGCTCTTTATGCCATCTGCTCCCCGCCGCAGTCATCTAAATAAGCTGGATCTAAACTGAATAGGGTTTTATAGGTCAAAACTAGCACTTAGATTTGTGCTTGAATATGGACTAGCAGCCAGTGGAGCTGTTGCATAAAGGGAGTTTTGTACCTAGCCCCAGTTGACAACCTGTCTGCAGCTCTTTTGGCCAACTGACATTTTTGAGGACTTTTCAAAGGCAGCCCCACATAGAGCACTATAGTAACCCAAATGAGATGTAACCAAGACATGTATCACTGTTGCCAGATCTGACAAGAATGGGTGCAGTTGGTATACTAGCTTTAACTGTACAAATGTACTCCTGATCACTTCTGTAGGCTCAGAGCTGAATTCAGGAGTACCCCTAAACTGCAAGCCTGAATTTTCAGGGAGACTGTAACCCCATCTAACACAGACTGAATCCCTACTCCTAAATCTGTCTTTCAATTGACTAGGACCACCTCTGTCTTGTCTAGATTAAGTTTCAATTTGTTTGCCCTCATTCAGTTCATTACAGCTGCCAGATATCAATTTAGCACAGGAACAACTTCCTTGGAATCAGGTAGTAAGTTGACTGCAATATTGAGAACAGAAGAAATTATTTGTCTGGATCAATTAACTGGTTCCATGTACAAATTCCAAAGTCAGTGCATTTCTCCCATAAAAAGGGCTGCCTTTCAATCTTCAAATTAAGACGATCTCACAGAGATAGTTTAACATGACCATATAGATTAAATTTTAGCTGACAAGAGATTATACGACAGGCCACCCTGACAGCAGAAACTGCAGGAAGCACCATGCCTTTTTTCAATTAATGAACAAAAGCTAAGATACTCCATCCACCCAATGGTTTCAAGTACCTGATGCTAAGATTGCCCCAGGAGAAGTATCTGAATTGATATTTGTAAATTATTTGGTGGGTCAGGAGATATGCCTTATGATACAAACTCAAATGTGGAAACAGAATTCCTTCTTTATATTTATTTGCCTCCAGCCACTTAGGATAACATCCCTGAGATACCAATCACTGTTTAAAGGGAGTGGGAGGAATAGGGAAGGGGGGATGGTTTTGTTTCAAAATAGGCCAGACTCAACCACTTATCTAGAAAGAATGTTGGCGAGTTTTAGGTTCACATGAGAAGATGACATGCAAAGCCAACCCTTCCCTCCCAACTTCCTACCCAGCTGACTACTTCAGAACCACAGAAAATAATTAAACTTTTTGAGGGAGAACCAGATACACACAATGTTTCTAGAAGCAGTGGTTTGCACTGTATGTTTGTACTGATTAGAAAGTGCCCCAGGGACAGGCGTTGCTTGCAAATAAAATGTTGTTGGCGCTGTTACAAAATGTTCCATACCAAATGACATTTTCTGCATTCCTTCTCAAAAACCCTTAAGCCTACAATAATGCCTGCGTTACACAAGGAGGTTGTAAACATGACTTATTTTCATAAAACAGTACACATACATACACACACATGCACACATACATACAAATGAAAAATGTTTAGGGCTTTTTATGTGGCAGGGGATCAGACAATGGTGTGAGACAAGGTACTTAGAGTAGTACCATGTTAACCAAGCAACATATAAGCTCCTGAATTTTGTAAAGTCTTCTGGGAATGATTCTCTTATTATAGAGTCTTTCTATGATTTGCATCTATGCAACAGAATTCAAACTTCCAATATAGTGTTTTTTTAATTCAGCTAAAGACAACATCAGGCAAGAGAAAGAGGACAGAAAGACAGGAGTCACAGGGTCGTGGTAGTCATAGTCAAAAGATTTCCTTGAATACAGTACTATTACACAACATGAGCAGAATCGTTACTGAAATTCTTGGGCAAACTTTCATTTGACACTTCTGTCAGTCCTTTTCTCCTTTCCTCTCACAATGCAACATCAAATACACAAAGTAATTTCTGAATACATGTTTATTTACCTTTTTCTTTTGGAAGTTCACATCGAGTTTCATTGAGGCGCACTTATTCAGCGTGTTCAGTCGTCTACAAGCAAAGAAAGATCCAAAGATCAGAATCTCATTAAATTAACAGGCTCTATAGGATTTTGGGTTTTGTTCATTTGTATGGATGGAATTTAGATAACACCTCTAAAGCAAAAATGGTAAAAGGATTATGCAACATTAATTCTGACACACGACACTGGTTTGGGAATCCAGTTTAACCAAGAGTTTGGCTGATGGCTTGACAGATGGATAACCAATACCTTGATCAGAAATGAGCTTTCATATAAGAAACCACATATTTTTACAAGCTCTGCCTCCCAAATGTGATAAACTAATCGACATCATACAAAATCCTAATATTAGAAAGAAAGTGAAACAAACAATGAGGTACAACAGTGCCACTAATTTCTTCATTTAAAAAGTACCAATAAACCTGAACAAACTTGCTTAGATTTAGTGGGACATAACAATTATGACTAAAAAACCCATCTGTGATCCACTTTTAACTCAAATGAAATTCAAGTTTGGAAGCAAGACATTTTAGGAAAACAGAAATCAGTAGGAAAGCAACACTATTCTTTCCTCCTACTGTCATTCCTGGGCAAAAAGTTATTTAGCCTTTGGAAATACTAAAGTTCTCGAAAACACATACACACACTTACTGAAGATGATGTGCGCATCTCACAGGCAAATCTCTGTCAAAGCATACCACTTTTGATATTCTCAAAAAAGCACTATTGTCTTTCTCCACCCTCAGTTCTATGCAGTCAAAGCAGAAGAATTCCTTTCTTTTTCAAGAGTTCCAAGGTGCACAAAGCTTTAAATTATACCTTATTTTCTCATCTAGAGCAGAGCTTGGGGGAGAAAAATACTTTTTCTGGAAGATGTGATCCAGAAAATTAACATTTCGAAGATGTGCTATATCGAAGATGTGCCCCATCAATTAGTATCCCTGATCTCATGAAGACTAAATACTGAAAAATGACAAGAGTTTCCTTCTACATTTTGTTATAATGTCTAGATACTAAAAGAGAACCCTTCATTGCAGACTCAGAATTTCATTTTAATGGAGTCAGTGACCAAATTCCAGCTTACTGATTTAGCTGTCCACAGTTCAAGCTAGATAGATGATGACATATCTTTTGGGGTCTTTCCAGTGTTTTGAAAGAGATCGTGTCAATGAAACAAAAGGATTAATGGTTGTCTTTATATCCCCAGAATTTCCAGTTAAATACAGCCTGCCTGGATTTCTCACACCTTCTTGACATGCCAATAGGAAAAGACACAGTTCTCCATCTGCTCATATCTGTCAATGGAATCAGAGTCAGATTCTAAGCAGGAATAATTTGGAAACTAGAAATAATAGTAAATGACAATTTAAACAAAGTAAGGATAAGATGCTTATATATATTATGTTTTGAATTCAGAAATCTGACCCCTCCCCCTTTTCCCAAATGTGTTACACATGAGCTGATATTCTTTTGGCACTTTAGGCAAATTTAAGTTCCCGGACACATGCAATTGGATCTTTTTTCAGCCATGGCATAACATCTGTATTCAGTTCACAGTTGCATAAATTGAATTCTAAAAGTGCATACAATTGGTTGTACAATGCTGGTATTCAGCAAAAAGATGGTGCAGTGCAACCTTAATTACATGAGTGTAGATTTACACTGTGCAAGAACAAAGTTTGATCTCAGCTGTGTTATGAAAAATGTGGAACCCAAAGTCAGCCATTGCAAATAAGTGGTGGGAAATTCAGGACAAATAAAAGAAAGCCACACATAATGTAGTTAAACTCTAGAATTTATTTTGATAGGATGACCACCAGCTTGGACAATTTTAATTTCATCAGTTTAATTTAATTTAAACCCCACCTTACTGCCAGAAATGCCACTCAAGTTGGCCAACAGTACTAAAATGAAGAATTAAAAGCAACATCTTCATTAACATGTGTGACATAAAACCAAACAATTTAAAGACAACATTGCAACATGAAAGAGTGAGCACTGGAGCAGTTAAATCCTCTTCAACAATAGACCAATTTACAACAGATTAGCTTAAATACCAAAAGTCTGCTTGAAGTAGGAGGTATGGCTCCAGGATGTTGTTTGCTTGTAGTTTGTCAAAAGAAATTGCAATTCAGGCATGTGTGCACCCATTCATAACTATCATTTTTGGTACATGTCTTTTTTTTACTCTGGACAAACTATATCGAACTCATTGTCCCTCAAAACACTATGTTCAGTCTGTATGCTACATGATTCATACTAAATGTAATAATATTGTTGAGCAAAACTTCTTAAAACTGAGTGGCCTTCTGGGTGGCATTTTACCCCATTTCCCTGTTATTTTCTGACACCTTAAAATTGGTCCAAATAACAACCTCCTATTACTCCAGCCTGCAGCTGTTGCTGAGCAGCTGCAAAGGGAATCCAGGCCAGGGCATGCAAGGTTCAGAGATAGTAGATGCAGCAATACAGGAGGCTTCCTACATCATTGCTATTCTGCAATGATCTTCACATTCTGATCTTCACATCAAGATATGTCAATGACCTATACTGAAAGTCCCTTAGCCATTTGGCTTCTGAAATGGTTCTGCTTTCTAAAAATGCGTACAAAAACTCAGCCTTTGGACAAAATTGACTCACACAATCAGGAAGTTCCATCATAAGAATGCAACAGGAGCTTGTTAAAATGGAAAAGGGCTTGGCAATTAGAACTTCATGCATCTCTTGCTTTTAGGCAAGACCATATTTTAGCTTCTCAAACAGATATGTCTATTGGATCAACCATTTCTTTTTTACTTGAATCACCACTGAGTAACAGTTAATGTGGTGGTGGTGGATATCTATTTGGCTTCATTGCTGATCTCTCTGTCCTGAAAAAGGTAAGTGATTAAGAGAGTTCCTCAAGTGGAATGTTAAAACAGAGTAATAGCCATGCTGAACAAAAGAAATAAATCTTACACAACAGACAGTGTTGTGTTTGGATATGGAAGACTCCAATTCACATTCCTGTCCATCCATCAACATAGGAACATAACAATCTGTATTATACAGAGTCAGGCCATTGGTCCATATAGCCTAGTAGCTGGTTCATCAAGTTTTTAGGCAAGATACTTTCCTACTTGGAGATCCGTTGCAATTTCCCAACCCAATACAAACCAGGACTAATCTCTTTAGCTTCTAAAATTAGATGACATTGGGTGTGTGTTCAGAGTAGTACGCTAAACTTAACTTATCTTAGGGTTGGTCAGGGTAACAGCTAAAACTTCTATAACTTATGAGGAGAAAGGATCTGCCTTCCGCAAGAGTAGTGATAGTTATGAAAGGGTGCCACCTATTGCTTCCTCTCCCCTCACAATTCTCAGTCCACAGCTGATTAACCCTATAATGTGCAAGCACATATCTGAACCCCTAGATTATGAAAAGGGGGACAATCAGGAAACATTGTACATAAAATGTGGGGAGAAAGGAAAGATTAAATGTTCTCCTCTTACTTCTTTTCTGCTACAAATCTCTCTTGAGGTCTTGCAGTTGTTTGGAAGATGATCTGGTTCACAAACATGAATTTCCATTGACTAGCAGTTCTGGCTTACATGTGATGTTAATGTGATTAGCAATCACACTGCCTGTGTTTTTTAATTAAATACCAGCTGCATATTGGTAGCAGAATTGTTGTCAAGACTGCAGAGTGACTGTAGGAGAGATTTAAGGCTTCCCACCTCTTTCATAATCTCCATGAAATGTCATCCTGCTGTGGCAAATAGCATTAGGAGGAAAGTTCATATTGACATCAATGAGATTCTTTGACTATAGAAGGAAATTATGACTGTTTCCCACAGAGGGAAATTATAAACTTTTATATATAATTATATATAATTTATATATATAATTATAATGGCCTCAGCCCCGATTCCCTCCCTGGCATGGAGCTGATAGAGTCACAGATGATGGTGGGGATGGGCAATGGCCTCAGCCCCAATTCCCTCCCCGGTTAGGGAACGGCCTACCGGAAGAGATCTGTCTTATCACTATGATAGATGCCTTTAAGGAGGCACTTAAGATGGAGCGCTTCTGGTGGGCCTATCCATCTGATTTAGATTTCTAGATTCTGATGATCATTGGCTATTTTATTCCATTTTATTCTATTTTATTATATTGTATTCTATTTTCTTATTATTTATTATTATTGTTCTGATTTTTCTATTTTATTGATTGTATTTTGTACATTGTATATATTTTATTGTGTAATCCAGCCTCGATCTGTAAGGAGAGGTGGGAAATATAAAATTATTATTATTATTATTATTATTATTATTATTATAAACTTCACTTCCCACACACTGAGATTTTGGTACAATGGTTGAGGGCTCATCAGGTATTTAATTTTAAAATTTACACAACATGATTGCTGACAGCATCATAAACATAACTCAAAATTATAGTTCCTTAGCCCCATCATCACCTTCAAAAGAGATGTCATTAGGGAAATAATAAGTAAACAGGCAGTAATAGTAATCTCTATTTTATTCATTTTTTTAGCCTAGGTTCTAAATCAGGAAATTATCACCTGTGTCCCTACAGCTTCTCTACATTTCATCTATATCCATCTTCTGCCTGTTGCTCCTAAAACTTGTGAGTGGTTCAGGAGGTTCTTGTAACATGTTACTTTGGGTGGTGCTGATAACAAGGACATAATAATTTGCAAAATATTTGCAAAGTAAGACACTGGTGACCTCAATGAAGTTTTCTAGTTTAATGAGTAATATTTGCTTATCATCTGTATAATGTTGCTCTTGGGGTAGTAATTTGGGGCAATTTGGGTCATTTGTGTGCATGTGTGTATTTAATTTAAATATATATATATATTTAAAATCAAAAATTTATGTTTAAAACTGGCACATGTAAATGTTGTTGATTACTCATTATTAGGAAAGTGACATATTACTAGTAATACGTCACTTTCCTAATAATGAGTAAACAACAACATTTAAAATGTAGCAACCTCTGATCAGCATAATGGAGGATGGGAGAAAGGAGGGTTTAGGTTGCTTTACATCAGAGTTGACTTGAAGGCACAAAACAACAACAAAATTAACGTACGCCATATGTTGTGAAGTGCTAAAATATTACAAAGAGTATACAAATAATAGGGTCAAAAAAGAGAAACACTTTACCTACAAAGAGGTTCTACAAGATCCTTGTCAAGAAAATCATGATCTTTCTTTACAGCAGCAATGTCGATAGGAAACTGGGAATCTACAAGAGAAGAAACATTGCTTAATGGAGTGAGAAAGCCCTATTTCCTTCCTGGAGATGCTGGATGTACTTTCAAACTAAAATGCAAGTACATCCAAAATTTCCCCCAGTAATATTATTTTGGATTATAGTTTCCCTTTTAAATAGAATGAAATGTTAAGAACTGTCAACTAACCAAATGCCAACATGTCATATTTTGAATACAAAAAGGCACCGGAAGAGTAATTTTTTCCAATTTTCTAACAAGATTCTGATCAATACTATAAAAAGTTGCTGTTAATTATTCTAATAGGCAGTATAACCATCTGCTCTGCAATGACACTTTTGAATGTGTTCTCGCCATCTTGACAAAAATAAGGCAGGCAATGATGCTGTACCAAAACCTTCCTTATAAAAGATACATGAAATAACCTGAGCACATAGGTAATTCATTTATCATTATTTTATTGCATTCATTTCCTAGCCTTCTCACTTTATTAAAGAGATCACAGGAGCTAATAATAAAAATACAACATTATCCTCACAAATATTCTATGATGTTTTAAAACTGTTTAGAAATACAGTAAGGGATCCTTTTCCACCAGCTGTACGAAACAGAAGGGCTTCTCAGACATTGGCACTGTAATATTATAACCAGAGAGTTGACATTTGTGACACAGAGCCAAATTAAACAAAATGCCATTCATGTAATTAGTAGCTACATGAATGTTAGGCATGAGGGTAGATTTGGAATGGGACTCTGCCAATAGTGGGGAAGAATGGTGTTTTAAGCCTGTCTCCCATAGAAGTCCAAATCCAGAATAGGATCTTATGTTAGAAATAAATTTCCAATTGGTACAAGTGGGAGCCTTTACTCCTATGCAAACTGCAGCTACACCTCTGCCAGCAAAGGTCAAACACTCCCTCCCCCCGTGCCATGATCCCAATCCAAATAGCTCCCCATGTGACTCCTACTTATTTTTTAAAAAGTTACTCAATTTCAAATTGCGTGGATGACACTTTCTCCCTCTTTGGTTAAGAATCCAGATACCTTTCTTAAAGGCAGTTCTTACTTCCCTTGTACTCAAAGCTCAATGCATCACCTCAAGACTCCAGGTCTTTCCAGTCCTTCTCCTAACTGTTCAGTGCTGCATGACAAAGCCACTTCCCCAATGTTACTGGGAGGACTGCAGCTAAGTTGAGAGGGAAAAGGAGAACCCAAGGAGGGTGGTAGATGATGCCCTACTAATTAAAAAAACTCAAAAACCACTGGTGCTTTGATCCTGTGTGTCTTAGCTCCACTACTCTACTGTACAATGACTTGTATGGGAGAAAGCAGGATTTTCAAATGGTCCAAGGGATTTAAGACTTATAGGTAATAAACTAGCACAGGGGTGGGCAACCTTTCCCCTTTAAGGGCTGAGGGACTTCAGCTCCCAGAATCCCAGGAGCTATTGGTCAACATGGGACTATTGGCCAACATGGCTGAGGCTTCTGGGAGCTGAAGTCCCTTGGCCCTTAAAAGGAAAAGGTTGTGTACCCCTGACTAGCATTTTGAATTGTGCTAGGAAATTAACTGGTAGGACAACCAATGGAGATTTGGGGATGAAGGAACATTTCATTTCAGTTCATTTTGGATCAGAATTTAGGAAAATTTACAATATTTGAATTGGGAGAGAGCAAAATTGGCAGATTTGTCCACTCTCCAGAGAAAAGTAACTTCTGTACACTTTTGATCAGATGTGGAAAGGTGGATGTGCCAATGCCCAGTCCTGCCTCTGCTAGTAAATAGGGTGCATTAGACAAAGCTCCTGGCCATGGCAGTTACCTTCTTATTCAGCAAAACAAGGTCCAGAAGCAGCCCAAACTGCTCAGCTGACATTTAAGATATCTAGCCCTTCACTGCAGTTTGCTCCTCAGTAGACATCAAAGCATTTTGTTCTGAGTACTTTGGAAGATGGGAATGCCTATACACAGTTGAAGCCAGGCCCAGGCCAAAGAATGTTACTGCCAGAGGCAGACATGAAGGTGTCATCCTTGATTTCATTTTAAAAAGTTGAGAACACTAGCAGCTGAATCTAATTCATAAATGCAAAGGGATAATAGTCTCCCATTGCACCAGATAGGAGCAAGTTAAGCCCAGTGGCCACAGACCAGACTGTTCAGTGTTTACTGTCAGAGGTGGCTGCCTAATACTAGGGCCAAGTCTAGCTGAACTACTAAAATTAACATGGTACCTTTCCCTGCAAACCCTTCCCCATAATGAGGAGCAGCTACTGCCCTGTCCCCAAAACGTACCTTCATACAGTTGGGCATATTGAGGGAATCCAGCGGCTCGCAACCAGTCACAGGCTTCTTTTGCTTCAATTTCTGAAAGATAAGAAAAAAAATGCAATGCATTCAAGGTCAGTTTTATGCCTTTGGTATTTTTACTTGTGTGCTGGCAAACATGTGGATATAGTCTGATTTCATTTTTCTGCATGCTTTGAAATTAGTACCAAATTCATTTCTGGTTTTAAAAAGTCTGGCCAAGGTACCTTGTACATAGTTTGTATATGTCTGCACACTGATTCCCATTAATAATGTCACAATTTCAGCAACAGGGTGTATGGTGAGCAGACATTTTGCTTGCTAACATTATACAATTTCCCTATGATAGCCAGAAAAGCCAAATGTTGGTTTGGCAGTGTTTTGATCATTAGTGTATCTTTTGTGGAATCTCTGTCAGGTCACTGAATGTCATTTGATTCAGCTTTGGTTAAGAAGCTGACAGCCTCCTCTCTCCTGCCACCTAATGAATGAGTTCATGACTGATATGACAGTCTTAACAAAAATGTGGCTCAGACGTGTTACACATGACTGATGAAAAAGCACAGGTCTGTAAAACAGTGGTGTGATAATAGATCAGTTTTACAAGTAGTGAGTTCCAGGTGTGCTTTTCATGGCAGAATTTTAGACAGAAATAGGGGTACAGCAATAGGTCTTATAGAAAAGGGATGGAAATCATACAGCTCTCCAGATGTTGTTGGACTACAATTTCCAGCAGCCCTACTAGCATAGCCACTGAGGAATTATATTAGGTGCTACAATCGAACACAGTGGTCTCCAAACTTTTTTTGATATAGTGCCTGTTTTCCTCTTGGGCAACAACCCCAGTGCCTTCAACACCTATTTCTTGATATTAGGTCTACTGTTTGTGCAGCAGCAAACTAGCCAGTGGTGTCTACCTCAGCTGTGCCCAGATCACCACCACCACCACCACCACCACCTCCTCAGCCTTTCATGTGAAAATGGTAACAGCAGCCACCCAGGTTGGCTTCTCTGTTTTACCCATGCCAATCTTACAGCAAAAAGAAGGCTGCCTGCTTAACGGGTGACAGGGTGCAAAGGGAACAGTGACCAAGCAGTCAGTTAAGCAGCAACCAACAAGCTTCTCGCCTATGGCGGCCTTTGCTACAAGACTAGCACAAGCAAGAAGTCATTGCTCAACCAGCTGCTCAGTTGTTGCTCCTAAGGTGACCAGATGCAAAGGGAGAAGCTTCTCCCTGGGGAAGAAGGACTCAATCTGACTCTTTTGAAGAACTGACCCCCGAAACTCCTCCCCCTCCTTCACAGATGTGCCTTCCCAACACAGCTTCATGTCATTCACACCTCAAACATTTTTTCTTCTGATACCTCTTCTTTCGGCCTGTCTGATGAAAGGAAGCAGGAGCAGCATTGCAGCTCCAATCTGCCAGACAAGTCCCAGCAAAGTTCATAAAGCTTAAACAGGGTCTCAAGCGTGAAAGCTCCTTTTTGCTGTCGCTGCCCTACTGCCAGCACATGATCTAACTCCTCATCCCCACCATGGTCCTACAGGCAGCTGGTTCCCCCTGTCTTTCAATGTTTTAATTGAAGGGCCCCCTTCTGCCTCCTTTACCCTCACTTTTCCTGGATTTTTCCACTGCCCCCAGGAGGGCATACAGCCCACTTTGGGAATCACTGGTCTAACAACATGCAGAGGACCACATGATTCCTATTCCTGTTTCAGAGCACTATCAATAGTCAAACAAATGTCAGCCATTTGCAGTTTTTTTTCTGTATCTAAAAAAGCCTGGAACCTAAAGTATCCCAAGAAATCTATTGATTTAGGGGTGTGTGCATACTGGTATGTTTTATTGTCCCAACCAGTGCAATGTATTGAAGTAAAGAGATTACACCCAATTCTGATCCAGAGCAATATCTTTAGATGCCCAAACAGAATTTCCTTCAATGATCACTCCCAATG
>JAIPUX010001232.1:145782454-145834045 GCA_020142125.1 Phrynosoma platyrhinos | reverse complement strand
TCTGCCGAGGCCCTAAGTTTCATTTAATTTAATGAGATGGACAATGAAGTTTTAAGGGATAAACATGATTAAGATTGCACAATTGTCTATTCTCTGTGGGTATATTAGGACTAAAATTCCAGTGTGTTAAATATATGGGATCATAAATTGGAATTGTGTGGCCATAGGGCTTGGAGTTTCCAGTGTGTTCCCCCATAGCTCCAACACACTCAACTATTTTGGCCCAAAAAAGTTTTTCAACCTCTCACTTCCTTCTGCTAAACCGGTCTTTAAAATGATGTCCCCCCCTAAAACAGAACACCAAACAAAATGGCAGAGCTCCAAAAGGCAACAGGGTGATGTGACATCATTTCTGCTGCTCAAAATGGTGGTCATGATGGTGTAGTCCTGAAATGATGTGACACCACCCTCTTAGATAATGTGAACCTCTGATTTAAATAGTAAAAATATACATAAATATTTGTTGTTGCTATTGTTAGCCATCAGGTCATTTCAAATTTATGGCAACTCAGGTGAACCTATCAATGGGTTTTCTTGGCAAGCTTGGTTCAGAGGGTTTTGCCTTTGCATTCCTCTGAAGCTGAGAGTGTGTGACTTGCTCAAGGACACCTAGTAGGCTTGTGTGGCAGAGCAGTGATTCAAACCTTGGTCTCCAGAATCCTAGTCCAACACTCAAACCACTGCACTATGCTGGCTCTCACATAAAATATACCCTAGTCAATTTGTTACAAATGAAAAATTATACGATTAGATCATTGTATCAGTGGATTTAGAAAGAAAATAGATTTGTGGTTTAGAAAGAAAATAGATCTCCTAGTAATATAAATATAACTGCAATGTGATAAGAAAAGGTTTACATATCTCATGTCATCAGAATGGCATTTATAGCAAGTTATCTCCTTAGACAAATGGAAACAGCAGCAGCAAAATCTGTGTTACTTTCTCTTCAGGGAGAAAAGGATAAGGTCAGGAAACAACTCAAATAGAGGTGTGAGGAATCAGGCTTTGGGAGAGGCTTAGTGAATTGGTATTTTGATACCAGAAGCAATTTGTGCCTGCTGTAAATAGGGCTATCATAGGTTAGTTTCTTATGTTCAGTGACAGCATATCAAGTATGTATTTTGCTGAACTTAGATTACTACAAGATTTTCAGCAATGTAATCTGCTGTATAGTCATAATTCTTTCTCAATCTTAGCTGCATTGTTAATTACTTTACTATACCTGGCATGATATCTGGCATTTCTACAACTAATTCCTCAGGGGCCATGTCCTTGCTTTTTAAAAATGTGATTAGGTTGTTGGTACAGTACAGCATGTAATCTTACTAATTCATATGGTCATTGGTCATGTCTTCAAAATAAAATGCAAACAGTATCAGGATTTATCCTGCATAGCCCTAACAGCATCACTGCCAGTTATTGGACTAGAAAAATCAATGTTACATTTGGGGTGGACACACTGGTGCATTTTTAGCTGATAAGACTGCCTAACACATACATTCCCATATCAATCTTTTAAAGAAGGAGCCTCATGAGCTGCTGCTGAACATAAGAATACAAGAAGGTAAGCTTGCTGCAAAAAAGATTTTGTATGTGTTTAGAATGAGCTCTTCAGTTTAATTTTGTAAAGGTGCCTTTCCTTTTCCTTCCCCCATTGACTATCACACACCTATTATGCTCTCGTAGACCATCTAGTTCACCAGTGGATCAGCTTTTTTGGAGCTTGTCAGGAATTAAACATAGAATCATAGTGTTGGAAGGGATCACAAGGGCCATCCAATCCAACCCTTTGTACTGGAATTCTTAACTAGAAGATCAAGTCTGAGTTTGTGTTCAAATCCCCCCTTCCCATTCCCCCATTTATCAGGTTACACTGTGAACTTCAGTCTGAGCCATCAGATGATTCTCTCTGCATGGAAACAAAGTTCTATGTAATTTTCTCCTGACTTTTTTTAACGCAATGGATCAATGGTAAGAAAGTAGAGACTCAGCCCTTCTCCTTCTTCTTCCAGATAATCTTACAGAATTTCCCCCTGTAAGTTAGTATTCCACTCACTGGAGAAAAAGCAGCATGGGGCAGCAGACCTTGATCAGAAAACATTAAGATGGGAAAGAACTAAGCAATTTTTCCCATTCCACCAATGTTCCATATAAGAGTCAAACCATATGTGACATCAAGCACACAGTGTTGTTGTTGTTGTTGTTTTTTTTTTTAAAAAAAGCATGCCTAGAAATGGCTACTCTGTTCTTGGGGGAAAAACCCACAGAGTTTTCCAGTAGAGACCAGGACACCCAACGCTGTAGCATTGACACCAGAAACTACTTTGCATCAGGTAACAACTTTGTTGAACAGTTTTGGCCAAGAAAATAGCACATCAGTCTTCACCTCTACAGTATACCCCTAAGACTCTGTTTTCAGAAGAAAGAAAATGATATTCTCCAAGTATGCTTTTAATCCTCATGCAATGGTGGAGGTATGTTTATTGAAGGACTTGTGGGGTGTTTTCTGCTCCCAGTGACAATTCCAATGTATGAGGGTCAGGGTCAGCAGTAGGGGCATGATTAAGGTTAATTGAACAGTTACTGGTATAAGGAAACACAAGGGGGGTTGTTGGAAAGTACTGAAGTTAGATTTGGGTGGAACAAAGAGTTAGATTGTCCTCTGCAAATTAACCAGTGGGAAATCACCCTATCTTCAAAACTTCTTTAGACCTAAAACTATGTTTGGTTCAGCAAAGATTGATGTTTATGCTTTTTAAAGAAAGAAACTGTCTGCCTCCACTGAAGGTTGCAATGAAATTTGTGGCATATGATGTGGGCTTGTTTGCTGGTTGCTCCTTTTTGGTTGTTTCAATATATTAATTTTGAATTAGAAAAATCTTTGGTATTCGTAAATTATATTCTTTTAAATAATAGTATGAGTCACATATTCTCATTCCCCCACCACCAAATCCCTTATGGCTGCTGTAAGTTGGAAATGAGCTCAATAAAAGCTAGGTAGCAAAGTTGTTGTTGTTGTGTGCTTTCAAATTGTTTCTGATTTATGGTACCCTAAGTCAAACCTATCATGTGTTTTTAGGGGCTGAGGGTGGGTGACTCCCTCAGGTAACTCACTGGGTTTCCTTGGCTGAGTATGGAATTGAACCCTGATCTCCAGAATCATAGTCCAATGCTCAAACCACTACAACACACTGGCTATACTTAAACTGGTATAATTCATTATTTTAAGATAAAATATTTCATGATTTTTTTCATTTTTTCAGTGGGAAAACTATAAGCATTCCTTATTTTTTCAAGTTTTTTCCCCACATCTCTACTCTTGAGTAAAGTATGTCTTTGATCAGACATGTTTGTACTCATGACTCAGAAGTGGACCTTACATTTTTTATCACCAGTTTGCCCTTTTGTTGGAGAGCTTGAAATAACTTCATGAAAAATATGGCATGGAAAGGATACTAACAGTCACATTCAAGTCCCCATTAGGAGTGTGAAAGTGGTGTGAAAAATAGAAAGTAATGCAGATTAAAGATATTTTTCTCCACTACATTTCATTACATGGCTACCCATCTGATTAAAGTTTACTGATCTGTTTCAAGCATTATTGTTGTGTTGATTGTTTAGAATGGATCAGTTCCACTGCTCTTCACCAGAGACATAATGAGCAAGCATGTTCCTACAACACACTTTATTATATATTCCATTGCTATCAACCTATGCTTCATATCAGCTAAAATAAGTACACATTTTTTTCCATGTGGTTTTACAAATTTTTTTTTTTTGGAATCGTATATGCTCCAGCAACCCATCTGGTTAGAAAACTGGAAGCAGAGCAAGTTCCTCTTCATTGCTAAAGAATTTAATGAAGTTCCCAACCTGTGAGACATACATGATATGCATTTCTTTTGTGTTAAATCCTTTAATATGAAGAATGAACTGTGTTGCACTTAACTAGTGTTCATTCCTTCTATGTACCAAAACACACTATGGATATTTTACTAAACAGGTCTCTTGACTGCAATAAACTGCTGATTATGATTATAAGTACAGATGGAAACATGGAGTGAACAAATAAATGCTGTAATCCTATGCCCAAGAAAGTCTCGTTTGGGCAAAATGAACTTACTTCTAATGAAACTTAGGTAGGTAGTTGAGTTTGCACTAAAATTCTCCTTGTTACCGTTCATCTATGGGCCAGTGTTGGCAGATGGCTCACACGTTAGTGGAACACTAAAACCACTCTAGATTTTAGTCTGAACTTTAAAAATGGTATCCAAAGTTTTGAAACCTAGGGGGGTTGCAGACTGCTAGAAATAGTGCAAATTGAGTCCACTTTTAGGGTTAGGATTAGTGCTAAGGAATCATGGGAATTGTATTTTATTGTGGCACCAGAGTTCTCTGACAGAGAAGGCTCAATGTCTCAGAAAAAAACAACAACAATTTCCATGATTCCCTAGCACTAACCCTAACCCTAAAAGTGGATTCAATTTGCACTATTTCTAGCAGTCTGCAACCCCCCCCCGTTACAAAATATTTTTAGAACTTTGGATAGCTCCTTTAATACTAACACTGAAACCTGGGACAGATTCACTGCTTCTTGAACATGGAAGTAAGCAGCCACCACATCTGTGGGCAACAGTGTGCATAATAAAATGAATCTGACAACTATTAAGGCTGTTGATAAATAATTATTTATTTGGGGAGTTAAAACCTGGTCTTCATGGAACCATGATTCTAGTAATGATCTAATACACTATCCACAATGATGTTCCTAACATATGATATGCATTTCACTTGTGTTAAACTCTGTACCTGACATACAGTCCTTCTGTATGAAAGTTTTACGGTAATAACTGCAAATTTTATATAGTACATATTGAGTTGAAGCCAAACTGTTCTGCAATCTGAAGAGTTTCTTCCATTAATGGGAAGAACTGAGATCTAGCTAAAAGTTGTTAAAAGTTGTTGCTCTAGCAGAATACGTTACTAGTGGAAGAGAACCATCAATTTCTCCTTCTCCTTCAGTTCCATACAGCACCCCACAGTGTCTTGAGAGGATCTTCCAGTTTGTACAACATGTTTTCAGGGGTGCAAGGAACAAAGTAGGGAGAAAGACTGAGTACATCCTGCTTCCCTTTCCTTCCGCTAAAGGAAATGTCCTGTGAGCAAAACTCCACTGAAGAGATGCTTTTGCCAGAGGAAAACTCACCAATACAGGGCCTTTGCAGTCTGCTAGAAATAGTGCAAATTGAGTCCACTTTAACTGTCCAGGCTCAGTACTAGGGAATCATGGGAATGGTATTTTTTTCTGACACATTGAGCCTTCTCTGTCAGAGAGCTCTGGTGCCACAATAAACTACAGTTTCCATGATTCCCTAGTACTGAGTCAGGGCAGTTAAAGTGGACTCAATTTGCACTATTTCTGGCAGTCTGCAAAGGCCCACGGTGCTATTACACTAGCCAGTTTTGTTGTACAGCTCTTTTGGAACTCTGTTTTCAATCAGATTTGGTCTTACAGCAAACCCAAAGAAATAAATGGGAGAAGTTTATCAATGGTGCTTCAACAAGTCTGCCCTAAATATGACTAAAATCAAGGTCATTCACTTCTTGTGAGTTCATTACAGGTGCTTTTTTGTTTTTGTATAGACTAGGCATGCAATAAAGGGAAATTACATCAAGTTTAGAACACATTACATCACCAGCTAAGCATCTAAAAGCAGCAAATATCACTGTGAATCTATTTTTCATTTTCCAGTGAATGTTTAAAACAGCTGAGCTACTTTTGAACTGAAAATATATGTCAGCATACAACAGCTGTTTGATATTAAGTTTAAGTATCTAGTGGCAAAGCACTTGGTTTTCTGAAGATAATTCAAACTTGTTAAAAATTTCCAGCTGCTATTTAGGCAGTGAGAAATAACCTTTTCGGCATGCAATGGTTGCTGACTTATTGTAAAAGGTTTATGTTCACTTGTTCAAAATACCTCTTTAAGATGATTTCTTAAACAATAATAAAACTATGTTTGGAAACAGCTGGTGAATGACAGATTTCACTGGATTACAGTTTCAGTGACAAGATTTATGTTAACAATATTCTGGTGTATGTTCATAAATAGAAAAACTGCAGATAATACTTCTATCTAATTTTAGAAAAGCTTGTATTCAAGCTAAATGAAACTATTTTTGCCACTAACATCCTAATACATATTTGTGGATTTGAACAAAGTTAGACATTATACAAAACATTATGCTATATAGTATAAACCAGGGGTAGGCAACCTTACACATTATACTAAGCACAATAGACCAAGAACCAGAGGAACTATGGTCTGAAGCCAGAGACATAATAAAAGAAGAATGCAGACAGACACATTCAGTAAACCAAAAGAAAGAGAAAAAAACATGGATGACAGAAGAAAAAACACTACAAGCAATAAAGAAAACAAGAGAAGAAAAACAAAAGAGAGATAGGAACAAACTAAAAATTATGAATGCAACAGTACAATGGCTTGTGCAGAAAAATAAAGATAATTACTACAACGACCAATACAGAGAAATAGAAGACAACAACAAAAAAGGAAGAACAAGAGATCCATTTCACGAGACTGAGAAATCAAAGGAAAATTCAAACCAAGGACTGGGATGTTCTCTGACAATAAAAATAACATAATTCAAGACCAGGAAGGAAAAAAAAGACAGTGGATACAATATACAGAAGAATTATACAAAAGAGATGACAAAATGAAGGGCACATGGAATGAAAAGCCATATGAAGATGAACCCCAAATTCTAAAAAGTGTGATGGAAACTGCAATAAGAGAAATAGCAAAACACAAATCACCAGGAACAGGCAATATTCCAATTAAACTGCTGCAATCCATATTGACAGAATCAACTTTAGTGCTGACCAACATATGTCAACAGATATGGAAAACAAAACAACGGCCAACAGATTGGAAGCAGTTAATATACATCCCCATCCACAAAAAGGAGGACACAAGAGACTGTAGCAACTATAGGACCATAGCACTGATCCCTCATGCAAGCAAAATTATGCTCAAAATTCTGCAACATAGACTCCAACCATATATGGAGAGAGAAATCCCAGAGGTCCAAGTGGGGTTCAGGAAATGAAGAGGCACTAGAGACCACATTGCAAACATACAATGGCTAATGGAGTGCACCACGGAATTCCAAAAGAAAATCAACATGTGCTTTATAGACTATACCAAAACCTTTGATTGTATAGATCATGAAAGGCTATGGAATGCCCTTAAAAACATGGGCGTGCCAACACATCTGATAATCCTGCTGAGAAATATGTACTCAGTACAAGAGGCTATGTCAGAACAGAACACAGAGAAACAGAATGGTTCCCAATTTGCAAAGCAGACAGACAAAGTTGCATCCTTTCACCCTATCTGTTCAACTTGTATGCAGAACATATTATAAGAAAAGCAGGCTTGGATACAGAAGAAGGAGGAGTGAAAATAGGAGGAAGTAATTATCAGCAATCTAAGATATGCAGATGACACCATAATATTAGCAGAAAACCTCACAGACCTGGAACACTTCCTAAGGAAAATCAAAGAAGAAAGTGCAAAGGCAGGCTTAATATTGAACATAAAGAAAACAAAAATAATGACCACCAAATAATGAAGGGCCTTCACAAGTTCAGCCTAGACAATGAAGAAATAGAAATAGTAAAAGAATTCTCATACCTGGGATCAAACATTGATAGAAATGAGGACTGCAGTCAGGAAAACAGAAGAAAATTAAGAATGGGGAGGGTGCTATGAAAGAACTAGAAAAGATTCTAAAATGCAAAGATATACAACAAACGTTAGAATCATGCAAGCCATCGCATTCCCTATTACCATGTATGGATGTGAGAGCTGGACAGTTAAGAAAGATGATAGGAAGAAAATCAACTCCTTTGAGATGTGGTGCTGAAGAACAGTGTTGAGGATCCTGTGGACAGCCAAAAAGACAAACAAATGGAACCTAGAGCAGATCAAGTTGGAAACCTCCCTGGAAGCCGAGATGACCAAACTGAGGCTGTTGTACTTTGGACACATCATGAGAAGACTCATTACAAAAGACAATAATGCTGGGAAAGGTGGAAGGAAGTAGAAAGAGAGGAAGGACAAATGCCAGATGGATGGACTCTAGCAAGGAGATCATGGGTATGGCTTTGCAGGATTTAATAAGAGAAGTGGAGGACAGGAGGTCTTGGAAATGTCTCATCCATAGGGTCGCCATGGGTCGAGGGCAGTTAACAACAACAAAACATTCCCCAGTACACTTGTTCAATGACAAGCGTAAGGCAAACCTGAAGGGCTTCTGCTATTTCTTTTGAATAAGAGGATACTGGAGATGTATGGTGTTTAGCTAAAGAGCCAGCATGGTACAGTGGTTTGAATGTTGGACTAGGGCTCCAGGAGAGCATGGTTTTGAAACCCCACCAAGCCATGGAAACCCATTGGTTGACCTTAGGCAGCCTGCAGACACTCAGCCTAAGGCGAAGGTTATGGTGAGCCTCCTCTAAATAAATCTTTAAGGAAACCCCATGATAGTGTTCCCAGAAGTGGGAGTTGACCTAAAGGCACTTAACAACAACAGCAGCAGCAGCAACAACAATGTTATAATTCCATAAGCAGAATATTTTGGGGACAAACTGATTCCTAAAACAGATAGCACAATCACTAATCCAGACAGGCAAGGAAGTAGTGGACTAGGGCTGGACAGCCCAGGTTTAGTTGTTAATGGTCAGCAGGTATCATGAAGAAGTGAAAAAGGGGTTTGTAGCCTCACAAAGGACAGAGAAAACCTGGATCTCAAAGGAAGTACCTTTCTGTGTTGCTAATGGAATTTAAATTTAATTTCCTGGACTAAAATTTCTTCCAGTACCATGTGGCCATGGTCCAGGAGGAGGAGTTACATATCCCTACATACCATCTTAACTCAGACCAATAACATCTTGACAAAATGCAGGCCTGTGACTAACATTCCCATATTTATTTTTCCTCCTATAGGCCATCGTAATCCCTTTTACCATGTATGGATGTGAGAGCTGGACAGTTAAGAAACATGATGGGAAGAAAATCAACTCCTTTGAGATGTGGTGCTGGAGAAGAGTGCTGAGGATCCCATGGACAGCCAAAAGGACAAACAAATGGGTCCTAAAACAGATCAAGCCAGAAACGTCCCTGGAAGCCAAGATGCCAAACTGAGGCTGTTGTACTTTGGACATATCATGACAAGAGGGGACTCTTTGGAAAAAACAATAGTGGTGGAGGGAAGTAGGAAGAGAGGAAGGCCACATGCCAAATAGATGGACTCTATTAAGGAGGTCACAGGTGTGGGTTTGCAGGAATTAAGCAAAGTAGTAGAGGCTAGAGATCTTGAAGATGTCTCATCCAGAGGGTCATCACGGGTTGAAATCGACTCGAGTGCATTTAACAACAAAAGGATTTTTAATACCTTTGCCTGATCAAGCATCTATTGGGGCTTTGAATACTTTTGGATGTTATTGTACTTTGCTATATGGCTACTCCTGGATATGAACTATCTACGTACATGCAAAATGACCAAGGAGTGATGACTAATCACACCCATGACTGACAACTCTAACCTACTCATCTTCATTAGAACAGTTTTTGACAATGACGAAGTAATTTATGGAACCTTTGTGAAAAATTATTTTTAGGGGAAAAGTTTTGGGCATGGCATTCATCATGCCATTAAGCAATTAATAAATCTAACTGCTTCCATGGAAGCAAATAAAAATAGGTTTTATTTGCTACAAAGATGGTGGTTCCCCAATATGAAATGCTAAGTATAAATATGGCAAAGTAAGCACCAAAAATGATTTCATCCCAGATCAGAACTGGAGGAAAAAAGAGTGACAACATGGACAGCCCTTAATTTACACAAATTTATGTTGATGAATTGTGGGAGGGGCGGGATGCAGTATAGCTATTTCTTTCATTTCAAGGTGACCATTCAGTTTGATCAATTAATCAGTCATTTTATTTACATCTTGCCTTTTCCTCATTATCTTTTCATGATCATGAATGACTTGCTTAGAGTACCTATGGATGGCTATTTCCATTCCAAGTCAATTATGCATAAATTTATTAGATTTTCTAATCTGTCATATCACGATGTGCCCAACATATGGGAGCTTCAGTTTAGTTGAACCCTAGTGTGAACATAGGTCTCATTGGCTCTTGGACCCATTTATTTGTCTTTACAATTGTCGAAAGGTATTCATAAAACTCTCCTCCAACACCACATTTCAAATGAGCGGATTTTCTTTCTGTCAGTTTGCTTCACTGCCCACCTTTCACATCCACACATAGAGCCTAAATAGACTGCCAGAAATAGTGCACATTAAATTGAACCACTGCCCTGACTCAGTGCTAGGGAATCATGGGAACTGTAATTTATTGTGGCACCAGAGCTCTCTGACAGAGAAGGCTCAATGTCTCAGAAAAAAATACAATTCTCATGATTCCCTAGCACTGAGCCAGGGCAGTGCCTCAATTTAATATGCACTATTTTTGGCAGTCTGCTTAGGCCTATAGATATCAGAAATACATTGGAATGGATTATCAACTTTGGTATTCACTGTTGTTATATCTTCACATTTGAGCATCTTGCATAGTTCCTTCATAGGTGCCCTTCCAGTTCTAAGTTTGCTACTAAATTCTTTACTACAGTCTCTCTTTTGACTGGCGACTTCTATATATTTATAAATCCATCAATTTTGATGGATTTATCATCTATTTTAACATTACATAAATCTTCTGAGGTTATTATTTTTGTTTTGTAATGCAGGTGTCCAAAAATTATCTTAACAGTTTCAATTCTATGTACAATTAAAATTGGTTGAGGTGCATAGTGAGCTGGTTTGATTCCTCCCTCCACTTCACCCTTTGCTCTTCCTTTTTGATCTCTGTACTGTCGGAGCTTTTATTTTCTTTTTCTCATGCCATTTTAAAAGTACAGTCACCCCTCCATTCTCACGGAATTCAAGTCTGCAGTTTTACATATTCATGGAGAGGCAACCTCCATTCAAATCCATGAGGTGTGCCTCCGCGGGCACGCCCCTATGCATACCCATGGAGGCACACCCCATTCAAGCCTATGGGGCTTGAAAATTCATTAATATCTGTTTTTGTGGGGTGTGTGTGTCCGTAACGGATACTCTGCAAAAACGGAGGGCCAACTATACTGTACAATAAAGATGCCTAAAATATTAGCTAAGAGCAGAAGGAAGGAAATGCCTTTCTCTTCCCACCCGCCCCCCCGAAACTTTCCAAGCTTTGTGATAAATATGCTTATGGCATGGTAAGAAAATAATAATAATATTAAGAATTGATATATTATTTTCTAACAGATATTATGCCACATCATCCCGTACTGAGAGAAAAGCAGAGTAAAAATTAAATAGACAATATCTTAAAAACAATAATTTTGAGCTACAGCTAAACCTCCAATACATAAAAACAATTTTGTAAAGCAAAATAATGGTATAACAACAACAACATGTAGAATCTTAGCATCGCTTTCTTTTACACACACAAACCATGCTCTGAGACAAAACTCCAACCTCCCTTGCAGGTTCTATCACATGCTTTGCCAGGTCAGCTTGAGCTGTTCTTGGACAGTAAACAAGCTAGAAAGGAAAGTTCCTTATGAGTGTGTGCATGTGTATGCAAATGAAAATTGTCCTCTTCCAAAATAAATACATCAGGAGCCTTTTCAAACTACACAATTGTAGCAGTGTTGATCCTGCTTTAACTGCCATGGCCTGCATCTTCCTAAGCAATTGTAGGGTTTGTAGTTTGGAGTGGTAATAGAGGAGTGCAGTGGCAACACTAGGGTTGATGTCACCCAGTGTGGTAATTCATGGTGTTCCCTCTCCATTGACCTCCTTCCATGCCACACTATACAGAATCTTTAGTAATTTTTTTGTACTAATGTTAGTCATAAATCATAATTCCTGCACATCAGTGACTGTAATGGTAATAGTTGTAACAAAACAACTAGCAACATTAAAATTATATCTTTAAATTACAATATCATACACACAGCCAATATTTATTTACATGTACATAGTTTCATGTGGTTAAAGTGAACATTTGGCAAGATTTTATGTTTTTAAACAAAATTTAAACAGAATTAAACATTTATTTTTTTTAAAAAAATCATGGGGCCTCTCCCTTCTCCCACTGAGTCTCACCTCACTCACACCATCTCTTCAGCATTTTAAAGGGACATAGGTGAGCTCCACAGTTTGTTTCTACTTAAAGGCAGATGTTTGGAGAACAGTGGTGTTTCCCCCCACGTCCTCCCTAGTGACACACCTGGAGGAGTGCTCTGGCTCAGAATTCTAAATTGTTGCTATTTGCTGCCATTTTGCCATTGTCCTATGAATGATAGACCTCAAAAAGTCCTCAGCTCACATGCTCAGGTTTTGCAAGCTCAGGGCAACCTAGCTTCCTTGAGTCTATCCACCTGTAATTCAGCCTTCCTCTTTTCCTACTGCCTTTTACTTTACCAAGCGTCATCATATTTTCCAATGAGTCATGTCATCTCTTGTACAGTACATCCAAAGTACAATAGTTGAGTCATCTTGGTTCCTGGTGAGAGGTCAGGCTTGATTTGCTCTTGAACCCATTTATTTTCAAATAGATGCCACCTAAGCCTTAAGCTTCTTGACTGTAAGAAATGGTCAACAATGGAATAGATTGCCTTAGGGGTTGTTGGGCTCTCCATCTTTAGAGGTCTTTAAACAGAGATTGTATGGCCATTTTTGGGAGTGCTTTCATTATGTATTCCGGCATGATGAGGGGTTGGATTAGATAGCCCTCGCAGTCTCTTAAGATTCTACATGTTCGTATTTTTGTTTTTTGGCAGTCCACAGTAGCTGTAAAACTCTCCTCTGCCACCACATCTCAAATGCATTGATTCTCTTCCTATCAGTTTTCTTTACTGTCCAGCTTTCACATCCATATATAGAAACTTGAAGTACTTCACAGAACTAGAGTTGCTGTGTGTCTTCAAGTAATTTCTAACTTATTGTGATCCTAAGGGAACCTATCATAGGATTTTCTTGGCAAGATTTGCCTTCGCCTTCCTCTGAGGATGAGAAAGTGTATCTTTCCCAGGGTCACCCAATGGTTTTCCATGGCCGAGTGGGCATTTGAACCCTGTTCTACCTGAATCCTAGCCCAATGTTCAAACGACTACAGTACACTGGCTTTTTATTTAATGGCTCTCCATTCATCTCTGTATCCTGGCAAACAACACATGGTTTAAACTAGTATATTTACATGTTCTTTTCATTGATTCTGCAGCCTCAGTTTTAGAAAGTAGGTAGGTGGGCTGGTTGACTGTAGTCACAATGGCTGCTCCATTTTATACTCCTTGGTTTTATTTTGTTTGTTGAAGAGTTTTAGGGAACTACCAAAGTTACTGTAGTTTATTTTTAAAGTAATTTGTCAAAGCTTTGCCCAAGGTACAAAGAAAGCAGCAGGACATATACACCTTCTTCACCCCAATACAGACCACAACAAAGTTTTAAGTGATAGCCTAGAGCAAAATTGAGGTTACTTGAAGGAACACTGTATGGCCAGGGATCCAGAATTGTTTTTTTACGGTGATGGTGGGGTCAACATTGACAGACAGGTTGTTATTAATTTTGCCTACTTGCAGGTACTTGCAAGGGAAAGTTAAATTTCTTTCCCCATCGATTATCAATCAGTATATGAATATTCTTACAAACATAATGGGATGCAGAAGTTCCTATCCATAGGTTCAGTATAGCTTACACCCAAGTAAGAGTACATGAAATAGATTTCAGGTAGGTCCATGGGGGTGGCACCTTGAGTTATTGCATTGGGAGACACCCATGCTACTGACACCATTGGCCTTGCTGCATGTTGCACCACTCCACAAGGCTAGGTTGGTGGGTAGACATGATATGGCTTTCCCTGTTGCATCAACCCAACTGTGGAACACATTCCCAAGGGAGGTCAGGCTGGCTTCATCTCTTGTAAGTTTTTAGCAGGCTACAATGACAGTGCTATTTTGCCTGTCCTTTCAAAATTATGGGTGGCTTGTACATTTAAAAAAAGTATTCAGTGTTTGAAATGGTTTTACCCATTGTACATTGCATTGATGGATCCAATGAGTTCAGATGTGATAAAGAAATGCCCTACATCAACCAACCAACCAACCAACCAATCAATCTCTCCCTCCAATTGTTGGATCTACTACTCAAAGGTCCCATAGTTTTAAGTCAACAATAATCCTGTTTCTTCACTAGGGTAAACAACCCAGCTGCTAACACCAGTAAGGGATACTACAGTAAAACTTTATTATTATAATTCCTAGAAGAGGAAGATCATTTCATTAAAAAAATCATACTGCCAGCTGTAATTTTCATCTTATAAGCAGCACAACTTTTAAAAACCCAGAGGATTTTAGTGTCAACAATAGTTTCTATCTTACCCCAGAGGATAACACTAATGACCTGAGCATAAAATTATTAGACAATCTAAAATTAAAAAACAACATTTCAGCAAATAACTCTCCCATTACTGAACTATGAGCTGAGCTCATAATATGCAATTCAGCTAATAACTCCAAACAACAACAAAAACCCTGCATACCACGCAAGATGACTGAAAGCAGAAACATCTAAAAATGGGTTGCATTCAAAAAGGGTTTAAAATGTCACAGGAAATGTCTTTGCATCAGAGTGGATAACGTTATGAATACTTCATTCTTTCTTTAACAGATGGAACACTGTGGGTATTGCATGAACTGCATGTACAAGTGCAAAGGGGACTTGAGTCATTCTTATTTCTCTATTTGCTTGATGCTTCACTGATGAAGCCAGGCCAAATTGGTAATTCAGATGACGAGGCCTTAATTTGACATCCAACAGGGAGTCTTTTAGGCATGAGTAGTACCTCAGCCCAGTATCCTTGAGCTGAGAAAGGCTCCTGCCTGAAATGTAGAGGTATTATCAGTTTAGAAAGTCCTAAGATTGATAGCATCTAAATCTATGTAAGGCAACTTGAAATATTTAGGTGACCAAAATATTGAAGTCTCAAATATTTCAATGTGTCTTGGCTATCTATATTTTTTTCTAGGTTAAAAGGATCTTACCACAAATGCTAGAATCTGTGGTAAATCTGATTGTTGTTGTTGTTTACTGCCATCAAGCTGACTTTAACTTATGATGACCTTATGAATGAGAGACTTCCAAGTCAGCTTATCATCAACAGCCCTGCTCAAGTTTTGTAGATTCAGGGCTGTGGCTTTCTTGATTGAATCTATCCATCTGTAATACAGTATTTCTATTTTCCAACTGCCTTCTAACATTCAATACTATTATCTTTTCTAGAGAATCATGTTGTATTATAATACCAAAGTACAAAAGTCTCATTTTAGTCATCTTGGCTTCTTGATTTTCTTCCTACCACCTTTCTTTACTGTCCAGCTTTCACAACCATACATAGATATGGGAAATACAATAGCATGGATGATTCTAACTTTAGTATTCAATGATATATCTTGACACTTCAGGAGTTTGTCTATTTGCTTCATAGCTTCCCTTCCCATTCTTATTGTTCTGATTTCTTCTGATTTCTTGACTGCAGTTTCCATTCTGTTCTGATCAGTGTTTGAGCCAAGGTAGGGGAAGTCTTTAACTATTTCAATGTCTTCATCATCTGCTTTAAAGTTATGAAAATCATCTGTGGTTATTATTTTTGTTTTCTTAATGTTCAGCTGTAAACTTGCCTTTGCACTTTCCCCCCTTCAATTTCTTCATTTCTGGAGCGAGAGATCCTAGAACAAGTGTGGGCAACTCTGGCAGACACCGATTTTCACTCTCACATTGGGCTGCATGGACCTGTGACCTGGAAGTGTCACTTCTGGGCACTTCTGGTCTGATATTGTCAGCTGACTTTTTTTTTTTAAATGTAAGTTTGGTGGGAGAAGAGTTTTGGGGAGTATGCTATTCAATGTTACACTCTAGTTACCATTTTGAGGGCTTTTTTGTTGTCATTATCCAATGGGCATGCATATGCTCAAACTAACTACACTCTTCATTCAGCAATTCATATTTAAAGGCTGTGAGGCACTGTTTCAGATTTCAGCTTTAAATAGTGCTATGCAGAACCAGGGTGAGGCCAGCAGAACTGTGGGCTGTGATTATGGGAGTTGTAATTCAAAAATATACTTTTCCAACCTCTGAAAGGCACTCTGGCATAAATCTAATTTGTATAGACCCAATGAATCAGTTAAAGGTGGATCCACGGATTTGCATCAGTTATCCAAGCATCTAATCACTTTACCATACCACCTTTCAACTTATGGTTACATTTAAATATAGTTGTTTCAAGGGGGGTAGCAATGTTAGTTTGTTCCAGCAAAAAGAACTTAAAAAACACATTTTTTAAAAATAGTATGAGTTTTCGTGGACTGTTGACCACTTCATCAAAGAAGGTTTCTTTGATACACTATATTGCCTATTATTGCAGGATCCTTTTTAGCCCATATGTATTCCACTTTCATCCATGGAGAATATTGGCAGCTCTGCCCTAGTATGAATGCTTTTGGTATGAATAAGCCAAGTTGTGTCATATCCTCAGAGATCTTCTAAGTCATTAATGGCCTCAGGGCAAGTTTCATAAAGCATAAAGGCAACCACTGAAAACTCAAAACCAGATACTGTTTTCATTTCTCACCTCACAAGCTCTAAGTTTTCAGTATTCTTCAATTACCTTTTAGATATGTTTTCAGGAAGTGAAAACAAAAATCTTTGAAGCTGCAAATAAGCAGTTTCTGCGTGGCTGTTTAATGTAATACTCTTTAATAAGTCAATCCAAAATATCTTATTAAAAACCATTCTGCTTTGAAATAAGCATTGTTCCTTTTGAGCTTCAGATAGACTCGTATACAGGTCTAACTGTACAACATCTCAGACTGAATTAATAACAAATAAATTATGTTATTCTGAACTCAGTGTTACAATACCCAATGCTGCAACAAAGAAAAATATTAATGCAATATTAAGTGGTCACATTACACTGGATATGCCACATTGACCAATTATTTTCTTTTCTCCATGTTTCAAATAGGGAAGAAGAAGCGGTGGAGTCTGCAGAGAGAATCATGTGGCAAGATGTCTAATAGGTGGCACCACTCAGAATAGCATGCAGCTTCTGTTCAGCTTTAAAGACCTTTGGAGTTTTGTCCGAATTGCCTTCACTTTGCTCCCAATGGATTTAGCAACAGTGTGCTAGCATGTACAGTTCAGCTGTCTGAGCTGGCTAACATGTGAGTGGCATCCTCCAATGAATGAAATTGATGTTATGTGGAGAGTGTGTTAATTTATGCCAGAAAGAGCTTTCCAAGAACACGGATGCTGTCATGTGTGTGGAAGATAGGTAGATTGCTTGAAAAACATTATTGTTGGCTTGTTCTCCAAATCTGTTCTCTTTTTTCTTCCTTTCCCCTCTCTGTTCCAGGTCCTGTTTCCTGTCCTGTGATATGGCATTCTTGCATCTGTTGACTTAGAATTGTTATTGTTCATTGTTAAAATTAAACTGCAATTGCATTGAAGAAAGTATGCTGGTTGGGGGATTCTAGGGGATTTAGTTAAAAAAAGGAACTCTTTCTAATGTTGCATCAAAATGTTGCAACATGAAACTGGTGGTTTAAGGGTGATTTTGCAGCTTCAATGTATTGGTGGGTTTTTTAAAAATTGTTTTCTTCTTTTGTATTGCCTCATTTTCTTTTATTAAGTCAAATTCTCAAAACCCAGGAAGGTTCTGTAATAAGGCAACTGTTTAAAGTTATCTAAAAAGTTATCTAGTAGGATAAGAGAAAAGCAATCTCTCCAGTCTCAGCAGTAATTCTGTGGTTGAGCCCATTCTGTTTACTACTCAAGTGAAGCTTAAATTTCCTTTAGATTTTCATTTGAAAATAATAAAATGGAGAAAATATCTAGTTTGGTTGGTGGGTTTGCAATTCAATGTTGATATTTGAATGTTAACACAAACACAATGTACTTTTTATCAGGAGAAAGAAGTTAAATATACTCACTGATCTCAATCATCTATACTGGACAAAATATTGTTTTGTACTTTCTCGAGACTCTTCTATTAAACAGACAAATTCTATAAACACCTCCCAATGGAAAAGCTATTACACACTCTTGGAGTGAGTCATTCACATTCCTTTCAAGTGTGTGATAATGCTTATCCCAGGAGATATGCTCTTTTTCTCTTCAGTAGTTTCAAATCTTGGTTGGTAGGGGAAAAAATAACAATAGGAATATTGTAAAGTCCATATTAGAGCGTCTGACTATCATTTTGACTCACTATATGCTGTTGTATGTACATCTAACTATAATAAATGATGGTGTTGTTGAAAGTATACTTATATATAAGATGGTGTGGAATGTATTTTTAGGAAGAATTTACAGATTCCTTATCTGTTGAACCAAGACCAATAATGGAAGAGGTGATTTTCAGTTTAATCCTGCCTGTCTTGGAGGAACAGTGTTCAGATCCAAAGTAGGTTCAACAGATAAGGAATCTGTAAATTCTTCCTAAAAATGCAGTCCACACCATCTTATATATAAGTATACTTGTAGCAAGTCATATTAATTTCAGTGGTTCTTCTTTAGTGAAAGTGAACAGACTCTTTAAATACACTCAGAAGAAATTTCACTTCCTTTCTAGTAAATATATGCAGAACTGGGAAGTTTAAAAAGTCAACTAAAAAAGAACAAGGTAGAGGATCAACCTCTTTATTCAAACACTCCACAGTCAAGATAAAAATAGAATGTATGTCAAACAGAATATCTGGCTGAGCTGTGAGGTTTTAAAAAGTAATTAATTAGAAAAAAAGTCTTCCAAAACCCCTAGATACTTGCACTAATAAAGAGAATGGAAAATAATATAAACTGTGTGGAATTAAATGTCCTAATGAAGGATGCTCATAATAAATTTGGATTTCAGTGTGTGAGAAATATCAATAGCAGCAAAGGAAATTGGGGAGAAAATGAAAGAAAACATGAGACAGGAATGACAGGATAGGTAAAGATGCAGGATTACTAGAAGACATTATTTAAATACGCTGGATAAACATGTTAGGAGTGGGAATATGCTAGCTCCAACTTGTCCATCATATTTTTAAAATTACTCTTCTCCATGATATCCATGGAGGCTTTTCAAGGAATTGCAGCCTTGGGAAATCAGGATTCTCACATGACTTAAGTTGCATGGAGTCTCTGTCTGTGGGGAATTGGGACACAGTTTGCTCTGTTGCCTAGCTTCTCTAGTATTTGTGCATTAGGTATCACAATGGAGTTAAGAGTGCCACCTTTTTGTGTGTCAAAATTTGTAAGTTTGATGAGGGACATCATTTTGCTGAATATCTAACCAGCTTGGGAACTATGCCTGCTTTCCATCCAGATCCTGGATAAGTTGCAGTTTGGAGAGAAATTTGCAGAAGTCCAAGCCAGGGATAGGAACTGTGTGGCCCTCCAGGTGTCAATTATTGTCATCCCTCCTAGCCAACATAACCAAAGGTGAGTGGAAGAGCACACCAGCAACATCTGGTCAGCAATGCATTCCTTATCCTTGGCCAAGGTTGATCGGAGGAAAGATCCTTTTATCTATTTTTTGGAAAACCTACCTCCTGCCCATGGGACCATAAACAAGGATGGGAATATGGCAAAGGTAGGGTTGCTGTCAGTTAGGTAGGGTTGCTGTCAGTTACATTAACTGAGTGGGTGGGCATTGTTGAGACTTTAGCTTAGTTAGTTCTCCAAGCACAGTTGCAGAGATCACCTTCCCTCAGCTGCAGCTTGGATTAACTCAGGGAATATTTCCCCGGATGCTTTAAAAACAAACAAACAAACAAACAAACAAACAAACAAACAAACAAACAAACAAACAAAGCCAAAGAAAATTTAATGTGGTCTTATAATAGCTCATACCATTGATGCATCTAGCTTAAGATCTAGCTATCCTGAGTGAAAACAGTTCTCAAAGGTTTCATTCAGGATTGTTTTCCAGACCTCCATGAAGATGATGAAGAGTGAAACTGTGACCTTTTAAATGCAAAACATATATTCCGTCACCACACCTGTGGGCTTTCACACACTTGTCTGAAGCATACAGGACTGAAATGAAAACATGATTAATTTCTTTTGGGGACAACTGACAACATGTGGAAGTACTTTTCTGCAATATTGAAAGCAAACACACACACAAAACCCAAATAAATATAAAATAAATAATTTTTTTTATATCCCGCCCCTCTGCAGCACAATTGGACAATTAGTCCAATAATTAGGACTATGACTAAACTCAAATAAAAGATCAGCCAACAGTAATTTCATTTTAAATGCATAAATGTGCTCCCCTCCTTTCATTTTTACTCTCACAATAGACGTGTAAAGTGGCTTCAAGTGAGAGATGGCAACTGGCCCAGTCACGCAGTGAGCTTCATGGCTGAGGGGAGATTTTAGTGTGAGTCTTTCCAGTGCTAGTTTGATACTCCAACCCAGGCTTTCCCAACCTAGTGCCTCCAGATGAAACCTACCAACATGCCAACTAGCCTTCCAAATGGTAAGGATTGCTCAGAATCAAATAGTTCTCCCAGGCTCTTCAAGTTGTTCTGGAAATTCAAAAGGCTGTCTGAGTATTTTCTACAATACAAAAAATTTTAAATAGAGAGGTATCTTCATTTCAGGATGAGTAAATTGAGGTTGTCACTGGACAACCTTTGGACACACCATGAGAAGGAAAGACTCATTAGAAAAGGTAATGATGCTAGGGAAAGGGAGGGCAGTAGAAAGAGAGGAAGACTACAAACCAGATGGTTAGATTGAATCAGGGAGACTGTGGGCCTGAGCCTACAGGACCTGAGCAGAAAGTTAGAGGACAGTGGGTCTTATCTTTCATCCACAGAGTCACCATGAATCAAGGTCAACTCGTGCTAACAACAACAAACCTTCATTGTACATGTGCAATTTCTCCTAGTTTTCCTAAGGTCTTGTATCAGATCCTTAACATTATTTTTTATTTTTATATAGAAATTTAAAGGGGATGAAACTCTAAATATGTATGTGTGTGTATAACAAACATCTTTCAGAATTATTTACTTCATACTTTTTAAAAACATCAGGTCTAGGACAGATGCATATCAAACCTAACTCCTCTATCCAAACATTTTTACTGCTATTTTGTCATGCACAAGACAATTGAAATCACACTGTTCTTCAAAGTAGAGATGGATGAATTTATTCTCAGTGTGTATGTGTTTAAGAGTGTGTGTGTGTGTGTGTCTTCAAGGAAACATCAGTTTACTGTGTCACCTGTTTACTTATGATGACGCTATGAATTTTATATGGTTTTCATAGGTAAGGAATACTCAGAAATGGTTTTGCCAGTTCCTTCCTCTAAAATACAGCCTCCAGCATCTGGCCTTCCAATAAAGTATCAGTCAAACCTCATCTTGCTTGGCTACCAAGATTAGACAGTTCTGGTACCTTTCGGGTATTTAAACCTACCTCTAATTAAAATCACAGCAGGTCTTCCAGAAAGATGGGTTCTCCTTCCCACTTATGGCCTTGGTTTTTGACCCTGTAGGTTTTTTTGATCTAATATAGAATATAATGGAACAATGTAAGGTGCTGTACAGAGCGGCATAAAGAGCAGAGTGGGGGTGTGGCAACCGCACGCTGGCCGCCCAAACTCTGTCCCCAGGCCAGCATCACGCCACCCAAGCAACTGCATAGTGGGCGGCAAAAGGGCATATCTTCGTTGCAGCATTCAGACACACTGCATGGAAGAGCCGCCAAAGAGCCATGGCGGTGGCAGCTAGGTCATCCTTTCCAAGACCAGATTGGGGCCATGGTGTGCAGTTGCTGTGGTCCCAATCCAAGGAGGAAAGGGAAGGCTTGCCATCGTCCCTTTGGAGGAGTCTGTACAGCCCCTAAGTCCATTATATTGGCACATATCTACAAAGTATTCATGGATAGCCTCATTTTCTGATTTCCATGTCCACTTTGTGCCTGGTTCTGTCTGTTTGTTATTGTTTTAATAGGATGAAATCTGTCCCTTTCCTTATATTTTTCCCATCTGCATATACGGTAATTTCTGCATATTTTAAACTGTACATATTCGGCTCCATCAACTAAAACACATTTGAATATTGTTTTCCACATATTTGAAACACACACATTTTTCTATGTGTACTTTTTAATATACACATTTGCTCCCAAACATATTTGCAACATACATCAAAATGAAAATTTCAAAATCACTTCTGTATACAGTTCTGTTTCTATACATATTTCTCTATGCACTTTACCTAATAAATGAAATGTACAGTTTCCTCATAGATATTGCATTCTTGCATGTTATATTTTAGTAATGTACATATTTATGTATGTAGCTATCCTTAATTTTTTGGCAAATTGTTTTCTCTTGATGTCTTCTAAACTTTCACCAAACATTCTCTCCCTCTGTAATTTCCTTTAACTCACACATAATTATATGTATTTCTGTGCAGAGAATTGAATGACAAAAATCTGAGAAAAGGGGAACTGTGCTGCAGATTGATAGAGCAAAAATGTGGGTGCAAACTGCAGAAAATTCTCCAGAACCCTATTTTATGATTTGTGGTTGTTGTTGTTAAAGCTGGCAAATTGTCCATAAGAAAATGAAAACAGATATTTCCAAACTGTAAGATATCCACAGTTTAACATTACATCTCTCTTTGCAAGTAGTACCACAGTGTTGCTTGCACATTTCATAAAATATATTGTCTTCTGTAGAGGCTAATAACCTCTTATCAATTGATCAGCTGCTTTATTTATATCTCACCTTTCCCGAGAGTGGGACTCAAAATGATGAGGCCAATATGTCTAACAAGATGTGTAGTTGGCCCTCCGTATCCATGGACTCCTTATCCCCATAGTCAACCATCCACGGCTTGAAAATATTTTCAAAATATATACATTCCAAAAAGGAAATATTGATTTTGCCATTTTATATATGGGACATAATTTTACTATGCCATTGTATTTAATAGAACTTGAGCATCCAAGGATTTTGTTATCCACAGGGGGTCCTAGAGATAAGTCTTAGTAGATACCAAGGGCCCTCTGTACTTCTTGACAAAACTTAGTAAAAGTTATATCGGATAACATGATCAAATGGGCAACAGATATAGGAAGGACAATTGAATTGGAACAATGGGAAAAAGCAAGAAGAATGACAGATAAATTTACAAAATCACAAGATTTAAAGGAAAACTTTTGGAAAATGGAACAAAGGTGGTATTTGACACCAGCAAGAATAGCTACGATATACAATATAAAACCAAAAGAATGCTGGAAATGTAAACAGAACGTAGGGTCATGGTTTCATACATAGTGGAAATGCACAAAAATAAAGAACTATTGGGAAAAAAAACCATATTAACAAACAAAATATGTTGAACATTAAATTTGAATTATGCCCGGAAATATGCTTACTAAATATGTTAAATAGTTTGGACCAAGAAATTGAGAGAAAATACTGGAGGAGCCTTCTTTATATGGTAACAGCAGCTAGAACTGTAGTAGCACAAAAATGGAAGAAACAAGATATACCTACTGTAGACGAATGGATTTTGAAATTGGTAGAAGTAAAAGAGATGGACAAATTAACAAAAATACTCAATAATAAAGACTTGGATTTAATTAATGAAGAATGGGCTCCAATAGAGAATTATATCAAAGATAATTGGATGTAAATAAGCTAAGATATCAAGAAGGAAGATAACATATATAGTTTATCAGTAAGAATTGTAAGATATATAAATTTAAGATAGAAACTTAAAGAACAACTGAATAAATGTAGGTACTCATTGTGGAAGAACTAGAGGAAGGCTGTGTATTGTAAATAGAACGACAGTAGTAATAGAATGCATTTTATATATTATTTTAATTATGTAATAATTTTTTTTTAAAAAAAACTTAGAAAAGTTATTTTTGTCAGACTATAAATCCACAGACAGTGGCTAATGGCCATGCTGGCTGGGGAATTCTGGGAGTGGAATTCCAAAAAGGTAATTGTTCCAAGCTGTGTTTCTAAGACCCACATTGCAGTCTAGAGAATAGGATAGCCTTCAGGAACATAGGCACTGTTTGTTCTTGTCTTGAGATGTGGAAGTACAGGTGTCTTGAGGGAAAATATTTCTATAAGTACAGGCGTCCTGGAGAAGAAGCACAACATATAAAACCAGAAAGTAAAGAGCAATATGGTAGTAACTTAATTAAATGTACTCCAGAAAACCAGTTGGTCCAGTAGCATACACAGGTGCCAAAACAAGAGGAGTTGTGCATAAAGATTCTCCATAAATACTTTATGAAAATTCCAAAGCAGGCTTGCCTTCTTCTTGGCCAAGAATAATATTTTAAAGTACCACAAGATTGGTCCCAGGAGCTCCCATGCTGGAGCCATTTTGTATTAACTTTTAAAAGTGTAAAGATGATGTGATTTTTTTTTTAAAATGAAGGATTCTAATTATAATTTGTCTGCATAATAAGCAGAATTGTTCCACTGTGATGGAGTTACTGTTTGCAGAGTGTGAATTGAGCTATTCATGACTGAGAGGTAAGAGCACAACACAGACCCTGAATGTTATAGTCACAGTCTATTTCTATGAACTCTGAAAAGTATCATAATTTTCTGACTCACCTAATATGAATTCTGGACAGTCACCACCTTATTTACTTTTGAGAGTACATGAGTAATCATTAATGAATCCTCACACAGTGTTTCCAAATGCAGTTTGAATAAATACGCCAGATCACATGCATTACACCTTGTTCAGGATGCACGAACCCGGGGGGGGGGGAAGTATGGGCAGAAGGGAGAGCAATAATCAGTGAATGAAAAACTGAGAGCATAGAAAGTACCTGTAAGGCTAGACAAATAAATGGTTTATTGCTTATGCCAGAAAAATAGTTATACTTGGATGCAAATACAGTTATACTTAGACTAACTGGAATAAATGAAACTTAAATTGGACATGGCTCTCTTAACTTCCACTGGTTCCAGTGGATCTACTCTCTATATAATTATGTCTCAATCTGTCCCATAATTTTTAAAGGTAACCAAATTATTTATAAGTCTAAAATATAACTCCATGAAATATTCTGCCTAGCATTTTGCCTTGTTGATGTTGTGTCTTTTCCAACATATAGCGATCCTAAAATGACACTATCAAAGGCAAGATTTCTTGGCAAGATTTATTCACAGTGGGTTTTCCCTTTGCCTCCCTCTGAGGCTAAGAAAGTGCAAATTGTCCAAGATCACTCAGTGGGTTTCATTGCCTGAGCAGAGATTTGAACCCTGGTCTCCAGCGTTGTAGTCCAATGCTCAAACTACACTAGCTAAGGGATAAGTGCCTCTATTTTGTTCTTGTTGTGTGTCTTCAAATTATTTCTGATTTATGGCAAACCTATCACAGGGTTTTCTGAGGCTGAGAATATGTGACTTGCCCAAGGCTGAGCAGGGATTGCAACCCTGGCTTACAAAAGTCATAGTCCTCAACTCAGACTGGTAAATGTTTTACTTATTTGCCTGTGTATTCATTCATTCATTTATTTAGAAAACACTGTATAAGGAAGATTATAAGCTGCCCCCCATATTTATGGATTCTTTATCTGTGGCTTCAACCATCGACAGCTTAAAAATATTATATTATATTATATATATATATATATATATATATATATATATATATTCGCAAAAGCAAACTTTGATTTTCCCATTTTATATTAGGGACACCATTTTACTATGCCATTATATATAATGGGACTTGAGCATTCAAAGATTATCCATGGAGGTCCTGGAATGAAACCCCAGTAATTAACAAGGGCTCACTCTACATAACTAGGTATGTTAACTAGGTAATTGTCACAACTGACAATTAGTCCACAGGACACAGGGGCAATCTGTTCTATTCCTTGATAGCTCCCTATCAGCTTTGAAAAGGGAGCTTCAACCCTACCTTTGCCCTACAACACTTTCTACAACTGATAAGAAATACATAGGAACATTGTTGCCTCCTTCTAGATGTGACTTATGGCAGTAACCTCCTCTCATATGTACTAATCACAAATGACATCAGCCTGCAACATTGCAATACCATGGCTATGGGAGAGTCTGATGTTTTGTAGGCACTCTAGATACCTCCAAAGGTTTGAGAGGCAAACCATTATTCAAAAGACCATTACGATTTATACAAGAATGTATATGTTATTTATATATTGATCACAGGCAGTCAAGAGGTCGCAACAATGCAGAAAGTGTATATGGGTGACCAACAAACAGAAGGCAAGAAAAAGTATCTATCTATATTTGATCTTTTCTTTCAAACCAGTGAAGGGAAATCTGCTTCCCTCCACATGTTTTGGACAACTACCATAATCCTATTACAAAAACATATGGATGGTAGCATCAAACATTGCTCTAAAATATGCTTTTCCCTTTCATTGCGCAATAAATATATCCAAGAAAATTCTAATTAGCTACAAACAATTACTCTCTGGATTTCTAAATTCCTTATTCCAGATTATGTGGATGTATACATTATATGTTGACATGTGTGCTGCCAGAACAGCACTTGTGAATTTATTTCTCTACCTCTCCCCCATAAGCTATTCAGTAGCATGACATTATCATATTGTTTGTCTCCCTGCTGCTTACTTCACTGATAGGAAAAGAGAATGGTCAACATGATGTCTCATGGTCTTTCAATATAGCATAGATGATACCATATGTTATGCAGGAGAGATACTAGTTTTGGTGGCAGCTTTATGTTATGTATAAGAGGTACTCCCACCCTGAGTCCTAGTATTCCCAGGCTTACTTCAAATTACAGAGAAGTAAGGGATCAGCCTTTCATGCTCACAGATATAACTTAGGAAGTAGCACAAAGGATTTGTGGCAAATAATATTTCCTTTCAGAGACTTTTGATTTTGGGGGATACCTCTCATAGATCATAGCTTGCCTCCGCCCTCCATATTCTTTCCAAAGTGTTGGGAGATACCTTCTGACCTCTAAGAGATGGAAGGCTACAAACTGTCATTTTCTAAGCAACTATCTGTCTTTCTATTAAATGGATATATTTGAAAGGCTTTGAAAAATTATTGATTTAACTTGGGTAGATTTGCTATTGGAAACTACTGAAAACTGATGGATCTTAAAGATCATGCTGAACATTGCTTAATTAAAGCCACAGTAAATATTTTGTGCCTTCCTTTTAATGTCAAAAGTATCATGATAAAATATTCATTTTTCAATACATGCTGTGGTTTCAAGAGGTTTGTGTTGTTTTTTTAAAAGAACTATTAGGAAATTATGAAAATTAGAATCATTTCCCAACTATAAATCCCCAAACAGTGTGTTTTCCTCTGATCAAAGGAGTTATAAAATTGTTGTCCCCTATGATGTTTGCCAAGATCCATAAGTTGCTCATGAAATGTAGGTTTGTTGATTTGGATAGGAAAATTTTGTCAAAACTGTACTTGTAATTTATTATCTTTTTAGCTTTCATGTGATTGTAAAAATACTAATTTATTTTTATGCAAACTGTTTTAGGCCTAGGAAAAGTGATATACAAAAGCCTACAAAGAATGAATGAGCTAAGAATAGTGATCCTGCTAAAGAAGGCTTTATATAAGGGGCATATATGTTTTGTGTTAACAATGTGGTTAAGTTCAATCTTAGTTAATGTTCAGCATTATTGGCATTGACTTGGAGCCATTCCAAGACAAATGAACCCAAGGAGAATCATGGAAAAATTTCCAGTCCCATCTTCTCTGCTGCACACATCTGCAATCACCTCACATAAGGAAAATTGCTGTCTCACCTACCCAGAATTAATTTTTTAAAAGATGTTTGATTTTTAGCATATTTTCATTTTATTTGTCCTAATAATCTGTCAGTCAGTTAATAACATGAGTACCATAAAAGCTAATTAGTACACACTGCATGTGTTCCAGAGAAGTCAAGTTATGAGGTTGGTTAGTGAGGACATAATATTTTTCAGAAAAATATAATAGTGGAAATGCCACTATTTATTTACTTTTAGTGTAAGCAATAACATTGCTTTTTTTTTAAAAGTCATTTGGGAGACTTTGGATATTTATGTATTTTGAATGAATTTTTTAAAAAATGAACTAAAAACAACACTTAATTACCATTAATAATGTGTTACTGGAAAGCCAATGTGGCATAACAGTTTGGGCATTGCACAGTGACTCTGGAGATCAGAGTTTGAATACCCCACTCAGCCATGACAACCCACTGTGTGGACTTGCAGAAGTCACACTATCTCAGCCATTAAGGAAGGCAAAGGGAAGCCCTCCATCCAGGAAAATCATCTGATAGGTTTATCTTAGAGGTGCCATAAGTCAGAAACAACTTTAAGGCACACAACAAGAACAACAATTTTTCACTAAAATAGTGAGCAATGCTTAATGTTTTTTTAAGGTAATAGCTAATACTAATGTGTTATTTTTGTAAAATAATACTCTGGTGCCTGAAAATGTCTTCAGTTCTGATATCTCCAATCCTATCAGTCTCCACAAGACAACACAAAAACTGACCTACTAGACATATTGCTAGGTTGGCAGGTGAAACACACAATGCAGACCCCAGTTTCCATCAATAGAAACAATATCTGATAGATAAAACAACCCAAGGCCACTTTCTCTTCCACTGGCAAAGCATGAAATCTAACAAACCAATACTCTTAAATATACATATTTACAGAATAGTACCATATTTTGTTTCCATATCACGTTTCAGCTTTCATCACTGTCAATCAAAGTTGTTCTGGCACTTTCCAATCTAACATCATTTTTTCACACCACTGAACACTTTTACAAATTCAGGCATGTTGCTAGTAATTAAAGGTTGGCACACTAGGAAAAACTGCCACAAGGATACAGCTCAACTATGCTGTTGACAGATGTCTACATACAGCAAGTAGTTCATGTGTATCAACCATAATATTGCCCCCCCCCCCCAGTTTGTAGTGCGATCCAGAAACTGTCTAATTTGAGTAGAAAGCCACAGGATTCACATAGGGCCAAAACAGACCAGCCTGAAACAGCATGTTCCCAGTGGCTTGTGGGCATGGTGTACACATGGTGCATACCCCCAAGATGCCAGGAACACACCATGAAGCCACCCTGCTGCCCACATGGTGGCAGTTTTTTGGCACTCCAGCAGCACAGCGTTTAGACACCACATGCTGCAGGAGCTCAGAACAACCACCGTCGTAAAGGCAAATTGATTCTGATTCTTTTTGCACCAGGAAAATATCAAGTTATGGGCATAGCCTAGGGTTGCTGTGGCACCGCAGCATGCAGCTCCGCAGTGCCCCCAATCTGGCACTTTTGGGCTGTCTTATTTCAGTCCATAGTTTGCAAAGCTAGAAGTGCTGTAGTCTTTAACAGGTGCATGTTTCATTGGTCTTACCCAGCTCCTACATGTTTAGTATGGTCAGCATTATTTGACTATTTTTATTTCCATGTATGTGTGCTCATAGCCTAGTACACTGATTTTCAAGTAAGGAGACTATCGCACTAACATTTAACCCGATTGCACTCTAATGGGGTGCAGCGGGGAGGCAAGATACAGGTGGGATCGCATGTAATTTGCCATCTATTCCGCCAGCCAAGTGCAGCTCAGGTCCCAGGAGCCCTCAGCAAGCTGCTTTTCAAAGTCTCGGCAGGCGGAATCAGTGCCGAATTATGTGCGATAATTCCCACCTATATTCTGCCTCCTGACTGCACTCTGTTAGGGTGCAGTTGGGTTAAATTTTAATGTGATAATCTCCTAGGTTTCACAGTGTATAGCAAGGGTAGAAAAAGAGCAGAGCATAGACCACATACAGTCTCAACTAGGCACTGCAAGCAGGCCCTAGGCCCTGCAAAAATAAATAACAAATTCGGAAGAAAAATTGACTAAACAATATTCAAACCACTGTAAACATGCCCACAGGCATGGTGGTTTGGTCTTATTCATACTCTTTGACACCACTACCCAACCCAATACTTTAAAAACCAGCTGAAAATTGGGTAAAAATAAAGTCCTTCAATACCATTACTGAGTGAATGAAAATTTTAGCAGTGAGAACCATGGATGACGGTTGGGAACAGCAACAGGGCAAAATGGTCCCCATGACAATTACCTGCCCCAATGTATAGCAACAATATATGTGAACTCAAATTTGAAATACATCACATTGACATCAGTGTTTTCCAGAATGAACCACTTCATGCAAAATGTGTCACTAATGTGACATTTAAAATCAACATCATCATCCAAGGTGAAATGGATTCTTAAAACAGTAGAGGCTCCACAGCAATACCAGCAGAGCAAAATAAAACCCAGAGTAAATACAACATATAAATATATTAATCAGGGGCTCTACAACAAAAAACAAACAAAAACTTTAGAGTCCTAGACCTAAAGAAGTTAGATGGACCTTTCCTAGGAGGCTACTCCTTTATGCAGCATAGCTAAATAGTCTGTCTAGTTCTCATATCCTAATCAGTGGTTGGCAGGAGAGGAATGATTTTTGCTGTTGTTAACTGCCCTCGAGTCATTCTCAATTCATGGAACGAGATCCTTGGGTAACACCATAGTATTAATGTTATATATTTGAATTCATTAAATGAGAAACAGATTTTAAAAGAGAGGAATTAAGCCCTTGTTTTTTCAGTATTCGTCCAAACATGTGAAAACTCAGGTCTCAAAAGAATTAAAGGAAGACACTCAAATGAAATTTTAAGGCCTCATTATATGACTGGATTAGGCTGTTACTTTTATAGCATCCCAACATGTCCTTGAAGCTATTTTCCCCCCTGTAAGCATAACCACCTGAAAATTTATAATTAAATTAAACCAGGTTGAATATTGTGCATACTTTGTTATAATAAACCCAAAGGGAAATTTTGGCTGCTTTTCTTCAATTAAGAGTGCATACAGGGTATACATAGCATGACATAATATCCTTCCTCTAATCAGAGCAACAGCAAGGACCAGTATTCTCCAAGCATCACCAGTTCCTGAAATCATGTTGCAAAGAACAGGGTTTGCCTAGTTGCCAAGGAAATAATCTCATTCATCAAACATTTGTTGTTGAAATATGTACTGTAATAGAATTTCCATCTTCATAACATTTACCCAATCTCAACAGTAACCAGTGGGACTTACTTTTAAGTAAACATACAGCATACAGGACAGATAAAGTGGTGATAGTGATTATCTAGGAATGCAGAATTGCACATTAAAGTTTGTATAGTCCAAGAAGACATTTTGCACTCTGAGGAAGAGCAGCAAATGGTGCCACCCCCATATCCCAAGTCAATGGTGCACAATATCAACAGCTGTGAAGTTATTTTGGTATCTGGGGCAGAAAGTGTTTAAAAACAGGGAGCAGGTTGAGGGAATAGAGTAGAAATTTGGATGCTACAGGGAGAAATTCAGCCCAAACAGATGAAGAAAGTGAGGGATGCAGCATGTACGGGATTTTAAGGTTTATGATTAAGTGACTGTGTAGCTAAGTATTTTTCCACTCACTCAAGTGCTATGTAGTTCTACTGGATAACTAAACTCAAATGACACCTGGTTGACAGCACAATCCAAAGTAATGGACAAAAGACTTTAAGGGAAAGAAAACTGACTTGAAGGCATTCTTTCAAGCAAGGTGTTAATTATGAGCCAAAGGCAGACAGTGACTCACCTTGCTGAATTTTCGTCAGAAGCTGATGGCGTGCGAGGATCCTACTTATCCTGTATGGGGAGCGTCTTGCTGTTTGCTCAAATCGCAAGTACATCTCTTGGCCTTCTGTTGACATGGTATTCACACAGTAGCAGCCTGAACCCAAAGTACTGGACACCTGCCTAAACATCTCCACCCTTTCAAAAAATAAAATAAAACAAAACCCCACTTCAGTCCCTTGGGTGGCAACTCCCAAACCTACTTGGGGTACTGTAGTGAAAGAAAAGAAGCAAGGAACCCAAAGGAGCTGAAAAGAGCAAGCGTTTTAAAAGACAGAAGGAGAGGAGTGCCAAAAGCTACAATTCTAGATTCCAGCTCCCCTCACATGATCGGAAAGGGCCAATCAGTCAAAGTAAAGAATGTGAAAGTACACAGCGTGCCTCGCACAGGAAAGTGAAGGCTATTCAAGCTTTAGCAGGCAGGCAATCCCACATAACACTAAAACCAAATAGAAATGAGATGCCTTGGAGCTGACTAAGCACTGGGGAGCTGTGACAGGATAGTTAGAAGGAGGAGAGGGAGAAAGTGTTTCATGCCACAGAAATACTGAGTAGAAACCTGTACATTTGTATTACCCCTGGGACCCAGATAATGGGATGACCTCTCTTTCTTCCAAATTGTACGGGAACTTGTTTTAAATGTCTCAGTACAGAGATTCAACACTATTTATCTAGAAGCAGATAGATAGCTACCTGGAAGGCACTTTTAGCAGCACTCAAAGCAGTAGAATTTGACAACTGTCTTGGGAAGCAGCTCTGGAATAGTTCTAATTAATCAATTAAAGTAAATACCATCTACTTGCAATTTTTTTTAAAGGTGTATCTACTTTATCTGTTTTAACTTTTGTAGCTGCCTTGAATTCTGTATTGGAAAAATGGTAGGATATAAATAATATAGTAAACATCATTATAATCATAATCATCTTTATATCACTCCAAATGGCTTTTCTAAAGTCACCTGGGAGATTTACACAGAAATGGAGGGGAACCCCCCCCCATGTTATCAATAATCTTACGTTGGTTTAACCCTCCAACTTACAGCACCACCATTTATCAAACATATCTGAGATATGGACTGGGATTTTTGTAATTCATTGCTTGGATGGGTATGTGATTGTTTTAACTTCTGTATCTTCTGTTTTAATTGATGTAACCCGCCCCGATTGCTCTGCAGAGGGGCGGGCTATAAATAAAAATTTATTATTATTATTATTATTTTTATTATTATTAGTCTCTCAGCTACTATGCTACACATATGGAAAGCTTATCAGTTAACAAACAGTTCTCACAGGTCAGTTTAAGATGTGAAGTTCAGCAAAGTACCATATCAGAAGGTTGCTTTTAGTAGATTCTTATATATTTAACATTAGGACGTAAGTCAACTGTCACACATACTGGTTTGTTTGAGATGAGACAGCCACTACGTATTTGTTTTGATTCAAATTACTTACTTCTTACCCAACAGGTATCTTCCTGTCTGGAAGATAATAAAGCTGTACTCTTTATTATATGAGCTAGCCTGCTGTTTCTGTACAGAGATATCCCTACCTCTATGAAAAGGATTAGGATGCTCTTCTGCCCTGGTTGAAGTCAGTCAGAATCTATGCATCCATCAATATGACTGTTTTGAAACTCTCATCTTCTGAGAAGGGTACAAACACTGTAACAGATATTACAAAGGACATTTTGAATTAATATTCTCCAAAACGAATGGAAACAATTTGAAGAACTACCTGATTGCCTACCGTAAGATGACAGCCAGCTCAAACATTGGTCCAAGCAGGGCATGTTTTTGTATAATGGAGGAACAGATTTGCTCTATTATGCACATTCTCCACTTTGTGCTAAAACCATTGTGTGCAAAAATCATTCACATGCTCTCTATCATCCCACTATAATTTCTGAAAGAGAAAAACTATGGGATTTACAGATATCCATGTAGAGCACCTTCATCACAGGTTTTGGTGTGTCTGTGTGGTGGAAAAGAGGGTCATGCCACTGCTCCTTCCCTACATGAAGAATGTATTTTCTCAGTTAAGTGCCTAACAGTGCAACCCTATACATCTCTATCTGGAAGTAAATTCCATAGAGTTCAATAGTGCTTACTCCAAAATAAATGGCTATAGCATTTCTGTACAGTAGGGGGCAATCATGTAGTCCTTCAGATGTTGTTGATTGCAAGTCCCAGCAACCCTAGCAAGGACAGCCAATGTTGAGGGATGCTGGAACTTACAGTCCAAAAACAGATGAAGGGTCATAAAATTCCCACCCTTGGAGTATAGGAGTAATCTAAATTCATATTTGTATGAAGTGTAAGTAGCTGAGACCATCTTCATTCAAACATATCAGCTGCATCAACACAGTCTACAAGACTGTTACAGTTGTCCCTCCGTTTGTGGACTTTGAGTCCGTGGTCTCGCTCTTTGTGGGGAGGGACAAGCGGCTATACATAAAATGACTACACGTGCACCACAGACATGTGTGCCATTAGTTTCAATGGGGCTTGAATATTTGCTAGATGCCATTTTTGTGGGGAGGGATCCTGAATGGATCCCCTGAGAATGGGGAGAGGCAACTGTTTTTTGTTCATTATAAAACAGCAGTTGCCAGTGTAGTGTGGTGTTATGGTTGGCAGGAAGTAAATGTAACTAATACATAATTAATGTCACTAATTATAGAGCATGAATACTAAATGATATGAACACAGAAAAAAGGCAGCAATTCTTTCATATGTATTGTGCCTTGCAATTCTCACCTCATTACAGTTTATTTTATTGGAATCTGCTTCTTGCTACAAACCACATTAAGCCACAAGTCCATCGCATGAAAGATGTTACATTAAACTAATACAATTATATTACAAAGTTAATTGATGGCCCAGAGCATATTCAATAGACTAATTCATAGTTTTATATGTTTTTATATGGTAGGACTTCTGCTTTTTCTTAACTCTTCTAAGAACACAGACAGGATCAAAAGCTTTATTTAAGTTTTAAAATTACTTTTCATCTCTTAAACACCAGTTTAAGAAGGCACCCAAGTCCAGTCTTAGCTGGCAATCCTCTATTTGTTCTTGACTTAAGTACTAGTTACAGACTTTTTTGCATTCAAGTTCTTACCTAAGAGGTTCATATATAGGTTCTAAAGTATAACACCTCTTATAATGAATCCACAAAATCTGTGGACTGGCCATTTTTTTATTGGGAGATTTGGAACAAATGTAGTGTGAGTAATTTTCTTTCAAGCTCTGCAATCAGTAAATATGGCTTTCACATTACTGAAAGGCAAGATATTAAACAGTTCCTCAGGAGCAGCCATTCTAATGTCTAGTTGTGTATTATCTTTTAACATTTAGGCCATAATTTCCCCCAAGTACATGTCTCTAATAATAAAATCTATACCCTCTGTATGTGTGTGCTTGGAGAAACAGTTGAACAAGAGAGTCTGAAGATGCTCACGAGAATCTGTGAGTCACACCAAAAATGCGTCATGAACCACCTTACATACAGACGTCGCTTCTTAGACACCATATTAGGTCTGATGCTTCCTTGCAGAATCATTCTCAAGAGAGGATTAATACTCAGAGAATTCAGATGCCTCAGAAGAGACCAAGGGGTGGACTTCAATAGGCCACATATAGGTTTAACAGTTTAAAACTCGAGTGGTCCAAAACTAAATGGTACAACAGGTAATCCAATTTAGGGCAAGCAATTAATCAATTATGAATAAAGCAGGGGGGGGGAAAGAAAAGAGTTGAAAGAGTTGATTTGCCTGAAAACAGCTTCTTACTGTTTTCTTAGGTACAACGCACAGAGTGAAGAAGATAATGAGTAATGATGGTGAACCTTTTAGAGAGCGAGTGCACAAATTCAGTGGCGTTCCCACACCAGGTGTCACCTGGTGCCGGGGGGCAGGATTTCTCCCAGCTTTCCAGGGTGGGAGGGGTGGAGAAACTGAGCACTCCTTTCCTTCACCTCTCCCACCCTGGAAAGTCTTTCTCCCGGCATTTCCAGGGTGGGAGGGGTGAAGAAACAGAGTACTCCACTTCCATGACAGAGGTGACGGCACACATGCCCTCAGAGAGGGCTCTGCATGCCCTCTCTGGCATACGTGCCACAGGTTCACCACCATGGACCTACAGGAAAGTGTATTAATCCTCTCTTGTGCAATCACAGTCCTCTCAAAACAGGTGTAAGGGAAAAGGAATGGAAGAAACCCAGATACCACTGAAGTTTTGTCATAATCCTGAATGTCCATCTTCATACTAATTGTATACTTTTAAACAAATACAAGTACTATTTTTGCATACTGATTAAAAGGCACTTATAAATAAGTGTTATATTCTTAAACATAAATGGTTGAACTGGGATTAATGTGCATTTCACTTTTTCGTCTGCTATCCCAGGCTTTGCTGAGAAGCTACACAAATATATCAAGACTTAAAGACACAGAAGATTAAATTTTCAGCCATCCATCATTCAGTCTGCATATGGCTAGGACAGAATCTACTCCTCCTCATTTATGGTTCCCTAAGTATGAAATAGATAACTCCTGCAGCAGACTGTCTTCTGTAATGCCCACCATATGGAAGCTCCTGCCCTGTAATATTCAAAAGGACATAAAGATACTTGTTCTTCAGGTGACATATATGCCAAACATGACATGTTATCATTCACTATAAAATGTTCAAAATAAACCTCCACAGCATATGAAATGACAGACTGTGTACTATACCATATGTGCCATGTCTACATATGTTGTGGTTGTTAATTGCCATCAAATTGGCTTCAACCTATGGCAACCCTACTATGCATGAGAGACTCCCTCCCGCAACTACCTGTTATTAAGAAACCTGCTCAGGTCTCGAAAACTCAGAGCCTTTGCTTCCTTGATTGAGTCTATCCACCTATAACATGTCCTTTCCTACTATCCATTTTGCAAAGTACTATATTATATTTTCTAATCAGCCATTTCATCTCATATGTCCAAAGTGAGACAGCCTACAAATATGTGTGTATTTAAATCATACCATTTCTAAATGATCATAAGGAAAGTAACAATATTAAAACAATATACTCATACAATTAAATATAACAAATCTGGGGGAAATGACCAATAACAAAAGACAAACAAATGAAAATTGAAAGCCCAGGCATATTCCCTAGCACAGAGCCAGGACAGTTAAAGTGGCCTCAAGCTGCATTATTTCTGGCAGTCTGCAAAGGCCCCAAGTTTAGCTCTACAGGAAAGGTCAGGAAAATGGCCTTCACAAAAATGGCCCTGTTTCCAATCACCGTTAAAGATATTTCTCTTAGTGGTGGGACATAACAGACCTCTCCCTCATATCTAAGGGCACAGGAAGGCAGATGCAGGGAAGCATGCATAAACATTCACATGCATGTGCATTAGAGACAACACCCACACTCTACTCCAAGTTTTATTTCCTAGAGACCATCATGAGTGAGTTAAACATTGAAGACCATAGTTATGCTGACAGGGGATGATGGGAATTGTAGCCACATACAGTTGAAGAGAACCAGGTTGCAAAAGTCTGCCATAGGCTCTTGAAATAAAAAAAAACAGAAGTAGGACGATCTAGAGTGGGATGCGGTGGCTTAGTGGTTAAGACACCAATTCTGACAATTGCAAGATTGAAAGGTTGGCATGGCAGTTCAGGGCCCAAGTGCCACATGATGGGGTGGGCTCCCATCACTAGTCCCAGTTTCCGCCAACCTAGCTGTTTGAAAGCATGCAAATGTAAGTAGAGAAATAGTTACCACTTTGGTGGGAAGGTAACAGCATTCTGTGCAGTCATGCTGGCCACATGACCACCGGAGTCATCTTTGGACAACACTGGCTTTTTGGCTTAGTGGTGGACATGAGCACTGCCCCCCTACAGTCAGTTACGACTAGACCTTCATGTCAAGGAGAAACCTTTATCTTTACCTTTACCTTTAGAAGGATCTATAGAATTAGAAACCTTTGTAGAATAATTTTCCATTCTTTTTCATAAGAACATTCCTGGAAGCAAAGTATATTTTTTCTTGATTCTCCCAAACTATGATATTTATGGAAAGTCAAAGACTTTAGAAAGGATTTCAGTCAAATGAGAGGCAGAAAGAAATGGCACAATAAATGCCCTTAAAACACAACAAAACCTGGAAAGCCAGGGAAATACTAACGTGTTTTAGAGACAAGGCAGCTGCTCTGTGTAAACTGTCTTGACAGGGAGCTTGTAAAAAAAAACTCTGTTTCAAGGGGATTTTTAATATGTAAAAGTACAGCTCAAACACAATCACACACAATCCTCAGCATGGCATAGCAGCTTAAAAAAGAAGTGTTCACTCTCTCCTCCATTTTGAACATCAGGGGATTATCTGCCTGCATTTTAAGAAGTGAAGGTTTAGAGGATAATCATGCTATAAAATATTGCCCTTGATAATAAAAGCCTTAATGACCTGCTCAAGTCACATGGGATAGAAGCATTTTTAAAGGAAGATTTTACTCTGGCATGTCAGCATAGCAGAGTGTTTTACACAGGCTCAGGAAATGACTGCAGTGACAATAGATCCCTATCACACAGTTGAAAGATAAACAATACATAGAAAATAAAATTTCAATTTTTTACTCAAGGATGCCCAAACTTAGTACACTAGTATGCATGTGACATAACATTTTTACATGAACAACAGTGACTGACTTTGTGTCATTAGATTGCATTGTAATCATAGTCTGCGGTAGAATTAATTTATAAGATGAATTAATAATTAATTACTCAAATTTAAGTCTGACTGGCTTCAATGGGACTAGCTACTTGGACATGCACAGTACTGTAGCTACACATTGCAACCTGATACATGCTTATTTGGATATAAATTTCCATTAAATTTAGTAGGACCTCCATTAAACACAATGGGCGAGCATAGGACTGCAACCTTAATTTATTTAAAATATTTATATCCTAACTTTTTATCTGTGGGAATCTACAAGGCTTTATCATCCATATAAAAACACGATTAAAATGGAGGTATAATTAGGCTGGCTGTTGCATGTGTATGTGTGTGTTTATAAGCATTATACTTAGAAATTACATTAACCTCTTAGACAGCTATCTTCTCTATCAAATTTGTGTTTCATGAATTTAACCTGGTAATAGTCATTTCTCATTTCAGCTGTTTGTAGCTCCCCCGCATTCAGTCATTTAATGAGGATTTTCTCATTATGCTCATTAGAACATTTTCAGAAGTAGTGAGAGCAGTCCTTCTTTTGAAGAGGTATTTAAATGTCTAATGTCATCAGCCCATCTACATCTGAACAAGCTGCCACCATCAAGATAAGACTCATGAATCCAGGTGGTTGACTATATGTTCTTCCAAGAGGCATCTGCAGACTAAATCAAGTTTTAGTCCCAATTAAAGTACACCTATTGAAATCATCGGGACTTAACAGAAGTGTTGATTCATATTCATTTCATTTGGTCTAATTCAGTTTGGGTTTAAATTGGATTGAATCTAATAACTGACATAAGGCAATTACGATATTCAGATGCTGATGGAAGATCCTGTTCAGCTTTTGTATTCAAAATTGTACACTGATGTCATATGTTTTTAAGTATGAAAATTAAAACCAGGGCACATGACACTGATAGTCTGGGCTTTAAAAGTTTAGAAAGGTGCTTGGCAGACAAGTAATGGGGTGGGCCACAATGCTAGTACAGTTGTAGTTTGCCATTTGTCTTTATGTCAGAGGGCAACTCTGCCTACTAGAAGCAAACTGTATGATCTCACTACCTCTGAGAATGTACATTGAGCATGCATGCTTTCACACTCACTATATGGTCTGAGATCCAAAGCTAAAACATAATCAGCTGTCATCACTATTGTTTCCTTTACATGGAACACATGAACAGCTAACAACAAAAACAGATCAAAGTAATAATCTACAGCTTAAAACAAATGTGCCATTGGATAAGTTGCCCAATGGTGTGAACGTTAGTATGTACCACCAGAAGAAATCAGGACTTGTTTCCCCATTATTCTTGCTACAACCTTCCATGACATCCTTACACCTGTTCCAGAAGTTTTCACAGTGCACAAGGAACTGCAGATGCACGGGTGAGTAGGGGGCACAATCAATTATGTGACTCAATTCTGCCTGTGGCAAAGACTAAATATGACATTTTTGCAGGCATGAAATGTTTCAATTTTCCCAGCACTGAATAATCCTCAACTTTGAATAAAACAGAGAAAATTTTATTCTGTTTTCAACAGGCAGTTGCATTTCACCCCATAAGCTTGCTTATCTAGGCCAAGATAAGAATTTTAAGTCATTTGACCAAATACTCAGTCTGAAAAAAAGAACATATTGCTTTAAATCTTTAGATGCTATTAAGTAGAAATGAACAGAGCTGCTGAGTTTGAATGACAAAAAGGAAGAAGGAAGGGGGAGGAAAAGGAGGGGAAAGGAAAAAGAAACATGCCAGCATTTGAATGAGAGCACTTCACTTGACCTAGAATCCAAATGTAGATGTTCAAATCTAACCTAACTGGGAATTTGTTCCAGTCATTTAATAATCCCTCTGAATTTGTTAGCTGCCATGAAACACTACAACATGAGGATTAGTGCATACTTCTTAGTTTGATAACATTTGCTCTGCTACTACAGTCTACAGCAGTTTGCAGTTATTTACTTCATGTACGTGCATGAAGCAAATAACTGCAAGCTGTTGTTCCAGCTCAGCCTTCCTTAATTCTTTTGCCAACCATAGATCCGATACTTCATTTTTCTATTTCAATAATTTCTCTCCACTCAGAACTGTAACTACAGTGACTTTCTTAATTCAAGGGGAAATAAAAACCTAGGAATCCCTGAGTGAAATAAATCCAGATTGTTCATGTCTTCTAATCCATGTCCTAGAAAAGGCTCAAACTGTCTAATGTCCAAAGCATACTGAATGAGGACAGCCAGGTCAGAGTAGACATGTTGGGGAATGCAGAGGATGAGAGCGTGAGATATTGGAAGAAGCTTCTTACTCAGAAGTTTAAGAAATCTCAAATCAAAAATTAAAAGAGAAGGAATAATAAAGCTAAGCAGAGCTGAGGAAGAAAGAAAATTTGTCTGGGAACTGAGAAAGGTAACAGTAAGATAAGTCACAAACCAGCAATCTTGCAGGACCATATTCAGCAAGTCCTCACTAGTGAATATTGGGGCGGTTCAGTATTTTTCCATGTTGACTCCTCCCTTGCACTGAGTTCTAGTATCAGCTGTGATGTTGACAAACTTTGGGAGAGAGAAGAGAAAGGGAAGTAGATAGCCAGTGCCACTTCAAGGCAACCTGCAGCAGTGAAAGCCATTTGCAAGACAGTGCTCTTGGTCTGAGATTCCTCCCCTTGCTTAGAGACCCTGAGGAAGAAGGGGGCAGTTCTGAGACCTGGGAACTCTAATAATAATAATAATAATAATAATAATAATAAATTTATTTATACCCCACCCCTCTGAGAACAATTGGGGCGGCTAACAATAATAAAATACATAATACAATCAATACTAATACAAACAATACAAACTCTATCTGTGATGTTCCCAGTGCTAGGGTGGGCCACCTTCCTTGCTTGGACTGTAGGCTGCCAGTAGTCTTTGAACCTCAGTATTGTCAGTCTGTAGCTCTTCTGCAATACTCTATTTGTAGGCTGCACACTTTTCAGTATTTTAATAAGTATGGAGGCTGTGGACTAGTAATCAAGAAGCATACCTACTCAAAATCAGGGTGAAACCATTTTATTTAGGGTGGTTAAAACAAAAAGAAGCAGCAATGAGTTTTTTTTTTAGTATCTCTCTGAACTGGGGAAATGGGCATTAAAGTGGTGTGATTGTTGTCTGTTGTTGTTCTGTGCCTTCAAGTTATTTCCAATTTATGGCAATCCTGAAGAAAATCTATCATGGGATTTTCTTGGCAAAATTTGTTCAGAAGTTTGCCATTGTCTTCCCCTGAGGCTGAAAGCACGTGACCTGTCTGAGATCACCCAGTGGGTTTCATGGCAGAGTGGGGAATCAAACTGTGATCTCTAGAGTCCAACAATCAGATCACTACACCACACTGTATGCAAATGTAAACTGATGTCCACTGAGGCAAAAATGCCATAACTTCACATATATCCTGATAGAATTTGAGTCAGTGTTGACTGACTAGGAAAGGATCTTGCAGTTGTTATTGCTAGCTTCTTGAAAAAAACTGACCCATGTGAAGCTGCTCTGAAAAAGGCAATTGTGTGCACAGGATCATTAGGAAAAGAATTGAATATAAAACTCTCAATATCACAGTATTTCCATAGAAATTGTTGGGAAATCACTGTCAGTATGTTGTGTACAGATTTAGTCATTGGTAGTGGTGGACACTGGAACAACTGTGTGAAAAAAAGTTGCAGTGTCTGGGGATCCTCAGCTTTGAATAAAAGGTAAGACAGACATAATAGCCAAAAATATGTATTTAAAAATGTGTCTAACAAGGAGCTGTGAATTTTCAGAATATTAAGGATACATATCAAGTCTTCTGTTACTTTCTCTGTTTCTTATCTTTTTATGTAACTTATAGAAACTGACTAAAAACATAGGAGAAAACACAACAGCATTTTTTATAAAACAAAAAACACAATTCTCAAACGTGCAAATCAAAACATGGTTCAGATTAGAACAGATAATACTGTGGATTAGTTTAATAAAATGCACTTAAGATGGATCTCTTCCAACAGGCTTTCCCAGAATAGCCCTCCCCTATGTATATTTGCTTTTTTCCCAACTTCTATATCAGGGGTCCCCAAACTTTTTCATTCGGGGGCCGGTTTGCTGCACCCCAGAAGTTCCAGGGGGCTAGTGGCGTGTGCGCAAGCGCATGACTCCGGGCACCATTTTGGCAAACAAAATGGCGGCCAAGTAGTGGGCATGCACGCGTGACTCCGGATGCCATTTTGTTTGCCAAAATGGTGTTCGGAGTTGTTCGCATTCGCGCATGAAGCCGGGCACATGCGCACGACTCCGGACGCCATTTTGGAATACAAAATGGTGTATGGCAGTGTGTGCAAGCGGCAGCGGTGGCAGGAGGCCTCGACAGGCTGCGTTTGGCCCGCGGGTTGTAGTTTGGGGACCCCTGTTCTATATTATTGTTTTCTTATTGTATTCCTTTATTTTTATGCTTGTAATCTGCTTTGATTCCCTTTGCAAATAAATCATATTATTATTATTATTTATTAAGAGCTGGCATACTTCCGGCGCAGCATGTCAGGATACCGCCAGCGTGGGGTTGGGGCAACCAGCGTGCAGCTGCCCCACCCCATCCCTGCCTCCAGGCCAGCCCTTTGTTGTTTATGCTATTCCTGGAAACTCTTCGAACAACTTCTGTTTATTGTATGATCTTGTTCCATGTACAGACAGAGGAAGTTATTCTGGGGACATGTCTCTCTGTCATGTGGACAATGATTCCTACATATGGAGATTATTTGAGAGCCAGAGGGAAAAAGAAAGAGAGAAAACTCTGCTCTGATAGCAGGATGCTGATTGTGCAAGCAAGAATGTTTACTAGATATATTGACCATTTTTTCTCATGCTTTTGAGCAAACACCTCCATCATTCAAGCTGCATCTTCTAAAGTTCCATTATCTCATCTTGTTTTTTGATTTTGGCAGATCCAAATGTGAATCTGAGGAAACATGTTCAGTTTGGAAGTGAGGGTTTCAAAGAACATTTGTTAAAGAAAGTTGTGAACAGATTACAGACCTGCCAGACTCCATCTGTCTGACTCTATTAAGCAGAACATTCCCAGCTGTGGCCCTCCCAATGTCCAAAACTGTATTTTGTACTTATCTTCTTGTTGTATATATCTTGTTATAAACTTAATGACTCTATAATTAGTTTAGTTACGTGGCAAGTCAGATATTAGATGCTTCCAAAAAAAGAGGTTGTTAACAAAAAATGAAGGCATGAGCTCTTCATCAGCAATCTACTCTGTTGTTAAGAAAGGATAGGAAATGGAGGATCCCACACATTACCCATAATGTGTGGGAACATAAACAAAATTTTGCTGGACAAGTTTGGGCAGAAAGATAACAAAAGAGATCAGCTACGTTTGAGGACAGCATGTTATTTATTTTTAATAAGTAGGGTGGGAGGAGAAATGTGGAAAGATCTATTTGCATAATATGACTAATTTTTAAAAATGGCTTTTAAAAGTGATGTTACTTCCCCCTGGATCAATTCACCCAATGACTGTTGCATGCAATTGGATTTTTTTAAAAAACAACAGGACAAAACCCAAGAGTATCCCACTCTTACACTTCATGGAAAATTGAACAAAGGTACATTACAGACACAATATGCTTCACTGAAATGATTTGCACTCTGAGACAGGGATGAGTAGACTTTTGCCTTCTGCTAGAATCTCAGTATTCTTTCTAGACTAGAGCATTTAAGTCATTTACAATGGTATGTAAAATAAAAAAAGAAAGTAGTTTGACCTCATCACTAAAAAAAAAAGAGAGCAACATATTGCAAGCAATGTAAGTGTGAACACACTACTGTCAAGTTCTGTACTAGATTTACAAATCATTTTTATTTGCCAGAACCTTGATATCTACCAGGTTTACAAATCAGGAAGGATGCTGGAGGAACAGAGGACCAAAGGACCAAAGACATTCTATGAGAATTAAGAAGGGGGATGGGGGTGTCTGAGCACAGATGCAGCACAGGAATTTGTTTTAGTAACAGAACTGACCTTATGGTTCTTTCCAGAACTTGGAAACATTGTTTGAAATGTTAGCATTTATTTTTTACAAAAAGTAATCTACTGATATTATATCTTGTTCATATTATATGCAGTAACACATCATGTTCCAGCTTAGCAATTTCTTTTTTTAAATCAATTTTTAAAAAATGGATCCAAAGCTCTCACGTATACAATCCAAAAGGAAATGAGTAAATGTTATTTAATATTGAAAGATGTACAGTATATTGCTGTTTTGGAAACACTTAAAATAAAGACATTGGTATTCACCGGTCAAAGATGTAATAAGTAAAAATAATAAAAAAGGGAAAAGACAAAGTCTATGAAAGCGTATGCTACAACTTCCTCGACACAGTCTCAAAGGTGCTACAAGATCCCTTTGAATATTGTTATTTTTTATTTGTTATTTCCAAGCCCTGGTCCTTTCACACACAAATCGATTCATGGTTTTGCCTTAAACTGTATCTATTTTGTAACTGTTTTGGGGGCTGGACGTAGAAAGAAACACCAATAAGATCTGTTTGTCATTAGGGAAACAGAGTAATTCTCTTAACCACAGATTGCTCAATTGATGGTTGATGCAAATCATGATCAGCATATTTACCAAAAACAATGATGTCATATTCCACAGATTAGATAGGATGCAGAATCTTTTTGGCTCTAAACATTAGATAGTTCTCTCATATCCATGGGCACTGCATGAATTCTGTGTTCGTATCACTTCTCCCAATTGCACATTACATGTCAGATCAAATTCCACCTTCTGCCTAACACTCATAGTCACCTTAAGACAATCCTAGTTCCCCACCCTAAGTTGATCCACAAAGTTATTGTTACGGGAAAAGGTGGGTGGATGGCTGAGGGTGGGAAAAATAATGTATAATACTTTATACTCCAGATGATAAAAGGAATGAAAATCATTAAGAAAATAGTTGGGAAAGCATGACTGTAATAAAGAAATGCATGCATACTTCTGAAGAAAAATTGTATTCACTTATATATTTCACTCCCTCTCCCTAACTCAGTATTTCAGGCCCACTAAGAAATATCCCTAGAAGTCAAGATGACAAGACTTCTTAGACTGTCATACTTTGGACACATCATGAGAAGGCATGAATCACTGGAAAAGGCAATAATGTTAGGAAAGGTGGAGGGAAGTAGAAAGAGAGTAAGGCCACATGCTAGATGGATGGACTTTATTAAAGAGACAATGAATATGAGTTTGCAGGAGCTGGGTAGAGAAATAAAAGACAGGGGATATGACAATGTCTCATCTATAGGGTCACCATGGGTCCAGATTGACACGAAAGCAGTTAACATCAACAACAAAAGCATGTTCAGTTCTCATTTTTGACCTGCTTTCTATGTTTTTTCTACATTTCAGGACTTTTGAGGAGTCAGAGGGGGGTTATAGACAACTAGAAATAGTGCAAATTGAGTCCACTTTAAGGGTTAGGGTTAGTGCTAGGGAATCATGGGAATTGTTTTTTTTTCTGAGACATTGAGCCTTTTTTTCTGAGACATTGAGCCTTCTCTGTCAGAGAGCTCTGGTGCCACAATAAAATACAGTTCCCATGATTCCCTAACCCTAAAAGTGGACTCAATTTGCACTATTTCTGGCAGTCTGCAACCCCCCCCCCCCGAGTGAATATACTTGTGCCAAATTCAAACTACGTACTTTCAATTTCTTCATCAACATCTATTGGCAGTTCTCCCTTCCATCTCTGTTGACCACACAGTTTTTGCAACACATTAAAAGCAACAATTTTATTTGTGACTTCCTATATTTTTGAAGTATGAGCACCAACATTGTTTCTTTTAAGCATTGTTTCATTTATTTCTAAGCTCTGCTAGTAATGGTTTAAAATAACATCTCTGCATGAGCCCAGATATGAACTAGCCAGATGGTAAGGACTTCTGTATCTAGTCCTGTGTTTCTTCCATCCTTTGCATCAATCTGGTTCCATTTCCTTTCTTAGCAGCTTCAGGTTTCCCTCACCTAACCAGCCTGCATTTAATGAAGTCAAGTCATTATGAAGTTATTTTTGGATGGTAAATATGTTCATTTATGCCCCCAAATGTTTTTTTTTTTTTTTTGTGGCGGGGAAACTGAGGTTACTTCATATATGCTGATGTCTCACTAATGCATATGGGTCATGTTGAAGCTTCTCAAGTGCAAGCAGAGTTGAATTGGAAACAGAGGGAAAATATGTTGCTTGACCATGGCAAACATACCATGATTATTAGCTTTTATAAGCGAGAACACGTGTGGCCACGTCTGTTTTCTGCAGACGGCCTGAAAAGGCAGGCATGTAAGTAAAACACAATTTCAGCTTGTAGTTCATTGTACAATCCAAAGCTGTCTTGGTTTCAGCTCTTAAACACTTATCAGAGGAATCTGAGATAAGTGAAGAGTGGAAAATGTTATCTCAGTCTTATCATTGTACAACAAAATCAATAACCAGAACTCCTTGATATTTATAAGGTTCCTTTTATTGCTTTGTTGTTGTTGTTGTTGTTGTGTGTTTTCATGTTGTTTCTGACTTATGGTGTCCCTAGCACAGAGTTTTCTTGCAAGATTTGTTCAGAGGAGGTTTGCCATTGAAGTCTTCTGAGGCTGAGAGAATGTGACTTGCCCAAAGTCACCCAGTGGGTTTCCATGGCTCAGCAGGAATTTGAACCCTGGCCTCCAGAGTCATAGCCCAATGCTCAAACCACTACATGATGCTGGCCGTCATTTTATTGCATACTTGTACATAATTAGATAGAATCCTAAAATCAAAAATGCTCATGCCGCATTGCTTGATTGTTACAATCCCTTGTTGTTCTCTGTTACAATTCCATATTTGTTCACAACATTTCCTATGCCCTATGCACCAAACAAAAAATGACTAATAATCAGTTGCCTGACCACATTGGGATGGATTTAATACAGCCAGGTCCAACAGTTAACCAGTGAAATAAAAGCCAATAGGCATATACTGGATCCTTAAAACTCGAGTGTAGAGTAAGGCTGCATCTGCACTGCAGAAAAAACCCAGTTTGACACCACATTAACTGCCATGACTCAATGCTATGGAATTGTGAGATTTGTAGTTTTGTGAGACATTTAGCCTTCTCTGTCTGAGAACCCTGGTGACACAACAAATGACAAATCCCTGGATTCCATAGCATTGCACCATGGCAGTTAAAGTGGTGGATTGTTTCTGCAGTGTAGATGCAGCCTAAAATTATTCAACCAAGTTGCAGATGCAACCCCATTCTATCTAGACTGGGAAATTTTCAACTACCTTACACAAAATGTCTAAATATATTGGGGACATTAGTGAATTAAATCAGTGACAAAGGAGATGCTTGGAATGCAGGTTCAATATTGGTCATCCCCAGTTTTACTATAAAGGGTGGCAGATAATGGGGATTATTTTTTCATGAAACCCTAGAGAGCTGTTGACAGTCAGAGTGGGAATACAGGGCTAGAAGAAAAATAGTAAAATGTAGTATAAGCATGGGACAACTTACTACATACCTGCATTAATAATAAAAGTGTGAGATTCTTGTTTTTAATAAATAAACATCTTTTGATCTTATGATAAGAAGCAATTGTTTTGCAGTATAGAGCTCAAAGAGCAAATAAAAATATTTTTAATAAAGAACATATACTTGAGATAGCAACAAATCTAAAGAGCATGATTGTGCATCCTGGACTCCTGAAAATATAATAACACATGCTATGTTCAATATTAGAAAGACATTTTGGTATGAAAAACATCACGAGGATAGTTCAAAACCAGACAACCACAACCCTCTGTGTGCTATGCATTCCTACCAACTTATATTTAGCTTCCAGATGTCAAGGAAAACATATCCCAGGCAATATATATGTTCATTTTTCCTCCTTTAAAAATGATGTGAGATTGTGAGCACACTCGCTTGGAAGTAGTTTCTGTGAAAATCAACTGGGCTTCCGACTTCCAATTGTGTGACTTCCAGTTCCTAGCAGGATATGGAATTCCAACTAGGAGTCACTCAGCTGCCCCAATGGGAATTAGAGGCAATGGAGCCCAAAGTAGGAAAAGTGGAAAAAACAAAACAAAAGTTTGTAGAGGTGCAAATAGTTTACATCAAAACATTTTAGTTAATATGGTGAGAAAAAGAGAAGGCAGGCATTGGACATATCAATTTGTATATGCAGTATAAGTCCTTAGAATATATCCATATGTAATAGACACGTTTTATAGATTCTTCCACTTGTCATGATATTACATCCATTATAAGACTTGATAATATTGTCTGCTAGCATAAGTAACCAGGATCACAAGTGTCAGAGACTTCTTATTCCTCCCTCTATCCAATGCTTTTTGTCTCCTTCCCTCTTTTTTTCAATGATTTGTCTTTCTTTTTCAGTGATAGTGCCTCTACAGACCAGCCCAAAGGGCCGGCCTGGAAGCAGAGATGGAGAGGGGCAGCCGCACACCAGCTGCCCCAACTCCATGTCAAGGACGTCCTGATGCTGTGTGCCATTACACACAGAGCATGGCATCAGGTCGTCCTTCCAGTGCAGCATTTTGACATGCTGCGCCGGAAGGGGCACTAAAGAGCCACGCGCTGGCTCTTAAGGCAGCCTTTTGCCACCCGTAAAAAGAGCGGCATTTTGCTGCTCTTTTCCAGATGGCAAAAGGGAGGATCAGGGCTGCACGGTTAGACAGCCTCCGCATCAATCTGCCACTTCCTGGGGAGGCTCTCCGCCACCCCTTTGGGCCCGTCTGCATAGGCCCATAGTTTTTGTTTCTATCCCCACTCTCCTCTCCCCACTTACTAGGTAGCAGGGTCTTCTCCCCTCTCTTTCTGAACTATTTAAAAAGTTTGAGGGTCCTGCAGAGGCAAGCGGTATGTGACCTTCCTACAGGCACTCTAGAACAGGGGTAGGCAACCTTTTTGAGCCGGGGGCCGGGTTGCTGTCCCTCAGACAATTGACGGGCCGAAGCACCAAAAATAAATAAATAAATAAATAAATAAATAAATAAATTGCAATTAAAATTAAAAAAGAATTAAAAAAATTAAAAAAATGCATGCACACTCTCTCAGCCCCAGAAAAGCCATGGCAAAACACCTGTGAAGATTTTGCCAAGAAAACCCCAAGAACAAGTAATAACAACAGTAATCAATATCATCATGGGGGGGCGGCGGCGGTGGGGGGGGGCGGCGGTGGCAGGACCGGTTTGGGGCCGGTCCAAAGGCCTTGCTGGGCCGCATCCGGCCCCCGGGCCTTAGGTTGCCTACCCCTGCTCTAGAAGAATGAATTTCCCAAGCTTAATTGTAGTGCTATCTCTAGAGAAGATCCAATGTGGCACAGAGGTTTGAGTGTTGGATTAGGACACTGGAAGACTAGGCTTTGAATTCCAGTTCATTCATTGAAAACTACTGGGTGACCTTGGGCAAGTCATACTCTCTCAGACACAGAGGAAGGCATGGGCAAAACACTTCTGAACAAATCCTGCAAAAACAGACAGACAGACAGACAAAAAACTGTGATAGCTTTACCTCAAGGTTGCCATAAGTCAGAAATGACTTGAAGGCACACAACTCTAGAGATGAAAACATTCAGGGGTAGCTGTGTTGGCCATTTAGCAACTTCAAACAAAAATCCATCAGTGATACCTTTATTGGCCAACCAAAATGCACAATATACTTGTTGCAAGCTTTTGAAGCTCCATGGGCTTCCTCATCAGGCAAGATGTTACAAACCAAACAGGAGAAAAACAATTGGAGATGTTAGTCAGATGCCTACATGTTGTTTCAGTCTTTAGTTAAGATGGTATATGGTGGGGAGGATATCTTTTGTAGGCATGATCCTCCTATTTCTAGTCCTGCGGCTATAGGGAAATTTTCAAAGGGCCTCTGCAGACTGGCCCAAAGGGCCAGCCTGGAGGCACAGATGGGGAGGGACAGCCGCATGCTGGCTGCCCTAACCCCAGCCCGCTGCGCCGGAAGGGGTGAGGAAGAGCCGCGCATCGGCTCTTAGGGCGCCCTTTTGTCGCCCCTGAAAGGAGCAGCATTTTGCCACTCTTTTGGGGGTGGCAAAAGGGAGGATCGGGGCCATGGTGTGCAGTAGCCATGGCCCCAATCCTTCGCTTCCCGGAATGGCCTAGAGCCGCCCGTCTGCAGCCCCCCAAAGTCCAGGAAATTTAAAAACCATTTGTATCTCAATAAGTACTCCTCTTCTGCTATGCAATATGTCTCCATTCCAGTGAGGCCACAAGTCTCTTTGTGGCAGAGAACAATGGATTCCTCAAGAAGTCTCCATGTGTTTGCATCAGGAATGTTTTGGTGGATGTAGAGGTAAAACATGCGAATTCAGCCCTAATTTAAGAAGAAGAAGAAATTGTTTTACTTTGATTGAAGTTCTCAGTCCATAGGCTGTTCTTCCTTGTTCCCCTATTGCAACTACAATGCAGTATCTCACAATACAGAAAACATCTAGAGAAGTTTAAGGCACTCTGCCATCTAATGACTGAAGATGGTATTGCAGACAACATAAAGATTTAAATTAAGTATAATCAGAAAATCTTTTTTAAAATTAAGCCTGAGGCACACTTCCTTAGGCTCCTCTTCGTATTTATGTCAAGTTTAAGGTATCTAGCATTCAAAGTTTGGTGCTAAAGCAGAGAGAGACAGACAAACCCACATCCACACTCTTTTATTATTATAGATATTTTATATAAAAATGGATATATTTGGATATATAAAAATATGTCTATAGAATATGCACCTCACATAGCTGGCCATTTATATTACCTCAGAATACTTATTACAGAAGGAATATGCAGACAATTTTCAAAAGTATAATAATTTTATACTTTTATACTTTTATAATAAAGACTGCCATGGTTGCCTTGACCGACGATCTGCGTCTGAGCATCGAC
>JAIPUX010001232.1:145739015-145751166 GCA_020142125.1 Phrynosoma platyrhinos | reverse complement strand
TTTTTTTTTATGTACAGGGAAGTTTAAAAAACAAACAAAAAAGCAAAAGAAAAGAAAAGAAAAGAAAAACTCACAGAAGTAGCCAGCTCCATCATTCAGTAGGATAAGCAGCTGTCTCAGCAGATAGTTGGGTGCCACAAAAGGGCAATAAATTGGTTATTTAATGTGTTATGTTATTGTAAGGGACAGGAGAGGTGCTTATGGGATTTTCTGTCTCATGCAGCAGAATATCATGGCTAGTTTTGAGTGAAATATATCTTGATACTGGGAGTGTTGAGTACTATTTGCTGTCCAACCTCTGGCTGCAAAATGCCTTGGGTCAGCCTCAAGAGAAGCCTTAAACCAGTTGCAGCCACAAGTTTTGTAGTGCAGGGATAGTTTTATTATATGAGCCATTGTTTGTGCAGCCTTGCCTTTCTTTTGTTTTTTATTTCTTGGCAGGTCTACCTGAAGTGAGCTTGGTGAGCCTCACTTATACTACCAGAAGTATGAGTTCCTGTTTGCAGGAACCACAAGTCAATCTCATGTCCTTCAGTGTTGTTTGTTTGACTATTAAAGCCATCCTTAAAATCTCATTCAAATTACGTCGAGCTCCTTAAGCTCTCATAAAAGAACAACAGAAAGTTCAGATTTTCAATACCATGCAGATATAAGACCTTACCACACGGGGGTCTAAAGTGCTTGCATCCCCATGTGATCGCGCTTCCATACCCCGGCTGATCAAACGACGTCGCAGGGAGGCCCCGCCCACCCCGTCGCATCCCGATCGCATCCCTGTGCGACCGCGCTTCCTCTTTCCAGCTGATCAAACGACGTCGCAGGGAGGCCCCGCCCACCCCCGTTGCATCCCGATCGCATCCCTGTGCGACCGCGCTTCCTGTCGCCGGCTGATCAAACGACGTCACAGGTAAGCCGCTCGCATCCCCGTCCCAATGCAGCATGATGCTGCATCATCCAGGCATCATCCCCGTTCTTTTGAATGCCTGGTCGAAACGGGAATTACATTTCCCGTGACCAGAATGATGCTGAGATGATGCTGCTTTCTGGCCAAGGAAGCGCGATGGGACGGGAATGTGAGTGCTTCTGTCCCCGTGGGATAAGGTCCATAGGATTCTTTCACCCATTACACTTCATGTATCATACAAATGTATTAGCCTGGGCCCAACTAGATACATACCATCAAATACATATGATGTGTTTTATATATACATAGTGCTGCTGAATTGGTTTCTGTTATTTTACTAGCAGTGGTAAGGGGGATGTGATCATCAGTGAAGAGAGGCAGCCATGGATTATCAGCAATGGCAGAGCAACTGGACTGGTATCCATGATACAGTGAGAGTATTTGTCCCCTTCTTCCAGTGTTGCAGTCCATCCCTCCCTCAAAGCTGCTATTCATTACAGGACAAAAATGGCCAGTCAGTGCAAATGAATTTTTCTCCCAGTGCAAATAGCAGTTTCAGAAAGGAATACATTCACCAAGGCCAAGTTCATAGGGAAAAGGATAAAACTCGCATTCCTCACCAGCTTGAAAATGTTAATTTATGGATTACAATTCCCAATATTGTGAAGTCGTAGGCTTTCATGGCCGGCATTCATAGTTTTTTTGTGGGTTTTTTCAGGCTGTGTGGCCATGTTCTAGAAGAGTTTCTTTCTGACGTTTCGCCAGCATCTGTGGCTGACGAAACGTCAGAAAGAAACTCTTCTAGAACATGGCCACACAGCCCGAAAAAACCCACAAAAATTCCCAATATTCTCAGCCAATTTGTTAAAGGAAAAAAAAAAGTTTCCCACTCCTCACACAGTGTGGTTATGATCCTTTCCCAGTCTCATGTAGGAAAAGAATAGGAAAGAAGCTTCTTAAATCTTTCTGTTTAAATCTTTTCCTAAAATTAACTGAGAGGTTTATTGATGGAATACGTTCAGGAAGATCAGACAAACCATAGGGCCACAATTTCTTGTAACACAGACCTTCAACAGCACAGTAATAAGGACCAAGGTCATTTAAGAAATTTTGTTGTATTGCTGCAGTGCAGCACTTTCTCTGCCAGCCTCTTGCTGCTCTGCAAAATTCAGTGTTACTGTGCATCAGCAAATATGCTCCATGCTGTTATGTTCAGGGTTTCAGATGTGTGGAAACTGACGAGTTGTTAGCATTTCATTTTACAATACTTCATCATTTTGCTGAAAAACAAATACCTTTATGTAAATTAGGCTTTTTTCTTTCTGAAACAATTTCCCAAGAAAAAGAGATGTCTTGTAAAGAAGAAGAATATACAGGGACTGTATGCCAATTCTCTCATACTCTTTCACCTCCTCCCGCCCCTGTGTGTATTTTAAATGAAAGTGCTACAGTTTTTTAGAACTAACTTCAGAATTACCCAGCTAGCAAGACCAGTGGCCATATTGGCTGGTGGATTCTGTGCATAGTTTTGGCGTTGCTTTAATTCAAAGGAGATCTCAAGGAATCTAAGGCCTCATTCCCACTTACACTGAAACTGGTTTGGGATTCACCTTAGCTCTGTGTCAATGAATTGGTTCCAAAAGGTCTGTCGTTCTCACTATGAAAGTGGATGTTTTCATTATTCCCTTGTAATCACTTCTTTTTTTGCACAATTGTCGTTCCCACTAGTTTGTGCCCCTTCAAAATGCATGTCAATCATCTGTGCGTCATCGGTAACGCATGCAGCAACATGGTGAGGACAGGGCTGTTCCTCTATTTTGCAAGCCATCATCAGCCTTGGGGAAAGGGAGGGAAATCAGGGGTCTGTGTCCCCCTTTTTTGCAAGCCATCATCAGCCTTGGGGAAAGTTGTGGGGAAGGGAGGAAAATCACCCATAGGTCACACTGCAAAGCAAAGGCAGCGCTGATGGGGGGGGGGAAATGGCTGATTTTCCAAAAACTGAGGGCCTCTGCAGACGGGCAGCACTGGGCTGCCCCAGGAAGCGGCAAATCAGGGCCGCAGCAATTCCATGCCATGGCCCCGATACTCCCTTTTGCTGCCCTGAAAAGAGCAGCAAAATGCTGCTTCTTTTAGGGGCAGCAAAAGACCTCCCTAAGAGCCAGCATTTAAACACTGCACTGGGAGGGTATCCTAATGCCGCACACCATGCATAATGGCATGCGGTGTCAGGATGGCATCGGTGTGGGGTTGGGGTGGCCAACGTGCAGCTGCCTCACCCCAACTTTACCCCCAGGCCGGCCCATCTGCCATTAGACCCTTCTCTCCAGAATGATACGATTCAGATCCATAGTTCCCACATGTTGAACACACTTCTGAATCGGTTCTTTTCAAAAGAACCATCAGGAAACTACTGTCAGAAAAGAGCAGGGGTTTTGCATTTGCCTCGTTTCATTGTGACTGAAACCCAGCTCAATAGGATCGAAACCAGTTTCAAGTGGGGACAAGGCACATATAACCTGATCAGCAATCTGAGTTAAATCATAGTGGGAATGAGGCCTCAGTGGCTCAATCTAAGTGCTTCCCTCCCCATTAGAGATGGAAAGAAAAGTCTCAATGAAAGTAGCATTTTTACATCTCCTGAGACCAGTTGCACTCTTTGCTTTGAACATTTCCAAGGCTTACAGAGCATTTTTGAGAAATAGACTATGCAAAAAAAAAAAAAGTATATTTTAAAACAAGGACAGTCAAAATGTGTGTACTTGGGCAAAATGTTGAAAATCTCTGGAAGTTTTTTGCAGAAATAAGGTAACTTCTGCAAATAAATGCACAAATTAGGAAAAATGTGTTTTACAATGTGCAAAATTCAGTGTGGAGACAAAAGAAAAAAGTCTCACAGTTGGATATGAAACAAGGATGGTAAGAAAACGCGGGTGGGATTTAGAGAAATTTGGTGAAATTGAGATTAAAAAACAAACTTCTCTGTTCACTTTTAGAGACTGTACTGGTCATCCCACTTTGTGCAGTGCCATTTTTACTTTGTATAACATATGTAGCCTTTAAAATGCCCACAGCCTTATTTACATGCCACACACATACATACAATATTGGTTAATTACTTTTTAGTACAGTTATAAGCAATAGTGTTGGAATTCCATACTATAATAAAATGCAGTTCTTGTATGTAATCACATTTCCATTCATTCCAGCACACCATAAAAGGTTTCTCTGAGGAATTGGAATGGTTGTGTGCAGCTGCAGCTTTTCTCAGAAAACATTTTAAGTATTCTGATATTGGAAGGTCTTTTGGACAGTAGAGGAAAAGGCATGCCAAGCATGTTGGTTTATTTTTAAAAGTTCAATGATATGCAAATAAAACAGCGTGCTATGCAAACAGAAGCATTTTTCCCTTACAAAAATGGGAAGTGATGCTAGTGGTACAAATAGACTAGAGGTCTGAAAAGTCAGTGAAAACTATGCAGGCAAACTATTGTTCTGTAACTGCACAGGGCTAATAGCATTGATTGTATATGTCATGAAGTGTGTGTCATTGCTCCACAAACATCTTTTTGTAGTAAAGCCTCACAGGCTTGAACTGAGTGATTGCTCATAAGACTGGGACTATCAGCTACTGGGTTACTGAAGAAATCAAGATGTTTGCTTAAACACCATGATGGCCAGCACTGATACCTTGCTTTTCTTCAGTCCCATACCATACTGCAATTTCTCCCATATCAATCAAATTAGTTTTATTGAATTTCTCAATTAAGCCTACATAGATTTGCACACCTGTAAAACAATAGTAGGGGACTTACTTCCTTGATTCATTTAATTCATGTATACTCCATGAGCAGCTAGTAGAAAGAAGTATTCCTTTGCACATGGAACAAAAAGCAATGTCCCTTCTAATATTATGCCTTCCATCTGCTTTTTTAAAAAAAACCCACACATGTTTTTATTAAAAATGAACATCATCAAATAAAATACTGTATGATTCACTGGAGTGATTTATTTAGATCAACCTATATCACTCTTGTGGTCTCCAGATATATTGGATAGGATTTCCATCATTTAGACCAGGGGTCAGCAACCTACAGCTTGCGGGCCGGGTGTGGCCCGTGGAGGCCTTGGGACCGGCCCGTGGCATGCGCACATACATGCGCACAGCAGCGGGTGCCATTTTGGAAGGCCCCACGGCGGGTGGGCAGCCGCCATTGGGCCTTCAGAAGTTCGCACCGCAGCTGCGCCAGGCAAATTCGCCCAGCGCAGGCATGGGGGGGCCTTTCCAAGGCCCAGGGAAGCCCTCCCGCACTGGCAGTGGGTGAATTCGCCCCCCGCAGGTGTGTGGGGCCTTCCAAAATAGCGACTGCGTCATGCGCATGCGCACGATGGTGTCGTCATGCGCATGCACCCAGGGGGGCAAGCACGCTCATGCGCGCACCCGCACATGCCCCTGTGCCATTCTCCCCCCCTCCCGGCCCCCCAACAAAAGAGGTTGCCGGCCCCTGATTTAGACATTTAGGCTGGCTGGGATGACAGAGATTATAGTCCAGCACTTATGGACAGGGTGATTGAGAACAGGGGGGCAGTGAATTTTTCCCCAGGCTCCTCAGCTGGGATGCCAAATATTTCAAAAAGCAATACAGGATAGCACTCTCTGTTGCCAGACCACCTCAAGATTGTTTCTGAAGTGAGGTGGAGCCACAGGCAGAGCCTTCCAAGGCAAGCCTAGCACCAACTGCCCTTCCCAGCAGCAGCAGAGGAGGAGTGCACTGCTCTCTCTTATTTCTGAAGAAGAAAATTAATAATAATAATAATAGTAATAATAATAATAACAACAATAGTTTATTTATACCCCGCCTTTTGCCGTAGCAATCAATGCGGCTTACAACTAAAATTAAAATGCACACTCTTGCATATTCAACGCAAGACAAAAAGAGAGATGCTATAAAATAGACCACCTGTTCCCAAACTGTATGACTACGAATTATTAAAATTTCCCAGTTTCACAACCTAAATTCTAACCGAATGAGCATCCCATCCTAAAATAAACAACGAAAATAGAAAATATATATATAGTGGTATTGTATGTTGGTGGCTAAATTTGTATATTGGTGGCAAAACCTGGAAACATGCAACACTGTTACTCTTATCCCAGCCTTTAAAGTTTATTCTTGACATCAGTAAATCAAAACAGAAAGTAGTACAGCCCACCCAACCCAGCCATGGACATGCCATCTGTGGATTTAAGCATCCACAGACGGCAAGCCCCATTACCCCAATAGCCGTGCGAGTGTGCGTGCACACACAACCATTGAATTCCTCAGGGCAAACCACTGAAAACCTGAAGTCCCATGGTTTTTGTATCCACGGGGTGGTGGTCCAGAGGGGGTCTGGAACAGAAGGCCTCCCTCCCGGATACTAAGGGCTGACTGTAGTATCACCTTCCCCCTGGAAACCAGTGGATCCACATGGGGAATGAAAATTGCTGTTCCATTTGCAACAGCAGCACAGCTCTGTAGTTTTCACCCCCAGTGGATGAGAGAAAGCTTTGATTTTTAACACCTATAGAACAACTTCACAGGAGAAGGTTACAGGTCCTACTATGTGATTAAGAATTTCACACCCCCATAATACTACATGCAATCTATCTGTATAAATGTTGAGCACATTGTCTCTCAAACCAACTGACCTCACAGGTCTATTTTATGTAAGAATAAAATAGAGGTGGAAGCAGAGGCACCTCTGCACTGAAGAATTTGGAGAGGGAATTCAAGATAAAAACAACAACACAATAAGTCAATAAATCTGGTCTTCTCCAAAACTACTATTGGGATGGTAGTTGGGGTTGAGAAGGGACTAATTTTCCATTTCATTGTATTCTATATATTTTTATTGCTTTAACCTGCCCAGATTCCTTGTGATTGGGTTGGCTATAAATAAATAAATTATTATTATTATTATTATTATTATTATTATTAGTCAATATGAGAAAGACGTATATTAAGTCCACCTCAAATCTTGTGAGATAGGTTGCTTATATACTCTCATCTATAGTATGTAGATAAAAATAGGTAACACTAGTGTGAAAAAAATGAAAACACCTAGAGCTGTGGTTCCAATGTAAAACTTTGATATTGGTGCCATTAGGACATCTGCCATGTCCCACCTGGAAATAGCCTCCTTTGATAAGACAGTTCAGATAGATAGACTGCAGATGGAGCTGGTAGTCCAGCATTGCAGCCAAAAGTGGCTGGCTTGGAAGTGGAACCTGGATCATCCTATGTAGATCCTGAAGAGCAGTAATCACAGATATTGCAGCCTTCTGAATGTTGAAGATGGAAGTGGCAGCAACAAAGGAGCAGGACCTGCCTTGGCTTGCTTTGAAAATGAAACTTTTGAGTTAATTAGACCAGCTGTGCTTCTATCTTCTATCTCTGCTTGGCTTTATTTTACATTCTCTGCTCTCTTTTTTCCTGCCCTTTAGCTTGCTCCTTGGACCATTCTATTCAGTGACTCCCTGCTTAGCTTTGTACTTTTTGGATTACCCTTCATGTAGTCAGACCCTGAAGTGCATTGATCGCTTTTTTGTTCTTATTGGCCCTCTGCGTTTGACCCTGTTGTGTTTTTTTTACTGTGTTTGACCTCATTCTAGCTTCTTTCCTCTATAGTGTGCCTTCTTGAATCACAGGCACAGTCTCAAGGGCACTTGTCAATCTGAAGCAGGTCAGCATGATTTTGGGACAAAAGTCTATGTGGCTTCAGGAGAATGGGCAGTAGATCTCCCAAATGCAGAAGGGCTGACTTCCTTGAAATAAGTGCATTAAAAATGTACATGACCTTCTAGAGGAGAAAGGACTTAACACATCTGGAGTCTAAAACAGCAAATACTTATTGGGAAAATGGCCCCAGCTGGAGCAGGTACCAATGCTGCATCAAAAAGATAGCACAAGATTTCCAGGAATAGTGCTTTTTGTCACTTCTTGGTTTATAAACAGCAAATACAGCACAGTCACAATTCCAGTTAGGTTCAAGTGGAAAGGAAATAGTCTCCTCTAGTACAGAATTGTAGAATGAGGATATATATCCAATGCCCATTTGCACACAGGAACAATGTGGCCATCAAATGCCAGTTAACTCCCAAACTGAGGGCATGGACACCTTCACCAGAAATTTAAGTGCCGACACTGTAACAGGTAAACTGAACTACTAGAGTTTACCTGAAAAATAGGTAATAAGGAGAGCTTGGGCATTTAATCGCCTCCTGATCTTTTAAGCCAGGGGTAGGCAAACTTTCCCCTTTAAGGGCCGAGGGACTTCAGCTCCCAGAAGCTTCAGCCATGTTGGCCAATAGCCCCATGTTGGCCAATAGCTCCTGGGATTCTGGGAGCTGAAGTCCCTCGGCCCTTAAAGGGGAAAGGTTGCCTACCCCTGTTTTAAGCTAACACCCATTGTGAAACATCTGTTGCTGCTCTCAAATGGATATACTTTCTTCTAAGAAGTTAGTATATGTTATAGGGATAGCATACATGCGGTCTTCTTGATGGTTGCCAGCACACTTGCACGCACAGAAGTCAGAATTAGAGGCTTCTGTAACCAGGTTTGATCTGCAGTGCAGAAATAATGCAGTTTGATACTGCTTTAACTGTTATGACTCAATTTTATGGAATTCTGGGATTTGTAGTTTGTTATGGCATCACTGCTATGACTCAATTTAGGGAATTGAAGTTTGTTGTGCCATCACAATTATCTGACAGAGAAGGCTAAATATTTCACAAAACTACAAATCCCAGATTTCCATAGCACTGAGCCATGGCAGTTGAAGTAGTGTCAAATTGCATTATTTCTGCAGGGCAGATTAGACCCAAGTCTACAATCCACACACCATCTCGACATACATGTCATTGAGCAATACCAATGAAAAATGAAACCACATAACAGTTAATGTAAGTAGCATTCATTTCACACAAAGAATGATGTGACTACCTTTTCACATCCATATATCAAGCCACATGGGAGGCAGTGTGTTAACCATATGAGAGCACATGCAACTAGTTTCATTGCTTGCCTGCAATATTAACATAAATGCTGGCATATGAGATAACTTCACATTGGAAAGGACCTCACAGGTGGGGGTGGGCAATATTAGTTTCCCATTTAACAAGACTCCTAGTATTAGAAATGACTTTTACATTTTTCATTTACATTTAACATATTGAAAATCTGTCTCAACGTAGCTTCTTTTGCACCCTCATAGCCACTAAGTCCATGTTATGAGGAAGACATCACTACTGCCACCATGTCTCCTCAGTAAAATTTAGCTAAAGACATGACATCCTTGTACTTAAAACCTTTCCACCTTATCCGTTTCACTGTCTGCAGCATATTAAAATTGATATGTACAGTAGGCTCTTGGTATCTGCTGGGGTTTGGTTCCAAGACACTCCGTGGATACCAAAATCCATGGATGCACAAGTTCCATTAAATGCATTGGATAGTAAAATTGTGTTCTTTATGTAAAATAGCAAAATCAAGGTTTGCTTTTCAGAATTTATGTATTTTTTGAATATTTTCAAGCAGTGGATGCTTGAATTATGGATAAGGAATCCATGGATATGGAGGGCTGACTCTATGATGATATGATGTCAGTAGAGTAATGATGCAATGCCTGGCTCCTACCTTAAATGGCAAATAACACATATTTTGTCATACAGTGTTTTCCAAACTTCTTGAAATGGCCGCCAACCATTGTTTGTTCTACTCTCAAAAAGGTATATTTGGAAATGTTGGTATTTTTCTGTAGCTTGCATTAAATACAATGGTATAGTGACCCTAAGATGAACATATCATGGGGGTTTCTTGGCAAGGTTTCTTCAGAAGGACTTTGCCCTTTCCTTACTCTTGAGAAAGTGTGACTTGCCCAAGGTCACTCAGTAGGTTTCTATGGCCAAGTAGGGTTTTAAACCCTGGTCTTCAGCATCATAGTCCAATGCCCAAATTACTACACCATCCCGGCTCTCCCTACATCTGTAATCATATGCTTTCTTGGATCTCTCTGCATGCCCTGTTACATACCTTGTAATGGAGGACAGGTCCACACACTGACAATTAGTGTTGTAACATGTAGTTTGGGTCTCATGTTGATTACCTTGCTTAACTTAACCAGGAATAGGATAAGTATCATACAAGCATATAATTAATCCAAAACAATGAAAGCCTTTGAAAATACTTGGCATCTAATCCCTTTGAAGTTGATAATCCATACAATATTATTTTTCTTGAACATTCCAAGAGAGCAAAGTGTAAAGCCAATGCTACGTCAGTGCAGATAAGAGCCAGATAAAACAGTAATGATTAAATCAAAACGATCCATTTAGAGAAAGCTGGTCTTGCTTTAGAATAACATAAGCATATATTTTATCTGTAAATATTCTGCAGGCACAGTCATTACATATAGCAGATAAGAGTTAATGTGCACAAAATAAAAGTTGGGATGTTTATGGAGAAAATTGTGCTTTTTGATTAAGAACAATAACATTTTGTTGACATAATGGCAGAAGTGGCTCAGCAAAGAATTACCAATTAAGACTTCAATTTTCCAGGCGTGAGCTATCCAATTGCTAATTCAGCATCTCTGCCAGTATATATCTTGTACTCCCGCCTCGATCCGCTGGGAGAGGCAGGATATATAAATAAACTATATTATTATTATTATTATTATTATTATTATTATTATTATTATTATATAAATATATACGGTATCAGCGCTTACACTGGCTGCATAGATGATTCTCTCAGTTGCATTTTTCTTAGTTATAGTTGTGCTTGGAAAGAATAAAAAACAATTTTGGAATAGAAGGAACACTGGTGGATGACAGTCTTCCAAGGTATGCTAAAACACAGGGTTTAAACTAGTTCTTTCGACAAAATGCAGTAAAATGAGGACAAGTAAAAACAAAATCAGACTTGAATTACCAAAATATTAGCATGATTTTTACATTACTAGCACTGCACTTAGACAAACATTTAAAAAGCCCTAAGATTTTGTGCATGTATCTTCAATAGCTACAATTCTTATGACCCTCCATTTTGACAGTTTTTGCTTTTTCTTGTTCTGCCTTATGATTCTCAGTCTTTTCTGAACCATATTCACTATGTTTGGAAACTGCAATCCCAATTTTTAATGAGACATTGTTTTAGTTGGAGGCTTTCTATGTGCTAAATGGGGAAAGCTGGTCTGCCACATTATTGTTGGACTTTGCCTTGTCACTAAAGCCCTTCCTATATGAAATCCACTACTGCCAGATATAACTCTGTCCCAGAATCTAAGGTTCTCTTTAGTGGCATTATGATCAGTGTCATTCAGATATCTAAAAGGTTGGTTGGCTGTGTATAATTTGGAACTCATGTGACATTCTGAAAGTCATGCAACCAGTCCTGAATTTGTGTTCCAAGCATTTGGGGCTGTTTTCAGACATTCATACATGTGGTGTTTCCTTTTACATTACACAATGAAAGCACTGTGATTCCACTTTAATGTCCATGATTGCATCCAATAAAATTCCTGGATTTGTAGTATGGGGAGGCACTAGAATACACTGTCTGAGAATTGTAAACTACAAATCCCAGAATCACATAGAATTAAGCCATGGTGTTTAAAGTGGAATCATAGTGCTATAACTATGTAGTGTGATGGAGCCTGAGCGTAATAATATATACCATTCCTAATATAATTTGTCATTACTCCTCTTTTCCTGATGGCATATTTAAGACAACCTGTCTTCTCCTGATATGGCTCTGATTTTATTTTGAGCTACAAATAATTCAGGTGTCTTGTAAATTGTGAGAATAGGAGTTATTTATTGTAAATCTTTGGAACAGGGGGATAAAATATAAAGGAGTAAAAGACAGAGTGTTGAGGGGTAACCACCAAAACAAACAAACAAACCTATAAAGAAAAGCAACAATGGCAATAATAATAATAATAATAATAATAATAATAATAATAATAATAATAATAATAATAATAGCACCAGTGCTGTCATCAGGAGAATAAGGTAATCTTTTTATTGGTTTGATCTAGGTCTCAGCCAATTGTTAGTTTAGGATATTACTGATGTTGTATTTTTTAGTCTGAGAAGCTCGTGAGATGTTTAGTCTTATAAGCCTATTTCACAGTGTTCCCGTAATGCAATGGGTACATAATGTGAATGGAACGGAACAAATTTTATCACACTGTATGATCCTCAT
>JAIPUX010001232.1:145692425-145702669 GCA_020142125.1 Phrynosoma platyrhinos | reverse complement strand
ATCATGTTCTCCTGGAGTTTCTTATACAGTGGAAAGGAGAGGCTAGGCTAGAAATGGAAACGGGGTAAAATCACTAAAGAGGAATTCAAACAAATAGCACATGTAGGGCAAAAGTCAGGAAAGCCAAAGCACAGAATGAGCTCAGGCTTGCTAGAGGGGTTAGGGACAATAAAAAGGGCTTTTTTGGGGTATGTCCATAGCAAAAGAAGAAGAAGGATATGGTAGGGCCACTGTGCAGAGAAGATGGAGAAATTCTAACAGGGAACAGAGAAAAGGCAGAGCTACTTAACACTTTCTTTGCCTCAGTCTTCTCACAAAAGGAAAAGGGTGTTCAACCTGAGGAAAATGGAACAGAGGACACAATAGGGGGAATGCAGCACAGAATAAGTAAAGAGGAAATACCTTAATGACTTTAAGTCTCCAGGACCAGATGAACTACATCCAAGGATATTAAAAGAACTGGCAAATTTAATCTCGGAGCCACTGGCAATAATCTTTGAGAACTCCTGGAGAACAGAAGTCCCAGCTGACTGGAGGAGGCAAACATTGTCCCCATCTTCAAAAAGGAGAAAAAAGGAAATACCAGGAAAGATTCTAGAACAGTTCCTTAAACAGAGAGTCTGTGAATATTTAGAAGGGAATGCCATAATTACTAAAAGTCAACTTGGGTTTCTCATAAACAAGTCATGCCAGAATAATCTGATCTCTTTTTTTATATATAAAATTACCAGCTTGCTAGATGAAGGGAATGCGGTAGACATAGCATATCTTGATTTCAGTAAGGCTTTTGACAAGGTCCCCCATGATATTCTTGCAAACAAGATAGTAAAATGTGGGCTAGACAATACAACTGTTAGGCGGATTAGTAACTGCTTGACTGACTGAACCCAAAGTGTGCTCAGTAATGGCTCCTCTTCATCCTGGAGAGAAGTGACCAGTGGGGTGCCACAGGGTTCTGTCCTGGGCCCAGTGCTCTTCAACAGCTTTATCAACGATTTGGATGAAGGAATAGGGGGCATGCTTCTCAAATTTTCAGATGACACCAAATTAGGAATAGCTAATACCCCAGAAGACAGGATGAAAATTCAAATTCTTAATAGATTAGAAAGCTGGGCCAAAGCTGGGCCAAAGCTAACAAAATGAATTTCAACACAGAGAAATGTAAGGTACTGCACTTAGGTACTGCACTTAGGGCAAAAAAAAAATAAAAAAATGAAATGCATAGATATGGGATCGGGGACAATGGAAGACCAAACAATGGATGGCCTATTATGGGCCACAGAAGGGAAACAGTCAATATATGTTCCAGTCCTCAAGAAAGGGGATATCAGGGATTGTAGTAACCACAGTACTATCACATTAATAAGTTAAGAGGGGGGGGGTCCCTCTGCCTTCCTCTGAGAGAGTGTGACTTGCCCATTAGCAAAAATTTGGATTGTGTAGCTCTCTCTCTCATACACACACATACTAAAAGAAATGGGTGTGCCACAACATTTGATTGTTCTATTGTATAAGCTATACTCTGGACAAGAGGCCACTGTCAGGACAAAATATAGAGAAACAAAATGGTGTCGCATTGCCAATTGGCATTAGACAAGGTTGCATTTCATCACTGTATCTGTTTAATTTACATACAAAAGTTTACATACAAAAGATAACTAAATATTTTCTATACCATGTCTCACTCATTAATCAAAATAGAGACTGTATTCAATCAGAAGAACACTAGGTCTTAAAAGGGGAGTTATTAAAGAACTAGATAAGATCCTCAAGTAAAAAAAATACATAAATACAAAGTCGGGATCATCTATGCTGTAGTTTTGCAAATGGTGGGGCACCCTACAAAACCTTAATGCATTCAGGCCTCAATTCTCACTGGAAGCCAAAATTACTAAACTGAGGCTATCATACTTTGAAAACATCATGAGACATCAAGACTGGTTGGAAAAGCAGATAAAACTCAGTAAAGTTGAAATCAGTATATATATATATATATATATATATATATATATATATATATATATATATACCACATTACAAACAGATTGACAATCAAGAAAACCACAGCCCTTAGTTTCAAGATTTGAGCAGACTGTTAATAAAGCTCTCACTCATGAAGTTGCTGTAAGTCAAAGCTCACTGGATGACATATAACAACAACATATAAATAATGCTTGAGTTTAGCTGCCCAGAATGATTACTGCATGTTTAGACAGTCCCCAACCAAATCATTTAGCTGAAATTCCCTTGTGGTGTGACACAGTTCACTTTACTTCATTAGCTGTCATTGGTGTGTGTGTTTACATCAATGTTTACAGACTGTGTATACAAAGAATTGTGAAACATTACATGGCCAAAGGTCTACTAGATATTAAAGGAAGAAGAACTAGACATGTAGTGGATGTTTTTTGAAACAGCTATGTGTTTACACTAACATCTCGTTTCATCCTAAGAAATGCGTTTGAACGTCTCTCACAGTTTTTGTGACGTGTTATTATTGTCAATATGTGATGGAATACAACCTTAAAAATAAGCTATCCTTAGCTTTATATTAGCATTGTAGGCTCAAAAAACAATTCCAACTCATATGTAATATTCTTAGTCACACCCTCTTATTCATTCAGTGCTTCCAAACTATTATAAAAACTTTTTCTTCATATCCCTTTTGAAAAGATCAAATAACGGCTCCTCAGACAGGAAGCTAAATAAAGCCAAGCTGCAACAAATTCCTAGAATTTAAAATAATACTAATTCCTTTCATTAGAATGTTTCCCTGTCTAGTTCAATAACTCTTTGAATTGTTTATTAAATTAAGAAGAGTAAAAATGGCTTTCATTATACTAAAAGATGGGGCTGAATGGGATTTAGTTAATAAAATGACATTTGCTAATTGAAAATTTGGCACAAAAGTGCATTTGGATTAAGACTTAATAGTCTATATATTTTAAGGGCTGCATCAAACTACTGCTGAACTACAGAAAAGCTGACAAGCCCTAATTATTACTGGAGTTTGCACAACATGATGTTGAACAGAAAATGCATTATGTTTTATGCAGTGCAATGATAAAATTTAGTTCTGCTTAATGTATGACATTTCTCCTATGTGGTGATTATCAACATGTAAGCAAGAAAGGCAGAGGGACTTATAAAGTGGTCTTGAGAATAGTTATGTTACATACTAGCAATCCAGACAGCCTCAGTGCTGAACAGTTTTCTCCGCAGATTTTGAGGAATTTTTTTTAAATGTTGAATTCAAGGCTTGCTTTCTAGTCTAGCCTAAATCAGAATAGAAAACTGACAAATTATTGATGAGACCTGGACCCAAAGTGACATAGCTCAACCTCTGATGGCTTTACCAAATAATAATCAGTACTGTACTTTTCATTATAATTATAAGTGGATTACCATTGGCATGATGGAGCTTTCTTCCCCTTTCCCTTGCAACCCCCCATACTACATAAAAACCTTCTGTAGAGAGTTTTGCTGTCCTCTTAAACAGGTTCGGAAGCTGTGCAGAGATTGCAGGATGAGAGGGAATTCACTACAATTATAGAGAAGTAGAGAGGATGAGAGGGAATTGGCTGTCAGTGGAATGATGTTGTTGGATCCCACATACTGCAATGAGAATGAGACTCTAGGAGTGTATACACATGACAGTTATAGCAGTTTGATACCACTTTGTTAGAGCTTAGTGTTGATTTTTTGGGGGATCTGTAGTTTGTTGAATCACATAGAACCCTCTATTAGAAAGCTCTAGTGGACTACAGCACTAGAATTCCCTAGCAAGGAATTTCAAGTACCACACCAAACTACCAATCTCGATTCCACAGAATGGAACACGGCAGTTAAAGTGGCATCAAACTACTGTACTTGTATACTGTAGATACAATCTTACTTATCAAAGGACGTTATCATACGTGTGCCAGTTTCGTTGTTAAAGAGATAATAAAGTGTAAATGAAGCATCCTGAAAGAAAGCGAAAATAGAGCTTAATTGCGCAAAAGCTTTTCACACGTAATTAAAGTAATAACGAAATTAAGTTAAAAGTGAAAAAAGACGTTTTTAACTATCATACACAAGTGAAAAGAACCCGTACATGTACTGGAAATGGGTGTGTTTCATGACCAGACTCAGAATTCCAGGGCAGGTCCTGCATTTCCCAGGAGGAAATGTCAGACTGTCCTCCATTTTGGGGTGATGTCCTCCTGCACAGGTCCTAACCCCCTTCCATTGGGGTTAGGACCTCTCAAGAGAGCAGAGGAGGAGGAGGAGGCTGGAAAGGCAAGGCAAGGCAAGCCGAGGCAACGGAGGGATTGGGATGGATCACTCTCTCTTTTCTCTCTCTCCTTTCCTGGCATTGGAGGCTGTCAGATGCTCGTGAGATGGGCAAGGAGGGCAGGATCACAGGCAGAGCTGGCAGGGAAGGAGGAGGAGGAGGAAAGGGAAGGAAGGAAGGAAGGAAGGAAGGAAGGAAGGAAGGAAGGAAGGAAGGAAGGAAGGAAGGAAGGAAGGAAGGAAGGAAGGGAGGGCTGGGTGTTCCCTGGGGAGAACCAGAGCCTTGGATGATGCCCAGGAGAGGGGGAAACTGGAGGTAGCTCCCATGCCCCCCCCATAAGCCTTTCCCCTTTGTAGGACCTGCAGGGCAGAACATCATGGTGAGATGGATCTCCAAGTTGCTCCACTTTTGCATTATATAAAGACAAAGAACCATCAAGGAACTGTCGCTTTATGAGATTGTTTTGAAAGTACACATACATGTGTATGCACTTTTTTTGGCAATGGCTGATGGAGAAATTCAGAACCTTTATTAGTCATGACTCCTTACCTATGCTGCCTGCCTGTCCTCAGGCTGGGGAGATGGAAACAGGGAAGACAAGGGGCAGCCAGTTGCTGGTTCTGTTCCTGTATCTGGCTGCAGCAAGCAACAGGACCTCCCAGGAATATGCTCATCACCCAGGGGGATGACATGTTCTTTCTTCTGTTGGCTTTAGGAACAGAGCCAGTGGCACCTTGGCTGCCCCTTCTCCTTCTCTCATCTTTCTATGGCCACTGAATGGCTTTGCGGAGTGGGTTCCAGCCTGAGGAGAGGTAGATTGTGCACTTGGGGAGAGGGAGGACATGTAACATCACCAGGCAAAGATTTATGCGGGATCTTGGCTAATATTTTCAGTGTCCAAGGAAAAGATGGAAAGTTGGTTTTTGTGAAAGAATTACAGGAATAGGTATTTTTAAAACAAGTCTAAAACTAAAAACTGTTGGAACATGTTGAATTTTTGAGGAAAGGGTTTTCTACAAAGTAGCAATATCCTGGTCTGAATGACTGCAAAGTAGATGTCAGGGTATGTGGTACCTGGAGAACCTCCCTAGATGACCCAAAGAACAGACTGGGTCTGTAAGAGAACAGATCTTCCCCAGAAAACAAAGTCGTTTATGACTTTATAAAATTCCATCCTGGGAGAAAGGTGGGACATAAATTCAGCCAATCAACCAATTAAATATTAAACTTGACCCAATAGCAAACTGGCAGTATAATCCTTCATGGAGTATTTTCGTTGTTGTTAACTGCCCTCGAGTTGATCTCAACCCATGGCGACCCTATGGGTGAAACATCTCCAAGACCCCTGTCCTCTACTGCTCACTTAAATATTGCAAACACATACTCATGATTTCTTTAATAGAGTCTATCCATCTGGCATGTGGCCTTCCTCTCTTCCTACTTCCCTCCACCTTCCCCAGCATTATTGTCTTTTCTAACGAGTCTTCTCTTCTCATGATGTGTCCGAAGTATGACAGCCTCAGTTTGGTCATTATGGCTTCCATGGAGGTCTCTGACCTGATCTGTTCTAGGACCCATTTGTTTGTCTTTCTGGCTGTGCACGGGATCCTCAGCACTCTTCTCTAGCTCCACATCTCAAATGAGTTGATTTTCTTCCTATCATCTTTCTTAACTGTCCAGTTCTCACATCCATACATGGTAATAGGGAATATAATGGCTTGTATGATTCTAATTTTTGTGCTGAGTTGCATATCTTTGCATTTTAGAATCTTTTCTAGTTCTTTCATAGCCACCCTCCCCATTCTTAGTCTTCTGCAGTCCCCATTTCTATCAATGTTTGATCCCAGGTATGGGAATTCTTTTACTATTTCTATTTCTATTTCTTCATGGTCTAGGTTGAACTTGTGAAGGTCCTTGGTGGTCATTATTTTTGTTTTCTTTATGTTCAGCATTAAGCCTGCCTTTGCACTTTTTTCTTTGATCTTCCTTAGTAGGTGTTTGAGGTCTGTGAGGTTTTCTGCTAGTATTATGGTGTCATCTGCATATCTTAAATTATTGATATTACTTCTTCCTATTCTCACTTCTCCTTCTTCTGTGTCCAAGTCTGCTTTTCTTATAATATGTTCTGTATACAAGTTGAACAGATAGGGTGAAAGGATGCAGCCTGGTCTGACCCCTTTGCCAATTGGAAACCATTCTGTTTTTCTGTATTCTGTTCTGACAGTAGCCTCTTATCTTGAGTACAGATTCCTCATGTGGACTACCAGGTGTGTTGGCCCTCCCATGTCTTTAAGGGCATTCCATAGCCTTTTGTGATCTATGCAGTCAAAGGCTTTGCTATAGTTTATGAAGCACATGCTGATTTTCTTTTGGAATTCCCTTGTGTACTCCATTAGCCATCATATGTTTGTGAGTTTAAACATTGATTAACTGATGAGAATCATGCAACTGACATTAAAACATACTTAAAATGACATTAACACAAGTGCCATTATCCCACGAAGAACCAGGGAATAACCAGGCAAGAAACAGCAAAAAGTTATTCATGGGAAAATTCCGTGAATGAGTTACTGTTGTTTCTTGCCTGGTTCTTCCCAGGATAATGACACTTTAATCACGTTTTGTCTCAATGTTGTGTGAAAACCATTTGCACATTTGTGTGTCAGTGCGGGTTAATCACGAGATAACAGCACTTTGTGTGTGAAAACCATTCATGCAATTGTGGGTTAATCAAGGTTAATCACTGTTTATACTTCAAATTTCCCCCGTGTGACAAACTTCTATGAAAGCTCATGCTGCCAACTTCTTTATTTCAGTTAGTCTCATGGATGCTACAAGATCTCTCTACAATGGAAAATTAATGTAAAATTTAAAACGATGACAAACAGAAGAGCTGTAGAGAAGACCATAAGAATTCACTCATTGAGGAGTGCCCGCTGCTTATTCATTTGTGAGGGGGATGAGGTAGGGGGAAAATCATCAACAACTGTTGGCTAAGTCTTGGTGGGTCCAACTCTCTGTGATGCTGAACTTTCCACTGCTGGCCAGAACTTGCCACAGAACTGCAATTTCAGGTAAGAGGGAAGCTACAATGGGAGGCTCTGGACAACAGGCACACATTCTTCCTGCTATGAGCATACCATCTGCCATTGTATTTTGTTTTATATGGTTGACATAAGTTCCTTTTCCTGCAATTATTGTCCCCCCCATACCCCTAAATGTCCAGGTTCATACCCCTTTGGTTTGTGTACCCCAAGTTGTCCTATGAGATCCAAAGATGCTCTGGGTTCCTATCTTATCTTACCGCATGTCACACACAGAGAAAATTAGGGCACCATTTGAGAAGATAGTGACCTTGTTCTTAGCTGAAAGATGTGACCAAATTCTATCCAGCTAATATTTTTATCTGCTCTGACACAGTTACTGATGTCCCTCCTTCTATAATTTGAAGTGAAGATGTACAACACATGATATATTGTTTCTCTGTTGAACTTCAAAATAGCCTCTACTTTATTTCTCTGTATGATCTTATTCAGCTCATGACTTACAATTTAAAATATGCATCTCCTTTATTGTAAATCATATTGCAATGGGCTCAATAGCTGCCCACAAATTTAAACTTGAACTTCAGGAATGTGGCAGAAATGAACAAGCATTTCCAGAATGTGGTGAAAAGGTCCAGCATCACCATCATCTACTGAAATTAACATGCCTTATGATCTCAGCTATATATACAGAGCCGGATGATGGCACAGACAAACAATCTTTGCTTTTTGTCAATATTGTCTGGTATTTTTCAGTCAAAATGACTTTAGTAAGTAAAATTGTTGGAATGCAAGTAATTAGCTATTCAGTCATGAAACTATTTGTGCTCTAGATCAAAGACATAAACGCCATTTAAAAAAACATGCGTGCCAGATATCTAAGCCTAAAATGTGCCATTCAATCTATGAAATAGATCATAGTTTATTGAGAGTATTTCAATAGCTACAGTACTGACTTCTCCCTTTTCCTATCTATCCTCATGCCATCACTGTTTGTTGACTATCACTGTGTAGAAAGCAGAAAGTATCTTGAAATGGAAGGGAATGAAGCCACCATACAAAAGAACACACACACTGTCAACACAGTCAACACACACACTCAAATGTGTGAAAACAGCACTTGCTTATTGCAGAATGGAAGCAGTGATGGTGAACCTTTTAGGGACCGAGTTCCCAAACTAAAAGGCTTTCTGGTGCCAGGTGTTGCCTAGTGCCAGGGGCAGGACTTCTGCCCTCAGTAGGACTTCCACCCTCTGGGGATGGGACTTCTGCAGCCTGGGATGGGACTTCCAGGGTGGGACTTCTTTCTCCCCACCCTCCTGGGCCCTCAGCTGCCTTCAGAGACCGCTGAAGGCCCAGGGAGGGCAATGGGGGGGGGGAGAGGAAGAGGAACACACCTGTTCCTCCTCATCCCCCTACGCCATCCTCGGCCTTCAGCCAAGGAAGGGGAGGGGTTGAGAAGAAGGAGGAACAGGCGCACGCCTCTTCCTCATCCTCCCCACCCTCCGCATGCCAGGGGGAATTGCTTCGCGTGCCATCTCTGGCACGCGTGCCATAGATTTACCATTGAAATTGCAATCAGCGCTCTGTAACCATGGATTCTTTATCCACGGATTCAAGCGTCCACAGTTTGAAAATATTTTAAAACTATATAAATTCCAAAAAGCAAACCTTGATTTTGCTATTTTATATAAAGGACACCATTTTACTATGCCACTGTATTTGATAGGACTTGAACATCCATAGATTTTGCATCCACAGCAGGTCCTGGTACCAAACCCTAGATACCAAGGGCCCATTGTAATTTTGAAACGAAGAGTGTGAAAGTGCATGATAAACCATTTTTCTCTCTTCTGCCATCATCCACTTAGGTTCTGCCATTAGCCATTTGTTCTGTAAGTTCAGGTCTTTCTATGACCCACAGCTTGAAAAAAAATCCATTCTGTTCAATAAGTTGGTTTAAGACAGCAGTTAATAAATAATAATAATAATAATAATAATAATAATAATAATAATAATAATAATAATTTCCTGCCTTTTGCCATAGCAATCAAGGCGGCTTACACCTAAAACAGTTAAAACATAGGGCTTCTCCAATGGAAGAGGAAGTAAGAGAAAGGAACAAAGAGAATTGGTTAGAGCTGGGGCATAATGACAAGAGGGTTGAGTTTTGACTTAGAAGGCACTCACTTCTTGTTCTTACAGTACTGCAGCCACAATGTTGTGAGTTTGATCCCAGGGCTCCAAGGTTGACTCAGCCTTCCATCCTTTCGTAAGCTGGCAAAATGAGTACTCAGCTTGTTTTGAGTAATTGGCTTATAAACTGTAAACTGCTTAGAGAGTGCTGAGTTCACTGATAAGTGGTATAGAAATTTAAATGACAAATGCCATTGAGTTCAAGACTCTGTTCAGCCATAAGGATACTGGTACAAAAGCAGCATGTATCAGGGAAAGCTCGTGAGGCTGAAGTGTACTGGCCCACTAGCAACATGAACTCCTATCTGTGGGTTTACTTCAGGGGTGGGCAAAGTGTGATCTGCCAGCCACATTTAGCTCCCAGGGCCATTTTGTGGCCCTCAGAGGATCCCTCTAGATCTAGAACATATGGGGACAATTCCACCATGTTTGGGTCCCACTCTGCACCAATTTAGGGCTAAGAGGAGACTTTTTTTGAAACAGGGAGAAAACATCCACTCACTTCCTCTTGTTAACAAAAAGGCTGCTCCTGGGCAGTCACGGTGAAAATACTCCCTTGTCTCCTAGAAGGCATTTAAGACTTTTTTTTAATGGGAGTGTATGCAGCTGAGGTGTAGCCCTGCAAGGTCTCCTGTGGGGCTAATGCAAGCCGCTACCCATCCACAGCTCCCCACCCCTGACATGCATGGAGGCAACAATGTCCATTTTAATTTCCCACAATGTCCCAA
>JAIPUX010001232.1:145668722-145684274 GCA_020142125.1 Phrynosoma platyrhinos | reverse complement strand
TAAAAGTGGACTCAATTTGCACTATTTCTGGCAGTCTGTAACCCCCCAGGGTTTCCTATTTAGGTCCCTGGTGGCGCAGTGGTTAAATGCCTGTACTGCAGCCACTCACTCATAGACCAGAAGGTTGCGAGTTCAATACTAGCCAGGGCTCAGGCTAGACTCAGGCCTGCATCCTTCTGAGGTTGCTAAAATGAGAACCCAACTGTTGGGGGGCAATGAGCTTACAGTTGTAAACCGCTTAGACATCCCATAGTGCGATATGAAGCAGTATATAAATGAAGTTGCTTTAAGACTCTCTTTCTCTCAATATATTAAACTGTTAATATTACAGTTGGTATGTGTCTCTAACCTGACTGCTAGTGTAACAGTCTCATCTCCATCGTCCTGCTCTATCGGTGGGTGGCTTCTGCAATTTTGGGGTTGTATTAATACTTTGTATGGAATTTTAACTTTTCTTAGCCGTCCCAATTGCTCGTCAGAAGGGCGGGATACAAATTATTATTATTATTATTATTATTATTATTATTAAAAAGGTGAGATTTCATCTCTTTACCCAAACCATCACCAGTTAGTTTAGGATTTAGTTTGTTATGTATTTATTTTTTAAAGTCATTATTATTAGTTTTTGAACTACAAACTGTCTTTTTTTCAGTTAGTCTTTATTCTTTAGGCAAGCATACTTAGAATAAAATAGTTGGACTCAGACTTTGCTGTTCTGCTAATGAAAGCTGGACTCTAACAAGTTGCATATTTTTGTTTCAACACCCTGGGAAACTCAAATTTTACCTCACAGTATATAATGTAGGAAATACAAGATTGATAGCAATTTAGAAATTTAGGGCCGATGCACATGGCTCGTTTGGGGTGGCAGAGAGCCGCCCTGGGGAGCGGCGGATCGGGGCTGCGGCAACCCCACGCCGCAGCCCCAACCCTTCCTTTTGCCGCCCCAAGAGCCGGCGCTGTGGCTCTTCAGCACCCTTTCGGCATAGCATGTTTAAACGCTGCACCAGTAGGGCGTCCTGACGCTGTGAGGCATGCGTAGGGCTGCACAATGTCAGGATGGCATTGGGGTAGGGTTGGGGCGGCCAGCGTGCAGCTGCCCCACCCTAACTCCACCCCCAGGCCAGCCCTTTAAGCCGGTCTGTAATGGCCCTAAATTGCTTATTATGGATTAGCTCTTACAGGTTACTTCATTGAACCAATGAAGTGAACTGAGGGTTGATTAATATGGTAGTTAAGGATGAAGCAACTTAAGTGTCTTAAGTCTTGGCCAGGCCAGAAAAAGCCTATTTTAGACACAAAGTGACCAGTCAGTCACTTATTTTAAAAAAGGGGGAGAAGGAAAAGGAAAAGAGCAAGGCTATTTCATACTTCAGACAGGCCTGCTGCCCTGGGGAGCAGAGTGAAATAGCCTTTAAATAGTCTGTGAGGCTTCTGGGTTGCCTTTTTAAAAAAGGCTTTGGGGCTGTAGAAATGGCCCCTAAGGGGCAGAAGGACATTGCCCCTTTCCTTGCCAGATTGGGCCTGTGGCAATCACATGCCGCAGCCCCGATCTGGGCTTTCTGTGGTGCAAAAAGGGCACCCTACCTGTGGTGGCAGCAGCTTTCTCTGCTTCTTCAGTGCAGTGCATGTAAATGCTGCACCAAAGACCTGCCCTGATGCCTCCCGCTGTGTGGCTGCTTGGGCGGTGTCATGCCGGCATGGGGGCAGAGTCGACTGCTATGCCCTCACTCTGCCCCCATGATGGCTCTTTATGCCAGTCTGTATAGCCCCTTTCTTTCTTTCTTTCTTTCTTTCTGGCATGGGGACGATACTGAGGGCCCTGTTTCAGCTGCATGTGGCCCTAAGATTACCCTTTGAGCACCCTAGTGTACAATAACAACAACAACAACAGCAACAACAACAACAACAACAATAATAATAATAACAACACTTTGAGGCTTTTCTTCCCTCAGAACTATCTCTCTAATACTTGGTCCTCCCCCTGGCCCTAATTCTCTTCGTAGTTGGATATGGGCCCCGAGTATCTTTTCCTATTAAATGTTTTAATATGCTTTTGATGGTAGTTGTCAATTACTTCAAGCCACTCCTTTGTAAACAAGAAGAAAAAAAACCTTTTATTTACAGACAGAATTTAAGTTAGTATCTTTTTGCAGTTGGTTCTCAGAGCTTGTTGTTACAATGTGTATATCACTTGTTACAAACTGTCTTTGTTCCAGTTCACTCACTGGCTTGGTTACTACCTAAAACTGTATTTTATTTCTTAAAATGCAAGTTCTGCTAAAGCCCCTTCATTTGGAGTATAAATCCTATAAAAGTCTAGCTCCATTTACAAGTCACAAGGCCCCAGAACAAGCCCCCACCCCCCCGGAACTGGCTCTTCACTTCTCAAAGAACATAAAACTCTCAACTAATTTCACTGGACTTCTCTTTTCCTCTTAAGTCTTTCTTCCTTACACAGAAGTCTGAATCCCATAAAGGCTAATCTCTAACTGCACCTCTGGCAGTACATGACAGACTTAACTAACTTCACTGGACTTCTTTTGTTCTTTTAAATCTTTCTTCCTTACATGGGAGTCTGTATCCCAATAAGGCTTAGTACTGAAACCCCTTCTCTGTTTAACAGTACATGACACTCCTAACACTCTTAACGGCTCCTCCGCCTTTTATAGCCACTTATCAGGTAGGTCCTCACCTTTTTGCTAGCCTGCCTCTGATTGGCTATTGTGAACACTCTACTTTGCCAGTTGTTCTTCACAACAATATTGTGTCACTGAGAAGCAAATGAATAGGCACAGATTCAGTTATCTGTAACAAATGTGTGTTACCCAGCTCTCATCTGAGCAGAATTACAGTAGAAATTGTTTGTTTGCAGCTCTATAATGTGTTGCCTGGTCTAGTTCTCAGAGAAACAGTATGCTTAACTTCATAGCTCCATGAGGGTAGCTATTTAAACTTAGCAAGTATAGAAAACTTTACTATGCTGCCAATTACATACTTTGCAAGCAAAATCCTAAGTAATTAGCGCAACAGCTGCAACATGTGCTTCCTCTTGATCATTTCAAGATGTAAAAAGGGGGAAATGCAGTTGAATTATTTGAAAGGAATTAATAGTTCATGTGGTTTTGGGTTGTTTTTTTTTAATGCATAGGAGTAGATTGCATTTTCTACCCTAAGGCTACAAATTGTGCAGCAAGATTGTCTTCATAATCTCACCTCCTGTCATTCTTTATTGCTTAATTGCAGAATGACACCAAAAAGTAACTCATTAGCCCATTGTCTGATTTTGACTGGACACACATTAATTAAAATAGTTAATATAAATTTTTCACTTCTATATTTGTGTTCTGGGTTTTTGCTAGTTTACATTACCCCTTAAAAATTATATGCAGTAAAATAGAATTATCTGTTGTCGATAATGTACTCCAAATATCTAGTTATCAGACAGTGTCAAATGTTAGAAAGTGTGTATTGGAACTTTAGGCACCATGACAAACATTCCCATGTGAAATATTACTTTGACTTCCTAGACTAAAAATGTAAAACTACAGATTTAGATAGATGGATGGGACCATTGTTATGGTTGCTCTGAAGTCCTGCTAATTTTTAATTGGGGTTATTTTTTAAACTGAGTGAAGGCTGAAGAGCCAGTGCTCTGCCAACTCCTGAATGGATTTGAGACAAGGAACGCTTTAATATTCTTTATATTAAAGCCCTGGTGGCGCAGTGGTTAAATGCCTGTACTGCAGCCACTCACTCATAGACCACAAGGTTGCGAGTTCAATACCAGCCAGGGCTGAGGCTCGACTCAGGCCTGCATCCTTCCGAGGTCGCTAAAATGAGTACCCAGATTGTTGGGGGGCAATCAGCTCATAGTTGTAAACCGCTTAGACATCCCATGTGCGATATGAAGCGGTATATAAATGAAGCTGCTTTGCTTTATACTACTGGAAATGTGAGCAGGGAATTTACCCATCTGCTATGCGTCTTTTCCAAAAGCGATAGAGAGGAGTCCAAACTGAGGTGCACAAGAGGAGATTTGACCAAAGTCACTATCACTATTTACACCAAGAGGAAAGGAAATCAATTTGTGCCACTACTTCTATAAGAAAAAAATAGTTCTAGAATATGGCATATATAGGGAAGATGTTCCTGTGGTCCAGATAATATATGGGAAAGGGTTGCATCTCCCTGTCAACCACTGATTTTGCTATTGCTGCTGTATTCCCAGGGATAAGGATAGGGATAGGGAAAACTATAAGGGAATTTCTGTAAAAATAAGGAGTTACTAATTGCACAGCTGTACATTATTCCGTTTCCATGGATGTAATAAATAAAAAGAGAAATAGGAAATTAAAAATGACACACAGCCAAACCAATTCATATACAACACCTATAAATATTTGACCATGCTCTACTGGAAACCATTGAAAGAAACAGTCTTTCAAACTGTGTAGGGGCCATTTTTCTGCCACTATGGTGCTCTGGTAGCCAGATGGACTTCCAAAAATGCCAAAAATCATTTGAAGCAGAAAAGAATTCATGATTGCCAGACAAATAACTACTAAATGTAGTTAAGGGCTCTAAAAGTGCCATTGGAACAAAATGCAAGGTTGTGAAGACAGCTGAGTTTTTGTTCATCAACTGCATTTGAAAGTGATTGCATTCACTGAGAAAAACACATTATCTAAAACAATACTGATGCTACATAGCTAAATAAAATAAATACAATAATACTTAATGGGCTGCCCTGGTCAATAAACTGTTCTGGTTGCATTCCTTTTGAAGGAACAGGTTAATAGCCTGAGCATATTCCTAAATTAATCTTTGTTGCTCAGACCTATGAGACCTCAATAATTAGGAGTGCCATTTTACCAGCTTCGGTTGGAAACTACTGTAGCTTTGGCCATTCCTGGACAGATATAGTCTTGCCACTATGGCACATGCATTGGTAGCTCTAGTCTTGAAGCTTCAGCTGGTGCAAAAATACAGTAGCTCTCAAGTGCTGTGTGCAACAGTGTATTACTGACATACAGCAACTCTGCTGAAAAACCTGCATTTGCTGTTTATATGCTACATGGCTAAATTTAAAGTCTTCATACTAGTGTACAAGTTTTGTACTAGTATACAAGTGTACATTATTTGAGAGATTGCTTCATCCCTTGCACTCCACCCCTTGGATGATAGGGACACTCTTGGGGGTAATTCTGCATATTGCCTGAATTCATATGGTGATCAGTCAAGGCATTTGGTGTAGTTACTCTTATGGAAGTAAGGGATGCACCAACAATTGTGAGCTTTACATGATTACAGAAATGTTTTTTTAATCCAAGCTTTACTGGGTTAATTTTTCTTGATCAAATAAGCAGGTAGTAGTTACTCTTAGATATGCTTATATCAAAAGAGGGGGAAAGCTATAAAGGAATGCTGTAGCACCTTTTGAGACTGAAAGAAATTTCTAGCATATGCTTAAATAGGAATATAATACATTTCACCATAGTAGGCAAGACTGTGACCAAGTGCATCTGAAGTCCACGTTCTAATTGTTGATGTACAAATTCAAGGCCCCAGGTACTGCCTTTATGTTTTTTTAGATCAGATTGCTAAATCTCTCTTACTATTCCTCTTGATGTTCAATTGAAATCTTCCCTCTTGTAATGTAAAACCATTAGATCTAGTTCTGTCCTCTGGGAGAGCCTGGCTTCTTCTCTCTGTGAGCGGTGTGAGTTACATTGGATGACACCTCAAAAGGGTGAACAAATGGTTGGTGTAGTCCCTCCCATGCATCCCAAGACCCCCTGGCTTCCCCCTCCACCAGCCAGGACACCTCTGCTGTACATTTGCAGCAGTTACTGGTGTGATGTGGTACTGCTAATGCCTAGCAGCTCCTTCCAGGTCTGGTGGGGGTGCTTGTTGAGCAGGAAAAAGGATGCCAGGTGGCCAGAGGCTGCCTTCTAGGTCTGGCAGGTCTGCTGGCCAAGTGGGAAAGCAAGCTCTCTTCCTTTGCCACCTGGCCAGTAGCTCTTCCAGATCCAGAAAGGATGAGGGATGGCAGCAGCAGTCCATTCCCACCAAAATTAAATAGAGGAGGGAGATATTAAAAAATGATCCACACCAGGTGTCAAATATATTGGGAATGCCACTGTCTCTGTGATAGCCGTTTAGATGTTTAAAGAGTACAGTTGGCCCTTGGTATCCATGGACTTGTCATCCGCGTATCTGAGTATCCATGGATGGCAAGCCTATATTGTCCCCAGTGGTGGTGCATGCATGAAGCTGCGCTGCCATTGGAGACAAAGGGATGGGTAGGTGGACTGTGTGTGTGTGTGTGGGGGGGATCAATGTAGGACTTCCTGAAGGCTGATGAGAGGGCAGTGGTAAGTGCGGGGCGGCAGTGTACCCTACAAGCCACCTCTCTGCTCTTCCTCCCACTCCAGCAGCGGTGGTGACCTCCAGGGTCCCCCTCCCGGCAAAGGGTTCCTCAGAAAGGAGGAAGGAAGAAGGAAGGGTGGCAGCCTGCTTGCTGCCCTCACCATCAGCTCCCTTCGTAACCTCCTTTTCCACCTTCTGCCAATCTCCTGAAGGGGGCTGCACCTTTGGCCAGAAAGCAAGAGGTCAGCCTCAGTGGAAGAGACCAGCAGGAGGAATGGATTCCCTGTGGATACGGAGGGACAACTGTACAAACTTGTCAGCCTTGAGTCTTCTCTTCACTAGGCTGAGCATGCCCAATTCCCTCAACCTTTCCTCATATGTTTTGTCCTCCATATCTCTTATAATCCTGGTTGTCCTTCTCTGAATCCTTTCCACCTTATCTATATCATTTAAAAAATGTGGTGCCTTATGTATATAATTTTTAAAATGAAGATTGAATGCAGTGCTCCGAATGAGGCCAGATTAGTGCAAAATATAGTGATACTATTCCTTCCCTTACTTGGAAGTTATGATTCTATTAATGCAGACTAAAATATTACTTGCCTTCTTTGCCTCATCACACTGCTGGATTATATTCAGTTTATGAGCAACCATAATCTGCTAATATTATGCTAGAGGCAGGTCTAAATCTTTAAATAAGCATTCCCTAGGGCCACCTTACCCACGGTGTCTGAAGAAAAGACTTTCCTTTCCTGCAGCACTGGTATTCTACAATTTTAAGAAGTAACTGCTGGGGTTTTTATTGCAAGATCTGAGGATGGCCGGCAAATAGAACAATGGAAAAAAGCACTGACAATGGACAAATGGGTGATCCACGATATCTCTGGATCTGCCACCCAATGCAATCCTAATAGGAAGGCCAATCTTGTCCATAACATTTTCTCTAGATTAGTACTTTAAGATGTACTAGCTACCCTGAATCCATTCCTAGAAAAAAAAATAGGATTGAGTGATTGCCTAAGGTGCCATACAGACGGCTTCTAAAGGGTGTTTTCGTGCCACCCCAGGGAGCACTGGATTGGGGCCACGGCAACCATATGCTGCAGCCCTGATCCGACTCTTTGCAAAAAGCTACCCTTACCGCTGGTGCCATAGCTACACACTGCGCCAAGGGAGCGCCCTGACACTGTGTGCCATGCGATGGGGCGCATGGCATGACAGCAGCGTTGGGGTGGAGTCAGGGTGGCCAGTGTGCAGTTGCCCTGCCCTAACTCCACCCTCAGGCCGGCCCTTGTGGCCAGTCTGTACAGGCCCTAAGTGACAAACATTAACAATATTTAAATAGCAAAATCTGTTCAGCTACACTGCATAGATTTGTTCTTATGTTTACAATGCTCCTAGATTAATGATTCATGGAATTATACTTTTATAATTCTTTGACTACCTCTGAATCACTTTAACCATCTTTCATGGGACAGCTCCTCCTCTCACACTAAGAAAAGAAATTCTGTGGGCATTATGTAGATCTTAATTCCATTTTGGCTGTGATCCTTCTCAAAGCAGAAATAATTTAAAGTGACCTTCCTTTGTCACCTCAGTTCCTTTTTGCACTGCTGCATGACTGTGCAAAGTTAAAATTCTGTATCACATAGACAATGACTAAAGCAAAAATTTCAATCAAGTACTTTCCCCACCCCTATTTTTATGCCATGAAATCACATCTTACCTGTACATGCACTTTGTAGTCTTTCAGTATTTTCTCATTGCGACCCCTGCCACCAATAACAGGGAAAAGGCTGCATTTATTACTGATGTGGTGATATCTGTCTTCTCTTGCTTGAAAAATGTACATTTTGTGAAGATTCTCCAAAACTGTGTCTTTCATTGATAACTCTGTGAAAATGTCCCCATCTTCCTTATTCTCTTGATCTTCTGATAAAGATCCATCTATATTTGTCATTTCATCAATATGAAATACAGAATTATTTCTGGGTGATGATAATTTTGAATCCAAACAAGTGCTAGTACTTAGCTTATGTTTTAGGAGATTAATTTCATGAGTTCTGCCTGGTTTCTCATCAGAGCTTGGTTTAGGAAGAAGATGAGAAAGAGGCTGAGTTTGATCACCCACTCCATTGCAATCTGAGGGGTACAATAATTCTCCATTAATGTTGTTTTCTTCAGACTCTTCATCAGCATACAGAGAGCCTGCATCAGTAGTAAATTCCACAGATATTTCACTGTATGTCAAATGAGACATAAGCACAGGACTTGAATTGTTTTTTAGAAAATGGCAGTGAATTTTCCCTCTTGCTTCATCCTTTATTTGTTTGAAAACTTCAAGTAGCTTGTCAGAGTTGGGATGTGTAGGATAAGTCAACTTACTAATTTGCTGAGCTTCCATTCCTGCAAGTTTCATCCATCAGAGAAGGCAAAATCCCATTTCATTTCTAGATGTCCTTCATATACCGATTTCTTATGAAGTTTTTCATGTATTCCTTGGGATTTGTATCATTACTCTGTTATGCAGAGAATCATGAACTTTATCCAAGATTTCTTTGTTCCTGAAATTCAGAATATTGTGTTAAAAATGTTACTGTGCTTAACAATTCTAGTGAAATTGTAAAATTAATTTTACCATTGTAAATGGCAAGCATTCAGGTAGACCCTACTGTTCATTTTAACCAAAAATAGCAAGACATTGGGATAAGGGATGCATATATGCTGTGGTTTTTTTCAGGATAATGAAATGTGGTATTAAAAACAGAATTTTCCTTCCTGGGTTTTGGGGGTACTTAAAAAATAGTAAACATCAGGGACAGGAAATGTGCAATTCAGACATTGTTGAACTGCAACTTACAGCAGCCTTAACTAGCAAAGTCAATAGTGAGGACTACAGAGAATTATAGTTCACCAACATCTGGAGGGCCACACAATGTCATCCTATGTAAATCCAATTGATGGTCCCAACTAGTGTTAACCCAGTGAGTCAATTGTTGATAGGGTCATGGTGATTTAGTGGTTAAGACGCCAATTCCGATGATTGTTTGGAAGATTGGTAGCTTGAGGCCCAAATGCCGCACAACAGAGTGAGCTCCTGCGCAAGTAGATAAATAGGTACCACTTTGGTGGGAAGGTAAACAGCATTCGGTGCAGTCATACTGGCCACATGACCACTGGAGTTGTCTTTGGACAACACTGGCTCTTTGGCTTGATAATGGAGATGAGCACTGCCCCGTACAGTCAGTTACCACTAGACATTCATGTCCATGGGAAACCTTTATCTTCACCTTTTTAAACCAATATTAATGCAAATCCCACAGATTCAGTGGGTCTGTTCTTATTGGGATTAGCAACTGGATTCAGGCATATGTTTCTACTCTTTTTGGTTTCTAATAGGTCCTTGAAAGTGTGTGGATAGAGCTTCATTAACTCTTAGAAGAAAGAAATATGGCTAAACATGGTTCCAGATACTGGCCTGTTCCAAACCAGGCCAATAACATTAAACACTAGGAGCTTTCATTTCTTTGCCTTGCTCCTTTTATTTGCTAAACCACAGAGACTTCCTAATCTGTTAATCTAAAGCAATCATTTTCAAACTTTAATCCTCCAAAAGTTTTGGATTTTACCTCCCAGAATCTGTGCATTGGCTGAGCTGGCTGAGGTTTCTGGAAGTTGAAATCTAAAACACTTGGAGGACCACAGTTTGAAAACTAGTGATTAACAGTTTCTCTGGGACATCAGAACTATGAAACTGTGGTTTATTATATTTATACACCACTTACAAACCAGTTTATACAAAATTTACAAACCAAAACTAGAAACCACACTTTTACTTAAACTCCAGTTGTCTAATTTAATGTCATAGGGAGACTGTAGATTAGAAAATCAGGATTTGTGTGAAATTGATTGTACAGAAGAAAGGCAGGGGTGAGTTGTTGTTTGCTCCTGCTTCATGATCCTATACTTTGTTGTTTCATTCTATACTTTGTTGTTTCATTCTATACTTTGCTGGATATATTTGGATATAAGCATTATGTTGGAAGCCTAACTGATGTTCCAAATACATCTGCATAGATGTTACCTTCAGCAGCTTCAATATCTTAGAAAGAAACATGGTAAGAATGAAATGCACTGAAGTTATCACTGGCTGTATAAAGATAATACGGCAAAATATTTTTAGGTAGACCGTGCCTCCATTTTAAATAATGCTGTGTGTGTATGTGTAAATACTAAATAGAATAGTTACATAGTAAAGAGAATAATATTCTTTTTAACTGGATGCTTGGAAGTGTGCAAAAATGCTTATGAACACACATTTACAAGAATGCCTAATTAAGTATTGTTCTAGGGCCTGATCCTAAATTGCTTGCATTCCCATTATAACTATAAAGATCAGAATAATATAAAAAATTAACAGTACATTTAATCACTAAGTACTTTGAAATACCTGGCAAAGTGCTAATTCCCATTTTCGCTGTTTGTATTTAAAGGAAAAGAGGTTTTTTTTTTGCTAAATAGTTTTTGTAAATCATTGCTTTTTTAGCTGCAATAACTGTATTGATATTGTTTTGATGACAGAATAAGTATGTATTGACTACTTCACACACTTTAGCTATTTCATAGCTTTAATAAAAATAAAATAAATATTTTTAACTTGTTCACTTGCATTCTTGAAGTGAAAGTGTAACCAACAGAGAGACAGCAAATGATTTTTAATAAATAGCTTCATACTTGCTATTTTCTACTGATGGTTTTATAGACACTTTAATGGCCCCTCATCAGGTTTTTATTACTAAGAGAAATAAACACAAATAGATAATTATGAATTAAGAAAACAAAGAGAATGCATTTGTTACAGATGGTTTTACCTTTCCTGTCCTGCAAAGACTATCCGACTGTCAAGCTTTCCATGAGTGCAACAGCAGGAACCCAGCAGCTAAGATATCTTCCAAATGTTAGAGCAGAACAAAAAGGGACACAAATAGATTCGTAACAAAAGGCATTTCAGTTTGCTTGCTACACAGGAACTCTCTATCAACAGAAGTATGTGTGAGAATCCCTGAGGCTAGAACAGCCTTCTGCATGCACTGGCCAAATTATTCTGAGAAAAAGGCAGGGAGAAGAGAAACAGCAAGAAGTTGGGAAGGGACAAAACACATTTCAAAAATATAATTGTGTTCGATTACCTTCACAGGAGGTCAAGCCTTTATTTCTTTTCACATCAAATGCATCATTAGTTTTGTTTCTGCTAGGTTTTCAACAGCAAACTAGGTTTTTAAGATGGAGTGAAAATCCCTTTTCATACACTTCTTTTAAAATATTCTGGTAAAACGGGGCAGTATTATAAATATATCTTATGTCAATTGACAAATACAGCTAGGTACACTGCGCCAAAAGGGCGTGGAAGAGCTGGCTTTTAGGGTGGCCTTTTGTGCCCCTAAAAGAAGCGGCAAAAGGAAGTATCGGGGCCGTGGCGTGGAGTTGCCATGGCCCCGATCCGCCGCTCCCTGGGGTGTCTCTCTGTTGCCCCAAATGGGCCGTCTGCATCGGCCCTTAGTCTTCACTGGTAGAAAGCTCTGATGCTACAACAAACTACAAATCTCAGGATTCCATAGCATTGAGCCATGGCAGTTAAAGTAGTGTCAACCTGGATTATTTCTGCAGTGTGGATACAGCCCCAGTCTGCATTACAGAAAGGTATTGTCACCTTAGGATTTATCCACTGATTTCAAATGGGATGTGGTTATGACTGAAATGCAGACACCTCCTTCTTACTGTTTGGCAAGAGTGTATAATTTTTTAGTTGAAAGAAGGGTGAGGCCTTCCACAGTGATGCCATTGTGTCATGGCTGAGAATTTCAGAGTCTCTCTCTGTTTCAGTTGTTGGGAGAAGATTTTTTTTTGAGTGTGCCATAAAATCTTAGCAAATACAGAGGTGGCTCACACATTTTGTACCTTTTTAGTCAGTGTGATAAAGATATCACCATAAAATGGACAAAAGCTCAGAAAGCTGTTGGGTGGTAGACACACATATGCTCGTTTGACCTTCCTTGTTGACTTATTTTTATTTACTGTAATTTATCTTGGTTGGTATTAGAATCAAAACATTCAATTATTGAATCATTGGGCAAATTCAATGTTGTCAATTAAAATAATTTATTGCCCCCCCCCTTTACATTTTACATTCAACAATTCATTCAACAATTTCTGGATTGATTATGTAAAGCAAGATGCTTTCTTGGGTATCTGCCAAGATCCACACTAGAACTTGGAACACTACCTTTAAAAAAGAATGAATTGTGTTACTCTGATTACCCAACAAGCCATTACTTATAGAATCATAGAACCATAGAATCATTGAGTTGGAAGAGACCACAAGGGCCATCCAGTCCAATCTCGTTCTGCCATGCAGGAACTCAAAATCAAAGCATCCCCGACAGATGGCCATCCAGCCTCTGTTTAAAGGCCTCCAAAGAAGGAGACTCCACCACACACCACACTTGTCACTGTTAATGGCAATCAAGGAAGAAGTAACTAACTGGATTATTTGTCACTAACACATTACTGTTATGCCATTGAAAGCTACACACACTTTAGTTTTCCCCATATTTGATCAGGCACATAGAAGTAGTCGTTCAGTCAATCCCCTCCTCTGTATAGTTCTTCTGAATTTCATGGCTGAGCCAATCTTAGATATGCAAAGACACAACCCTTCTCCTCTGAACTCTCTCACACAGTCACACCAACTCAGCAAGTCCAACTCCAAACCCTGTGTTTGGAACAGCAGGACTGAAAAGTACCCCTTCCCCATTTGTTCACACTTGCTAGTGGGAATGTTAGCAATTGCAGCAGTTGTCTCATTTGGGAACAATGGAAGAAGAGGGAAATGGTTTTAATGAACCTAAGCCTAGTGCAGCTCATATTTTTGATGTGTCTCCTCTCCCGCCTTGTTGCAGGTTCTTCTCTAATCCCACAAAAAAAGGTCATATATTACTCTTTTCTTTCCTCCTCACAACATTTGACTGGGTCCGAACACATCCAGTAACATAGAATCATAGAGTTGGAAGAGACCACAAGAGCCATCCAGTCATAATAGATAGAAACCCAAAAGAGTAAAAAAAAAATAGTACTGTTCCAGCTTGTTATGCAAAAGTAATGAGTTTTAAAAGTAGCTCAATAAAAGTAACACATTACTTCTAAACTGTGACTCAAATTGCCAATAGATTGGGTACTCTTGTTTCTAATGCTCCCTTTTCTTATCATGTTTGCCTCTTTGCTGTCTCTTTGTCAACATTTAAAGCAGTAACAAAAGTGCAAAGAGAGAACAGAATTTTCTGCTTGAGTTGTCATTCCCCCCCCCCCTTTTCTTTCTCTGGGTAGTTGTGCAGATAGGGGCCAGAAAGAGAGGGGGCAAATGTAATGGGAAATAATAATAATAATAATAATAATAATAATAATAATAATAATAATAATAATAATAATAATAATAATAATAAATTTTATTTATATCCGGCACTTCTGTCAAGCAATCGGGGCGGCTCACAACAGTTTAAAACTTCATACAATATTAAAATACAATCCGAAATCCCACAACACTCCCACCCCTTAAAAGAGAATTAAACTGATTTTAATGTTAAAACATGATGGTTAAACACTCAATTAAAATAACAGTCTATAGATAAACAAACAAATAGTAGGTGGGGCAGTAGTTGTAGCCGAAATAAAGGAGGGATAAGGGGACTCCTGAGGCTGGGGAATCTAATCAGGGAAGACCTGCCGGAAGAGATCCATCTTAACAGCCTTTTAAAAGCTGCTTAAGGTTGTCAACTGACGGAACTCATCTGGCAGGCCATTCCATAATTTGGGAGCGGTGGCCGAAAAGGCCCTCTGGGAGGTTGTCGACAGTCTAGTTTTCATCGGCTGTAACAAATTCAAAAGAAGAACCCACTCAGGGCCTTTACACAGGGCACTTAGGGGGGTTGCAGACTGCCAGAAATAGTGCAAATTGAGTCCATTTTAGGGTTAGGGTTAGTGCTAGGGAGTCATGGGAATTGTTTTTTTTCCTGAGACATTGAGCCTTCTCTGTCAGAGAGCTCTAGTGCCACAATAAAATACAGTCCCCATGATTCCCTAAGCCTAAGCCTAAGCCTAACCCTTAAAGTGGACTCAATTTGCACTATTTCTGGCAGTCTGCAACCCCCCTTACTCAATGGAAAAGGCACTGGGTTTTTAAAATGTCTTTTCCTACATAGAGAAAGAGTTGGATTTCCCCCTACAGACCTTTCTTGCTAGATCTTATATATTGCCTTGAAAAACATGTCCCTTCATCTACGACTGGCTCCAAAACCTGGCAGTGTATGTTTTTGTCTGTGCATTGTCTCCAATGTGTGATGAAGTCACTTTTTTGTTTGGGAGCTAGACATCCCAGGTGCTCCTGGCTCTGTGCCTGAAGAGCTGGTGGCTTTCCTGGCAAGTGCAGGTGGTCTAACCTGCTTCTTTGGCACAGAGAACAAGTGGGAGTTAAGACTACAAGACTGCAAGCAGATGCATTGGAGATCTGCAGCGTGCAGCCTCAAGGCCATCTACTCACTTCCTAGCTATATATATTCTTTAAATCCTCTTGCAAAATAAATATGGGGTTCTAGCCTTTTTTGTAGTTTCCTGCCACATCTTTCCTTCCTCTGGTTTAGATTCCCTTTGATTCATTCTGGTAAAGCTTGCAAAAATTACTTTTTGGACCACAGCTTCCACGTTTCCATGTGCCGCATTTTGGACATTGCTCCTCATAGTGTTTTGATGGTCTCTTATGCTGTTGGTGAAGCTCAAGCAATATGTCCATTTATTGACTACATTAGCATTTATGTCCCTCTTTAATTTATCAATTATCAACTCTTTCAGGAGATGAGGACTTGCTAATTAAAAGACAAGAACTGTCTTATATTGAAGACTTAGGTTGCAACCATATGTTGTAGTTAACATGAATCGGGGAATATGGGACACAGCAGAACTTTATTCTAACATATATGCTATTTCTCTCTCACTTTCCAACTGTATCTTAAGATATTGAAAAAGATAGTCTCCTTCATCATTATCTGATACAGTTACAACATGCATTGAAGGTATTCCATATATTAGTCATACAGTTGACATTAATTCAGTGAAATACAGCAATAATAA
>JAIPUX010001232.1:145622481-145632933 GCA_020142125.1 Phrynosoma platyrhinos | reverse complement strand
CCCGTGTGATAACGTCCATTGAAAGAAGGGATGGTAATGAAAATTGATTCCAGTTAGCACAGCAGCAACCACAGAATATGCATTCTCCCAAATGAATTAACCCACAATAAGACGTTTCTGTTAGCAGCCCATTTGGGGCATGGTGAAACCTCAGTCTCTTCCATGTTGATCGACTTGAATCAAATGTCATTTACTTTCTCCATTCCCAAATGGTCTCCAGTAATGGCATTTCCATGTGGCTTCCTGTTTTGAATTGAAACTGGCTGCAGTTAGAGGCCTCCTCATGACTTTAGACAGATATCAAAAACTACTACACATCACTGCTATGAGATAAACTTTTTGGTACAGAAGAAAATGTGCAGCAAAAGAAAGCATCATGGCTCTTTAGCTGAGAGGTCTTGGCACCCATGCACAAGATGCGGTAGAAGTGGACCCCTAAATAACAAATTCTATCCAGGCCATCCCAAGGTCAACACTAAAAATTACTTGTGGTTTGACAATAAGTCTCTGGGACTGGGTGCCTCTTCTGCAGGCCAACGCAAGGTAAGTGGGAAATGGATCCTGAGACTATAGGTCAGAAACAAACAAAGGAAAGTAAATGCACAGGTGTGATCCATCTCCCACACTAATAGATATAAGAACAGTACAACTCATTCAATTTGTAACTTTATTGTAGAACCTGAATGCATTATTTTTGCTTTCCCATAATCAACTCTTTCTCCCCCCTCCCATTTTATACCAAATCTCTTGAAAGCTATTATTTTAAATTATGAAGTCGCTTTGGAAGGAAGGTACTACAAACATCTAATAAGTAAAAAAGTTAGTAAATAAAAAATGCATGAAATATTTCACCTGGCATGGACATAACAGATTGATTCAGGGAAGCTACAGCTCCATGTTTGTAAGACCTGAACAGGCCAGTTGATAACTCATTTTAGGTTGCTATAAGTAAAAATCACCTTGAGGGCAAATTATAACAAGACATAACTGATGATACTTTTATAAGTCTGTACAAAAGTGGAGTTCAATACAAGTAGAACAACCAAAATGTTCTATGCCTCTTTTTGCACTAAATGTATGATGTTTGTAAATGATTTTTAAAAGAGATAATGATGGGAGATATACAAAGAGGTTGTCTTTAAGCCTTAGGTCTGGCCTCCCCCTCCCCACACAGGTTATATAAGGCAGTATAGGTGAAGAAGCAAATCTTAAATTTACAAATCTATGCTGCATTGTAATTGCTACTCAAGAACATGCATAGGATTACAGCCACAGAGAATGGGGAGGTATTGGTGTGTAGATCCATTCTTTTTCAGTTTGATGGAGGCAAACTATTTTGAAGAGCACCTTATGTCTTCAGTCACTCAACAGAAATAATCAATAAAGAAGCTGAGGTATGCATATCTAGAATAAATTACCCACAGTGCAAGTGCAATTGTTATTATGTGCAAACTGTTGAATTGTTAATTACAATTAAATTGAACCAACTTTTCTTTTCATGACCTGTAACAAATTGCAGCAGTGCCCTTTATAAAGTTCTCTAGCACTGAGGTTACATTGTGCTGTGTTTTTTGTAGAATGCCTTTATAATTTTAATTTTAACTTCACAGCATATAGTCTCTCTAAAAATGATATTTGGGTTTTGCATTTTGGGTTTTTTGTTTTGTGTGTGTGTGTGTGTGTGTTTGCAGTTTTCATGCACCAGGATGGGATGTTTGAGTCCCCCAGTATCATGTTTTTTGCAGAAGGCACACAGAATTAAACTGACAATGTAAGCATTCTGTAGCTTTGTCACTTGCTGATCTGTAAACAATTCCCCCCTCCCCCCGATTCCAGCCATATACAGCTTCCCCCCTTTAACAAACAAAAAAATGCCTGGGACAAAAAAAAAAAAATAAATCCCTGCAAATAAATGTATGTGTATATGTGCATGCATGCACTTTGTGGGTCTATTTTTCTCTCAGCCAATGTAAGATAATTGAAGCAAAAATATTCCTCCATGCTGTTTTTGGCACATCATGATGCAGTGAAACAGAGTTGATGAGTTGTGCTGGTTAGTAGGCTGACCGTTCATTGGAGATGATGGAATTCTTATTGGAGTCAAATGCTGACTGTAACTCAAAATACATTTCAATTCTTATTTGGGTCACAAAATACCCAACAACTCACTCGGTGCCCACTGTTTCTACCCTAAGCATGAAGATTAAAACTAGCACAATACCACTATACAAATAAATGGTTGGGCTGCGTTCAGTTTCCCAAGAATGGACAAAAACTTCACAGCTCTCCCCTGGACCTTCTTTTTGTGTTCAAAAGCAGTGATATGCCACTCCCACAAACATTCAGGGGCAATGATTTAAGTAGCTTGCACAAACATCCAGGGGCAATGATTTAAGCAGAACTATATTTCATAGTTCTGATGAAAAATCTATACTCAGGATAAGAGACCACTGTAAGAACAGAATATGGAGAAACAGAATGGTTCCCAACTCGCAAAGGAGTCAGGCAAGGCTACATTCTGTCATCCTACTTGTTCAATGTGTACACAGAAAAGAGCAGGATTAGATTTAAAAGAAGAAACAGTTAAGATAGGAGGAACGTACATCAGCAGTTTAAGATATGCAGATGACACCATATTACTGGCAGAAAAAATTCATGGATTTTGAACAATTACTGAGGAAGGTAAAAGAAGAAAGTGTAAATGCAGACCTGCTGCTTAACATAAAGGAAACCAAAACAATGACCATGGAGGACCTACATAAATTAAATCTAGACAATGAGGAAATCAAAGTAGTTAGATTTCTCATATCTTGGACCAAACATTGATTAGAACGGAGACTGAAATCAAGAGATAAGAAGAAGACTAGGAATGGGAAGGGAAGTGATGAAAGAATTAGATAAGATATTATAGAGCAAAGATATATAATTGAGCACTAAAGTCAGAGCCATCCAAGTCATGGTATTCCTCATCACTATGTATGGATGTAACAGTTGGACAGTGAAAAAAAGCAGATAAAAGGAAAATCAGCTCATTTGAGAATTGGTGTTGGAGAAGAGTACTGAGGATATTGTAGAAAGCCAAAAAGACAAACAAATGGGTCCTTGAACAGATCAAGTCTGAAATACTCCTAGAAGCCAAGATGATCAAATTGAGGATGTCATAATTTGATCACATCATGAGAAGGCACAACTGATTGGAAAGGGCAATAATGTTAGGGAAGAGAGGAAGACCACATGTCAGATAGCTAAACTCAGGGAGACTCAGGGGCATGAATTTACAAGACTTAAGCAGAACAGTGGAGGACAGGGTCTTGGAGGTGTCTCAACTACAGGGTTGCCATGAATCGAGGTCGATCCATTGAAAAATGCCAAATTTCAATACTACTGTTTTTGTCCTTTTAACTTTGGCATTTATGATGCTCCATGTGCAAGTTCCCAGGAGCAGAAGATTGGCCCCTGGAATGACCGAGTTGACCACTTCTATGCTAAATCCAACATAGCTCTTGCAGTGCAGTGGAATTTTCCTTTCTCCTACACCTTTCAGCTTTCTGTGCACCTGGAATACGAATCTCAAAGTATTTCCCAGCCCATCAGATCCAGCTTCTGAGGCATATGGGGAGCTACATGATATTTTATTTCTTTTGCAAACTAATCTACTTGGCACAGCTTCTTCAATGCACAGGGATCATTTGTAGCAATCAGATAGCCCCATTCCCACTATGCCCTCACCTCACTAACATAAGAGCCAGGCTTAAAAAGTCCCAAAGTCTAGCTAATCCAGTATTTTGTTCCCACAGTGGCTATCCAGTTTTCTACACAAATGCAGTAGTACCCTTCTGCTCATGTTCCCCAAAAATGCTATACAGAGCCATACTGCTTCTAAAATTGGAATAATACATAGCAATCATGCTCTACTGAATACCAGGACTAGGAAATTTCTCTTAAAGAGTTTAAATGAGATGTAGAAGTTACTGCCTAGGAACCCTAGTAAGCATTTAAGATTCTGCCTTGTACTGAATTAGACCCCCTGCTTTGTCACCCACCTTTCCTAGGCTTGTTAGCTGTTCTTCTTTACTGACACCTTTTCTGCATTGAGCAATATCTCTGTCTCTGTCTGTATAAAGCAATTAGTCCTTTAAAAAACAAAAAAACAAAACCCCACACATGGAGATTCATGGTGCTGGTTTTTACATGCTGGAAGAAATCAGCATCTCCATGTTGTCTTGCTTCAAAGCTGCTGTGGAACTGCTGTGGGGATAGATAAGATACAGTGGATTATCCCTTGATGGAGCATATACCACCATTTTATTTGTCTGAGACTGTGTCAATGTTACCAAGCACTGAAAAATATCCATACAATGTAGGGTTGGGTACTGCATCAGGTCTGATGGATGAATTTTCTGCCTTGACATGCTCTGCTGGCCACATGGCCTGTCAAAAAAGCCCCAAATTGGAAGTGGTCATGTCCACTCTGGGTTTCTGAAAAAGTGCTATTGTGAGATGTTAAAAAATTGAGGGGAGGGGCTGCAACATTTAAAAAAAATAAATTTGTCTTTCTTTGGGGGGAAAGAAAAATTGTACTTCAAAGGGTCTAGATGGGTTGAGGGTCATAAAAACATCCTTGAGTGATGTAATGCTATGATGTAATGCTATGCCCCAAATACAATGTTGTTGTTGCTATTGTTGTTGTTATGTGCAATATTAGGAACACAGAAATAGAAATTAGATATCCACCTTTTTGTCTTCCAGAAAATTATTCTGCCTCTCCCTATTTCCACTGTTTTTACATATTCTGAAAGCCTTCTGGCACAAGACATGCAAATTCTATCAAAGAAAACAACATATAAAAATTATGTGTCTGCATAATCTGCATGATTAAATGTTACTTGTTTCAAAACTAATGTTTCTGTCACTTTCAATTACAGCTTTATTCCACATCATTAAATCTTTGTGAATTACTTTTGTGCTCCAAATTTTCATATATAAACCTGCATACTTGGCACAAAATTAAGAACTCCAACAATAAAAACAGCATTTCTTGTTTCTCATTAAAAACCAAATTTGCAATGGGATGGGCAAGTCATCATCCCACAAGGCTAATAAAAGATGATAAAGGAAGAGAAAGGAACACAGTCAAGTCCAGACACAGTCAGCTGGTTTTGCAATAGTCAAATGCCAGAATTAGATGTTGCTGTTCTTTTTCTGTTGAAAAACAAAAACTACAAAGACCTCTGACAGCTGGTGGACAGATCAGAGGAAACTCGATTATTTTCTTGATAGAGATCAATAGAGCATAAGAAGTGGAATCAGATGAGATTATGTGTGGCTTGGACTCCACTCTCTCATTCCAAATCATAATCTGGTTAACTCTCATGCACTAGGATTAAAACAAAACAAAACACAACTTGCATTGTGTGAGATGTGAGCTATTTACAGTGGGTGAGGGTACAATGTAAACAGCTTGTGTCATGGAGCATTTCCTGACTTTTGTTCCCTACTAATTGAAGTAAATTTATAGTTCCTCTGATTGGGGCCAACAAATGGACAACCAGAGCATGTCGTTTCTGCTTCAATTTGCCAGACCTCCAAAGATAGAAGACTCTTATTGTCTCAATACATTAACAATGAGAGGGACAACAAAGGTACCACAAAATCATCAACAGATTTGTTGGGACCTTTACTGTCTCTGCTGTTTCTTATTTGTACAAATAATAAAAGAAACATGTACACTTTGGGAAACTTTATAAGTGACTGTGTTGTACTAAGCCTGCATTGTAATTCTTTGTAGAATCATAGAATCACATTCAAAGCACCCCTAACAAATGGCCATCCAATCTTGGTTTAAAAAACTAAGGAGACTCACCGTTCTCTGATGCAGCTTATTCCACTGTTGAAAAAGCTCTTACTGTCAAGAAGTTCTTCCAAATGTTGAGGTGGAATATCTTTTCCTGTAGTTTGCATCCATTGCTCCAGATCCTGGTTTCTGGAGCAGCAGAAAACAAGCTTGCTCCATCCTCAACACGACATCTCTTCAAATATTTAAACAGGACTATCATATCATCTCTTAATCTTTTCTTCTCCAGGCTAAACATACCCAGCTCCTTAAGCCTCCCCTCACAAGGCATGGTTTCCAGACCTTTCATCATTTTAGTTGCCGTCCTCTGGATATGCTCCAGTTTGTCTATATCCTTTTTGAATTGTGGTGCCCAGAACTGGATACAGTATTGCAGGTGAGGCCTGACTCAAGCAAAATAGACTGATACTATTACTACCCTCAATCTATACTTGCATTGATGCAGCCTAGAATTGCATTGGCTTTTTTAGCTGCTGCAGGATTCTGCAACAACACTCCGAGGTACTAAAATGTCCGGTTCCTAGTGCATGCAGGTTAAACAAGGGGAAACATTTTGGTCATCATTTTCAACACAATCTATCTGAAATATGTGCTTTCAAGTAACTGGTTCCAAAAAGTGATAAGTCATTATGACAATTTCATTTGGTGGATAATGAACATTGCTGTTAGCAACACCACATGAATTCACTGGGGCCATAAAGTGAAGCCCTTGAAGTCCCTGAAACTTCCCAATACCCCCAGACACTCCAGAACAAGTTCAGGGAATGTTTTTTTGTTTTTGTTTTTTTGTTTTTTGGGCTGTGTGGCCATGTTCTAGAAGAGTTTCTTTCTGACGTTTCACCAGCTCTCTGAAGATGCCAGCCACAGATGCTGGTGAAAAGTCAGAAAGAAACTCTTTTAGAGCATAGCCACACAGCCTGAAAAATCCACAAAAAAAACTTTCATGCCAGTCATGAAAGCCTACGACTTCAGATTGGAAGTTCAGGGAATATTTGCTCCATCAGCTCAAAACTGCTGTAAAACATAGCAATTTTGCCTTCCCAGCAACTTACTCCCAGCAATTTACATAGCTTAGTTCTCCTCAGGCTAAAAAGAGAGAGAGACATCTGAATATCAGCTGAAATCAAAATGAGAAGTGACACCATGTCACTTTTGGTCACATTATGTGCTCCAGTGATGCCTACTGGAGGTGGTGGGGTGGGACAAAATCTGGCCTCTGTCCCCTCTGCAGTTGCCCACCTCTGGGCAACTTTCTTTTCAGGAAAAGCATAGTTCTTTTCCTGAAGTGCTGTCATCAGGTCTTTCCGACATCTATAGGCAAAGATACAGACAGATTTCTTGCATCCTAAAGGCTAACCTCATTTATTGCTCCATAAACTTTTGAAAAAAAAGCATACCTTCTATAATCAGAATGAACTAAATAGATACTCTTTTTTTAAGCCACCTTGGGTTTCATTGGGAAGAAAGGAGGCATATGAAATACATACATTCATATATACTTACACATATACATACCATGTATCTAAGAAATATGCTCTTATTTACCCAGCCTAATGCCTCAAAGAAAGATGTCTGAAAGGTATCATGGGACTGTTTTCCTTCTTTGCTGCAACAGACAACCATGAAAGATTCCCCTTTATGGTCAGAGCTTAGAAAAGTTCTTTTTTGGATTACGGTATAGCTCCCAGAATTCTCCATGCAACATATTTATAGGGGTTATAGTCCAACAAAATATTTTTTTTTAATTCTGTTTATGGTACTGGTAATGATTGGCTTAATGTTTGTCTGTGTCATCTTATTCCCCCAGTAGTGTAAATTTGCTCATCATCAAGTCTCATAATCTAAAGCAAAATCCAAAGTCAGAATGAAGGTTGCATGTGCTAGGGTCATGACACACACACAAGCAGTGGGTGTATATTGCTGGTTGCTAATTGTTTTATTAATGAACTGTTTGTTTTTAACTCTTATAGATTTAATACTGTTTTAAGGGGGAAGGGGTCGTTGGGTTTTGGGTATTGTATTTGATTTTATGGTTGTGAGTCGCCCTGACTGGGTTTCCAAAGGGCGGGATATAAATAAATTTTATTATTATTATTATTATTACAAGCCCACAAAAACAACCCAAGAATAGCTGTAGTGCCTACCTCTTGAGAGCACTCTTCAGGAATAGCCCATTGGCCATTTCCCAATTTAAAAGCAATAGTGATGTACAATTTTGAATTAAATAACATTTTTATTTAAAGAACCTTCTCTGTTCTGGCATCTTAGGTCTGGAAACCCCAGTGGTACCCCCAACTTTTACCCATGGGAACCCCTCCCACACACACTTTACATTGAATCCCCCAACTTCACATAATATATTTTGTTTATTCAATGTGCATATTTTCATTCTCACATCCATGTATATTAATATTTTAACATTTTATATGGAACTAACATCATTCAAATTAGAACAGTTTTATTTAATATTAACTCGATGTATCAAGGCCTCCAAGTCTCACACCTTCCCTTGAACAACTCTTGTGCACAAACCCCAATGGTCCGACCCCACTGTTTGAGAACCACTGCACTGAGGTCTCAGTGGTGCAGATGTTGATCTCATTTTAGTACTAAGTTAAAACAAGTCTCTCTGCACCAGAGTTTTGAGAGTCCAATGACCGTAGCCTCACTGGGTTCTAAATTTATTTCTAAGTATAAATTAAACTGGATATGCTGTTTTGAATGATCTAGATTGGCTGAAGTTATATACCATTTTAAACTGCTCTTAATTGTTTTAAATTATTGACTTTAATTTTACTGCCCATGCCCTGAGATCTTTGCCTACAGGCTGGCAGATGAATATTTTAATAAATAAATGAAATATGATTGCAGTTATAAAGTGGAGAGATAGAAGAAGAGAGAGTAGTCAGAGATGTTATTGGCATGAAGTAGATACAGGGAATCTGAGGGAAAAGCAAAGAGAAATTTCACAAATAGTTAGCACAGCTACCAATGAGAAAAAGATGGTGGACTATCCCAGATTGACATTCAATGGTATATAACTTTCTTGAGATGATGCTGACTGGTTTGGAATGTGAAACAGCAGTGAAATGATTTCAGTGGTGCATCAGGCCAGAACTTTGAACAGGGCAGAGCCCAGTCACATCAATGCTGGCCACATTTTGAAGGGAGGCAATAAACTTTACCTCTTTTCCCAAATGAGATCATCATATCCAGCACATAAGGGGTTGCAGACTGTCAGAAATAGTGCAAATTGAGTCCACTTTTAGGGTTAGGGTTAGTGCTAGGGAATCATGGGAATTGTTTTGTTTCTGAGATATTGAGCCTTCTCTATTAGAGAGCTCTGGTGCCACAATAAAATACAGTTCCCATGATTCCTTAACCCTAACCCTAACCCTAAAAGTGCACTCAATTTGCACTATTTCTGGCAGTCTGCAACCCCCCAAAAGACCTAACTGCACCGTGAAAAGGTTTCATGAACACACCAAATAAATAAAACCTCTTATTACTTGAAGTAGACCTGAGTAACAGTAACAATACCCAATCATGTTACATTTGATTGTAGTCAATGTAGTGTATGTTGTGCTCCTGATATTGTTTGTAGCTCAGTGCATTTCATTACCATGTAATTCATAGTCAGATGAAAGGGGCCCCAGGAGATTAATGCCCAAGACATGATCAGGAAAAAGGAAAGGCTGCGAGAGAGCTGTAACAGGCAGGGATGGAACAAAATTGGCAGTTGAGTACAAAATGATGATGGTAAGGAAAAGCAAAGAAATGTACTGTGAGTGAATAAGGGTGATTTCATATAATTACTAGGGAGCTCATCAACCAGTAATATCCAAGGGAATGATCCAGGCTCCAGTGCAGTCTTTCCAAAGCTGCATTCCTTACGACATTTTGGCCACTGGTCAAAGCAGGACCACTAGTCAAAGACAATAGGACTTGTAATTTAGAACAGGTTTGGAGTGATACATAATCTGTGTGTATCCCTAGTGGCTTGTGTGTGCTTTGCAGATGTGGAAATCTTCATGGTCTTCATGATTCAAACTTTTCCTAATTATTTACCTGATTGTTAACATTGTCAGTTACCCCTCCTTTCTAAGGAATTATTTTTAATGGGTTACTTTGTTGCTGTTATTGTTTTGTTATTTTGAGCAATGGGCTTTACTATATTTTTTTTCTAAACCACTTTGATATTTCTTTTTAAAAAGAATGAAAAGCAGTATACAATTGTGCTTAAATAACCCTTATTCTAACTCGACTAGGTGACACCTGCCTTTCTCCCCTTGCTCCAGTTCCCATGGCAAGGAGGAAGCTCTGAAGTCAGAGGCCTTAATGGCTTTCCTGTGGTTGGATGCACTCTACAATCCAGCATGGAAGCTGGGTTTATGCTGCATCCTTCTTTGGCTGCTTCCAGTTTGAATGAATCCTTTCCCTGAGAAATCTAGGTGTCTCCAAAATGATAGTCCAGTGCTCTCCCCACTTGCCTACACCTCTGAGAGTTAGAGAGGGAGAACTACAACCCAGTGACATATACTACAATGGTCTGGATTTGGCAGAGACCTTACCGAACAATCCTGTTATCCCACTTTTTC
>JAIPUX010001232.1:145576402-145588323 GCA_020142125.1 Phrynosoma platyrhinos | reverse complement strand
GTATTGCAGGGTCACGGCATTAGAAAGGTTGAGAACCACTGATCTAGAGGTTTTGTTTGTCATCCCTTTTGTTAGTAATCAATTCAAATTAATATTGATTTACAGTATGTCATCACTAATCTTGCTACTGTAACATCTTCAAAATAAGAGATTTGCACCAGTGTAACTCAGTTATGCAACAGTCTTAACAGCTACCTCTGTCTCATCTAATCCACCAGTTTTCCCGTACTGGCAAAGCTGAATTGTCCAAGGTGTTTAAGATTGTTGTTGCCAATGGGACTGGCAAAACAGGAAACAGTTTTGAAAAGCAAAAAGAGTACCTGCTCAGGCTTCCTTTTCTTCCATAACGTTATGGAAGCCAGTTCAATGTGCTTTAATCCCCACCATTAAACAGCAACTATAAATGGATTGTATCCAGATGGAAGAGGCTAAATGCTTAGATATTTCTTTCATCTTACCCAAGTGATTAGAGTATTCATGGAACCTGCAGTTAGACCCATGATCTTGGACTGTGTGAAGGAATAGGATCTTTTTAGAAGACACAGGGGTGGTAACGTGTCTTCTAAGCCTGGCCCACTTTATTCAGCTGAAGTTAAAAGCCAATGTAAGATTTATTCTGTGAAAATGTGCTTAAGGGTAACTTTTTGTTCCTTTGTTCTAGTGGTGCTGTTGACAGAGGTGGACAAACTGACAAAAGATGCCCAGCATGCATTGCGACGGACAATGGAGAAATATATGGCTACATGCAGATTAATTCTTTGTTGCAATTCTACTTCAAAAGTCATTGCACCTATCAGAAGCAGATGCCTTGCAGTGAGAGTGCCTGCCCCAAGCATTGAAGATGTAGGTTCAAGTTTGTTCAGTGCACTATTTCAGGAGATTCTTTCTTGATCTAGTGCTGTTCTGGAACAATTATCTTTTTATTTATATCCTGCCTTTCTCTTTCTAAAACTTATACCACAAACTAAAACAGAATACTCCTTTTTTTCATTCAGTTTACACTGTACAAGATATTAAAAATGGATTACAAAAATTTGAAACAAAGTGCAACTAATCATAATAGTAAAAATCTAGTTAACAACTGAATTAAAAGCAGTTTAACAGCATTTTAAAAATAATCAATTAGAAAAAAGGTCAGCATTTTGCTATTAAAAACCCTACAACTAGTTAGTGGCCAAAGCCTATCTAAATGAAAAGATATTTGCCTACTGGCCAAAAGGAGATCATAGGATGCTGGCGTAGGTTTCCATGGGAAGTATTTCCAATGCTTTGGAGTAGCCACAGCCTTCCCTGTGCCATCAGCAAACATTATTGTGATGTGAGAGGGACCAAGATAAGACCTTTCCCTGCGGAGGTCAAAATCTGGGCAGGCTCGTGTGGGGAGATAATATCAATCAGATAGTCCCGATCTCATGCATGTGGGGCTTTATAGTTCATTACCAACACTTTGAATTGGTGGAAATTTTATGTATTACATTCTCCTTTCCCTCCTTAGATAGTGATTTCCCTCGATCTATGTCATTCTATCTAAACACAAGACTTTGGTCATTCACTCTTGGAGGCTGTTTAACAGACTTTCTCTCAGGATTCTAAACAGTCTACTCTCAGTACAGTAGCTGTCTCCTCTCAGTCTCAGTTGCAGTAACAGTCTCCTCTGAGTGAGGTTAATCACCTCTTCCTGCTATACCCAAACCATTACCAGTTAGGATAGGATTGTCTTGTCAGTCTTGTCTGATTCCTTTGCCAATTGGGAACCATTCTGTTTCTCCGTGTTCTGTTCTGACAGTGTCTCTTGTTCTGGATTTAGTATTTAAATTAAATTAAATTAAATCAATTTAAAGGATATAGTTTGTTATGTATGTATTTATTAAAGTCATTATTTGTTTTTACACACTGCACGTTTGTCATTTTTGGAGTAAGTCTTTTATTCTTTAGGAAGGAAGGTTTAGAATAGTCTGACCCACACTTTTGCTGATTCAGCTGATGAAAGCTGAATTCTAATAAGTTTAACTTTCATACTTGCATATTTTTGTTTCTCTTTAAAAGGGTTAACCCTCAGAGAAACTCAAATTGAGCCCCACATGAATTGTACTTGGAAGGGTACAGGTATTCACTGAAACTGTTTCAACAAACAGATTATATGTTCCCTGTTACCAACACGAGTCCACAATTGGCCATAGCATTTTGTATCTGCTGAAGTTTCCAAACAGCTTTCCAAAAGCAGATTTCTTCTGCTGTAGAAAGTACGTGATAGGAACAATTACTGTTGGAGGCTTTCTCTGAGACAAGTGGCAGAAAGTATCCCTAGCTGGAAAACTGCATGCAGGATGTGACACTACTGCAGTTACTGTTGCCTAGGGCTACTAGTGAAGGCATGGTGGGCTCATGGCAACCGGAATTGCGGGGATGGGGGAGGGTAATGACATTTTACTGGAGATGAATGTGGCTACAGGCTGCCTGCAAGCATGACTTGAAAGCTGGTCCTTTTGTGCCTTCACATTTACACCCTTTCCCCCATAGTTGACACCTATAAGAATTCTTGCTTAGTGTAGAGCTGGATGATTTGTTCAAAAACAGGTTATCATGCCCAGCTATAAATTTTCCTATTGATTTTCTAGATCTGCAACATACTGTCCAGTGTTTGTAAGAAGGAGGGTCTGGTTCTTCCTCAAGAACTGGCTCAGCGGATTGCAGAAAAGTCTGGCAGGAATCTCCGGAAGGCTCTTCTGATGTGTGAGGCTTGCAGAGTACAACAGTAAGTTAAGAAGGCTGAATGGATATAGGATGCTGTTTTTGGTAGGCAGTTGTCATGAACTGCTCTTTATTGCTTGTCATGCAGGCTTCCTTTCACACCTGATCAAGACATTTCTGAGACAGACTGGGAGGTATATTTGAGAGAAACAGCAAATGCCATTGTTAGTGAGCAGACACCGCAGAGGTAAGCAAACATGATGGGTTGAATCATAGAGTCATAGAGTTGGAAGACACCACAAAGACCATCCAATCCAACCCCCCGCCATGCAGGAACTCACAATCAAAGCATCCCCGACAAATGGCCATCCAGCCTCTGCTTAAAGTCCTCCAAGGAAGGAGACTCCACTACACTTTGAGGGAGTGTGTTCCACTGTCGAATAGCCTTTACTATCAGGAAGTTCCTCCTAATGTTGAGGTGGAATCTCTTTTCCTGGAGCTTGCACCCATTGTTCCGGGTCCTAGTTTCTGGAGCAGAGAAAACAAGCTTGTTTCCTCCTCAATATGACATCCCTTCAAACATTGAAGCGGGTGTGCATTGTATTGTAAAGTATATGACATTCTTTGACATTAAAAATGAGGATTTTAATACTGTATTTACACCAGCAGAATGTCAACATCAGAGGGGGGCTGTGTGGCATTCTGGATATTGTTGAACTGCAACTTTCATTAGTCCTGGTCAATGGTGAGAGCTAATAGGAGTTGTAATCCAGCATCATGTGGAGGGCCACAACTTGTCCACCCATTGTCTAAAGTAGGATGAGAAAGTGTGGCCCAAGGGCCACATGTAGTCCCTGGATCCCTGCCTGCCACCAGTGCCTCAAAGCCCCATGAGCTGTAATTGGTTGTCAGTTTTTGCCACCAAATTATGCAGAAAGGCCCCCAAATGCTTGAAAACTCATGAAAATATCTGCACCACACCCTCTCAAGCATTCCAGAACATAACTTTCTGTTGCCATTTTGAGAGGGATTCCACAGGGAAATGGAGGTATTTGGATTTTCTTCAAGTTTGTGTAACCCTTCTTGGAATCTGAGTGGGACACTTGGCCCTGGCCCCGTAGAGGTGCCCATACCTGATAGAGATAAACTGTTTCTAAGAAGTGGATGTAAAGCCTGAAGAAGATGATTGAACTAGGTTTCTGACAATGACTCCACTTTCAAGTGACAATAATACATGTATATTGTGATGTACATGAATAGAATGAGCCCTGTGAAATGCTGGACTTTCTCCTTTTTCTTCTATGACTAGGAAGAGGAATAAACCAAGCTTCAGTTTTTATTTAATAGATTCCTAGTTTGTCATGACTTGCAAACTGTGATTTGTGGTTTAATGTAAAGTTTGCTAAATAAATACTGGAAAAAATCCAGGTTTTGAATCTTATTTTTATTTTACTTTTTAGCTTTAATTTTATTTTAAATTAATTCAATTTTTTATTTTAAGGCACAATTCCAGTAGAAATGGAAGATATATCTATGTATTCAGCCTCATCTATCTGGGTACAATACATTTAATAGTTGTTGCTTAATTTTTTTAAATTTTAAAAATCTCCCATCTCCAAATTGGGAGGTTTGGAGGTCTGAACTTTTCAGGAGGAAATGTTATATTTATTAGATACATTTATTAGATGTTAAGACAATATAACTATTTATGCATGTTTGTAATAGATGTTACAAGGTAAGAGCGGGTGAGAGAATGGAATATTGGGAGTGTTGATTGGTGGAATGTCTGAAGGGATTTTGAAAATGCTTGTGAACTGATCAGGGATGATCAGTAATCTGCTGGGATTAGGAGGTAGTTAGGGTTAGAGCAGTTAGGAGTTTGAGTGGAAAATTAGGAGAGTTGGCGTCAGAGTTAAGTAAGAGATGAGTCTGAGAGAGTGAGATATTAAGAGATATTAAATAATTGTATCAGTGTATATTTTGAAGCCAGATTTTAAAAAGTTTTCTACCAAAATACATCATTTATTCACCGGAATCTTGTAACTGTGGTGCAGCCTGGAAGCCAAAAATATATTTGTTGTATCCAGGTTCAATCTCTGACATCTTTGATTTTAAGAAAAGGAAGTAAGTAGAAAGTGATGGGGAACTCTGGAGCAAAATGTACCCACTTCGGTCATACATTTATCAGGATATGGAAAGTGCAGCCCCTGATGCCTCTCCCCAATCTCCCAAATTTTCAATGTGATTTTCAGGTGAAAATCTCAAGCCATGCCAAAATATCCCCAAGTAGGTCATAGTAATCTCCTACTGATCAGCACCCTCTCTAATAATATCTGATTTGGATTGTATTTGGGCCAGAATGGTGACTGCCAATGTCATGTCACATTTTGGCTGAGATAGATCTGACAAAAATGATAATTTGGATTGGTTCAGCCTACAGGGAGAATTGGGGTGCAAAACCTGTCCCCATAGTCGCTAATCCCACTATACACAGAGAGGGAGAAAGAGAAGAGGAGACAAGGAGAGAAATGGAAGGAGGGAGAATGAGAGATGAATTGTGAAATCACAGTGACCAACTGGGAAATGGATCCTGGAGTTCTTGTTGCTATGAAAATGTGAAGCCAAGTGGCTGATTTATTTCTTTTTTTAAAGGAAAAGGAAAGACATAAAATCCATGTGAGAGATCACTAGGAAAGGAACTGAAAATAAAACTGCCAGTAGAGCAATGCCTTTTGTACAAATCTATGGTGAGACCATGTTTGAAATGCTGTTTAAAATCCTGGTCACTGCACTTCAGTGAGGATATACAGAGCTGGAGAAAATGGAGTGAAGAGTGGAGAAAGTAGATATGGAGATACTTTGCTCCTTCAGTCTTAATTCTAAAACCTGAGGTTATCCAGTGAAGCTAAATAGTGAGAGAACCTGGAGAGATAAAAGGAAGTACGTCACAAAGTATATTATGGAATTTAATAATACAATACAATGCCTTCAGCCAAAAAGAAACAAGCCATATTGAATGACATGAAATTGTTCAAACAGGTGAGAAGTACAGGGGATAAAAAGTAAACGGTGACAGAAACAGGGACAGAATCTGGAACATAACTGTTCAACATCTTGTGCAGAGGGACAAAGAGAACTATACAGTAATCAAAACAAAGAAATGGAAGAAGATAACAAAAAAGACAAGACAAGACCCTGAAGTGTAAAGCTAGATTGTAAAGTGTAAAGATATTCAAGTTAGAATTGTCGATGCCATAGTATTACCAATTTGTATGTATGTACCAATTTGTATGTAAGCTTGACTATGAAGAAAACTTAAAGAAGACAATGAATTCACTTGAAATGTGATGGGAGGGGAGTTCAGTAGATACCATGAACTGCCAAAATGATCAATAAAAGTGTCCTAAAGCAAATCAAGCTTGAACTCTTTCTAGAAGCCAAAATGACTAATCTGAGATTATTGTACTATGGTTACATCATGGGACAACATGACTCATTTGAAAAGATGATAAAGCTTTATGAAGTAGGAGGAGGTCAGAAAAGAGGAAGATGCATTACAGGGGGAAAGACTCAAGGAAGCCACAGTTCTGAGTTTGCAAGACCTGAGCAGGATTTTTGATAACAGGGTATCTTGAAGATCTCTCATTCATAAGGTCACCATAACCTGAAGCTGACCTGACAGCAGTTAACAACATTCACAAGATGGAATGGTGGGCTGCCAGCTTCAGTGTTTTTATAGACATATTAGTGAGGGATAAGACTCAATGGCTGCTAGCCAAGATGCTTTCTGTATGTAACCTCAAATATCAAAATAGTTTCAAAATTCCTGTCAGTGTTAGGAACTTGAGCATGATGGTGTTGGCACATTCATGTCCTGGTTGTGGGCTTCCCACAAGCTGATGTGAGAACGAAATGGTTGGCTTAGATGGGACTTTGGTCTTACCCAAGATGGCTCTCCTTATGTTTATATGAGAATGCTCTTTCTCCTTGATACCCTGAAATGCTGCTGCTAATCACAGGAGACGGTCCTGGGCTGGATAGGGAACTGGTTTGATCTAGTATAAGACAGCTTCCTATCTTCCACAGATTTTTTTTTTTTTTTTTGCAGGCAATAACAGTTAACAATAATCTCGTTCCCAGATATATGAAAATGCATCTTTGGAAGAATATTATAATTTTTCAATCACATGAAAAATAACACACTAGTTTTTGTTGCATTGGTCTCTTGGATCAGATTTTTGCCAAGTCTGAATGGAGCTGGATTCAGATAGCTGCTTGTAAGCTCTGAATGAAAAAATCTAGCTGTGTATGGAAAAAGCTGTCTTTAGTACATGGCTGTATGTTGAAATGTATTCTCTCTTCCCAATCTTTTGTTTTCATTTCTTTGTGAGGAGGATAAGATAAAATTGATTTTAACAAATACCTGGAGTAAGTGAAATTTTGATATTTTCCAGGCAGCAAGCTGTGATGGGACATAGTGGGTAAGACAACTTGCCTGACATATCAGTAGCCATCTTCTGTATTTTCTCAGTACTGCTGCATTGAATCAAGCTATTACAAAACAAACTTGCTTGCTCAGGAGAAATAAGGAATTTCCTGCTGGAACTGATGAGAGGGCACCTTTTTTGTTTGTTTGCATAGTGCTATAAAACTTTTCCCTTTCAGCTATGAAGTGCAGTGATTTTTGGTGCTGATTCATTGCTGTCCTAGCATTGTTATAGCTGCCAAACATTTGACTGGCTGTAGATAATGTTGCGTTGGCAGAAATAGAATGACAGCCTGTCATGGTGAATTTGGAGCGTTTAATCGTTACTGCTGTGAATTGGGTGATATTGTTAGTCACATCTTTTGCAGCTGATCTTAATAGAACTCTAACAGCTTTCTGTTTTTTTAGGTTGTTGCCATTATAAAACTCCAGCTCAAAAATGTGGCAACCATATAATTACATTCTCAATATGGTTTCACTGATCCTTTTAAACTTCAAAATAGGTGTCTACCTAGGACTATGTGACTAATTATCATGAAAATATTTTAAAGATACATAGACATCTTCATCCTGTACTTTCTCATACCTATTTGCTTCTAGCAACACCTTATTTCTGGAATGTGTCCTTTGTATTTGGACAGTAGCAATTTTTTCACTGTATTGTGTGGTAGCCTAGGCTGAAATGGAGGGACAGAGCCTTGGAAAGCAAGCATAAGCAGCTTCCACAACTGAATGATATTCCAGATTTTGAAATATTAGCAATCTATTTTGAGGTGATAGTTATATCTGGGACTAGGAAAAACGGAATAAGATAAAATGCAGATAATGGTTAGTAACAGGAGACTGGTGGTAATTGCTTACTGGCTTATGTGAATGGAGGAATAGATTAAGGTGAGGTGGGAATCATGTTGCTGGACTCCAATGCCTACCTTTCCTCATAGTTAGCTCTGTTGGGTGGGAATACTGGAACTTGCTGTCTAATCATATTTGGAGGGCATATGATTTCCATGTCTGTCTTAGGGGATCCAACCTGTAGATTACAAATGACTTCAGAAAGGGAATGTTGTATAAGCAACAGAATTTATTTATAGTGGGACCTTGGTATCCGCTGGGGTTTGGTTCCAGGACCTCTCGTGGATACCAAAATCTATGAATGCTGAGTCCCTTTATATACAGTGGAGTAGTAAAATGGTGTCCCTTATATAAAATGGCAAAATCAAGGTTTGCTTTTGGGAATTTATATTGTTTTAAATATTTTCAATCTGTGGCTGATTGAATTTGGGATAAAGAATCAGTGAATACAGAGGGCCCACTGTATCAGTAATGTTACTGCTGCCAGTGTTAGTGACAAATTATGTACAAAGATGATAGACAAAGGCAACACATAAGTAATTACTTTAGAAGCAAAAGGTTGGTTGAAAGGTTAGTTTAAAGGTTGAATGTTCTTTTTTTTTAAAAGAACAATAAACATTGCCCAGGTAGATTTGTTCTCAGAACTGATGTTTTCTTATTTAGTGATTTAATAATCAATACAGTGAACAAACATTTTTTTTATTTTATTTCAATAGACTACTTGAAGTTCGTGGGAGACTTTATGAACTTTTAACACATTGCATCCCTCCAGAGATTATAATAAAGGTAACTGATTTTTAATTTGTGCATTCTTGGTTTTTAATTTGTTTAATAACAGAGGCTATGTTTAAATGTTACTAGGGGTGGGGGGGTGTTTAGATTCTTTTTCAGCATTCATGGAACTCTGCATTTTAGTGATTCTAGTATAATTACTTGGGAATATGAGACTGGAGCAGTGATGAGGATTCTAGGTATATATGGAATATCTTATATGTGATAAATGACCCAAACCATTTTTAAGAAATCAAAATACTTCTCCCAAATCCAGAATTTTCATTTGAATGCCAGATTCCTACAGGTTTTATGAACTGTTGAGTTTCTACATTATCTATTTTGGGGGTGCATCTTTCAGAACAGCATAGTTGTCTGATTATTAAATATTAATATATTTTAATATTAAATATTAATATCGTTGTTTTAGGGTCTTCTGTATGAACTTCTGAACAACTGTGATGGGCAGCTGAAAGCTGAGGTTGCACAGATGGCAGCTTTCTATGAGCACCGATTGCAGTTGGGCAACAAGGCAATATATCACCTGGAAGCATTTGTAGCTAAGTTCATGGCACTCTATAAGAAGTTCATGGAAGATGGACTAGAAGCCATGATGTTTTAAAATGTGATCTGGAGAATTCACAGGGTCTGTTACACTAATGGGTTTGCTGACAAAACTGTACAAACTGCAATGCCACATATGTATTAGTGTATTTGATAATAAAATAATGTATGTCAGAATTCAGTAGCTTAGAAGCTATTATGTGTGACATTCAAAATTATTCATCCACTCTTGGAAGCAAGAATGAATTTTGGAAAGACAGTTAAAAATATTTAAAACATAATTTCTCATAAAAGATCTTTTAAAAGCACACCACTTTACACACACACAAACACACACAAATTCACACACAGCTGCTCCATAATTAAAATTCAAAGCCCTGGCTGAACAATATGGCTTTTCCAATGTCTTGTGGGTCTGTTCACTTGAGTCTGGAAAATTAATTGTAAAGTTTAATTTCCAGAAATGTGCTTTTTGGGATAAATTTCATGTTAAGGGGAAAAACTGTTGTCACATAATAGCCTGAATGTAAACATGTTTACTTAGAATGTAAACATGTTTACTTAGAACTAATTCGCAAAGCATAATTTCCTGAGAAGCCTGAGTCATAAACACACTTACTTGGGGAGTAAGTGCATTTATGCACCTAGTCAACATATTAAAGTTTATGTCTGGGTAAATAGAAAGGTAGGGAGCCAGCATGGTGTAGTCTTTTGGGGTTTGACTATGACTGGAGACCAGGGTTTGAATCCCTGCTCAGTCATGGAAATCCAATGAGTGATCTTGGGTAAGTTGCACTCTCTCAGCCTCAGAGGGAATCAAAGGCAAACCCTCTTTGAACAAATCTTGGCAAGAAAACCCTATGACAGGGTCAACATAAATCATAAGCAACTTGAAGGGACACAACAACAAACAAAGTTATGCCAGTTGTTATCTTTTAAAATTTAATCTGGGATTTAAAAATTAGTACAGTACTTCCCTTCATGCAATTAACACTTGAAAAATTCAAGAACTGCTGCATTTTGTCTCCTAAAAGCAAAACCTGGAGGCCCTTGAAAGTAAATATATAGTTGTGCAGTGACCTGTGCAAAGATGAAATAGCCTAACTTTGGTGTTCACAGCTGAAAGGCCTGACCTGAACATCTGCTTTGAAAACAGGAGTGACCCCATCTACTGTCTTGTGGACAATTTAAAGTACTTCTTGAAGAAAAGGATTAAGAATAGCTTGCAAATTCTACTTTCCTGTAGGCCATATTTAACTATTAATTCACACATCATACATATGTTATGTAGCAGAAGTCCAGAAGTCTTTGACTTAACCTTGTTGTTTGTGAAATATGCCTTTTTTCTATTCCAGAGAACCTTCCATATCTTGTCAGGAGAACTGGCAGAATAATGAGCAGTCTTGGAAGTTCAAGTAGCATGAGGAATGTTTGAATACTCTAGGCATGTTTAGCCTATGGAGTGGGGATAAGGGAAATCTTTCTCCATATATTTGAGGAACTATCACATAGAGGATAGAAGAGACTTTCGAGAGAGAGTATGACTAGAACAAATGTGTGGAAGCAAAGACTGAAATAACATGTTACTTGTAATAATTTTTAGAAACAAGGGCAAAACAACATTGCATTACAATTCTAACAACAAGGCAGAACTCCTCCCCCCCACCCCCCAGTATAATGGTAACACCATTTCTCATAGCTGAAAAGGGAGGGTAGGAGTGTGAAAGATACTGCTGGAAAGCTTCTAGAAGCAGTGATTGAGCAGCAGCAGAATCACTTCTCCATTTTTCCTGTAAGGAGAAAGGATAAGGAGAGGTGATCCCTCTTTGTTGGGGCACTTCCCTTAGAAAGTGCTTCAGAGAAGCTTCCTGGAATGTTTTTGCCCTTGCAAAAAGGCTACTTGTGTCCATAATTCTTGTCTTTCAGTTGTACAAAGGAAAAGAGTTTTCTCCAATACAATGGAACCTGCCACTTTTCCAGTATAGCCACAGAAGTGGCAGGGAAGACTGCAGAACATTTTTTAAAGTGAAATACAGTAAAATTAACAGCCCAAATAGCATATTATTAATGCATTACTCTGTAGCAGGTAAGAAAAACAATTAATGCATTGCTTTAAGAAGAAATGAACAATATATTGTTAAAATTTTTAGTAATGTGTTCAAACTGGGAATGCACACAAACAGATTTCACTTGTAAAATAGGACAAAATTCATAATGGTAAGACTTCAACAGTGAAACAGGCAGCCTTGGGAGGCTGTGGTATCTCCTTACAAATATTTAAAGAAATCTAGAAGGTCATTTGTCAGGGATGTGTAGAAGTACGATCTGGGCCCAATTGGAAAAAAAATACTGTCAGTGTCGTCTGGTTCTAAAATTCTAGGATATTGGTGTACAGAATATTTTGTTTATTAATAGTTTTGCCACTTTGTGTGAAAAGTTGAATAGATCTTAAACAAGTGTCCTGATCTCAGCTCTTGGCTTGCAGTGCATTTCAATGGCGTTCCCAGAAGTAGGAGGATGTAGAGCTGGAGTGGAGTAGTTGTTGTTACCTGCCTTC
>JAIPUX010001232.1:145555086-145566377 GCA_020142125.1 Phrynosoma platyrhinos | reverse complement strand
GCGGTGGCGGCGGCAGCAGTGGTGGCGGCGGCAGGGGTCCACCTTAGCCAGTAAGTCCGGGGACCTCCCCGCGCGCACCCTCCACCGACACGTGCGACCCCCCCATACATGCGGCTGCTGCCACGCCATGCACAGCGGCGTCATGTGCGGGGGTCGCGTGTGTCAGTGGAGGGTGCGCGCGCGCACATGTGAGCGCGTGCGCGCATGCTCCACCATTCCCCCCCTTGGCCCAGCCAAGATCTGGGCTACGGGAGACCGGCCCAGGTCTCCAAAAGGTTGCCTACCCCTGCTCTAACTCCTGCTAAGTTAATTGAGTACAAATTGCTTTTGCATTGTAACCTCAGTTTTCAGCAGTTGAAGTAAACTGAAGAGAAAGGGAGAAATTGCAAGGAGGACAAAGAAATCAGAATATTTTAAAATCAGTTGAGAAAGTGAAAATGCAGCTTTCCTCCAAAGGAAATCAGAACCAAAACTAAAAACCCATATTAGAGTTTCATGCTTTGGAAATACAAAGTTTTCCCCAGAAATCCTTTCATTTTCAGCTTCATTTATATGAGTGGATAGAAGGGTTAATGTACTACACATGAACAGATGAGCAAGTTCCTAAATGTTGGGAATGCCAGGGCAAACAACTATGCCTGCAATGGAGAATTAAGTGGCACCAACAAGTCAGTGATGGAAGAGTAACCTAATTATGGAAGAGTATTTGGAGTAATTGTATCAGGGAAGGGAATACATGTTTGCCACCATATGTGATAGTAGGTGATGTACACATTTTGGAGTTCATAGGTGTATCAACCATCACATCTTGCTGCTATTGACATTACAAAATCAAAATTTAAATAAAAATAGCACACACAAAACTGCAGCTGTTTATCTGCAATGTATTTACATTGTGGTCAATGTAATGCCTACCTAAGAAGTTACTATGCCTACAGATTTCACCAGGTGAGAAAATAGAAACAAGTTATATAATAGTTTTTTTAAAAAAAGCTTAAGAAATCCCAGTGATTGCTAATGAGACATGTCTGAATCCCTTCTGACTTCAAATCAAAGCTTCTCTTCATACTTCAGATTTAATATAGTATCTAATTTAATCTGTTGACCTCTGATTGGTAGTGGGTTTTATATTTGCAAGAGTGACATTTCTGCAAAACTGAACCTGACATTCAGCCAAACCTCTTCTTGCTTTGACTGTCTTAATTTCCATTTTCAGCTATATTCAGAACTAATTGCAAACAATATATGATGTTTCAATGGCGCTATCCTTGATGCTTTTTGTACTTTATTTGTCCTCACCCTCCTTGGATTTATTTGCCTACGTTGCCCTAAAACCCTGGATATGTCAACCCTTGTGATTTTTTTTTTAAATAACATCATGATATTACGTGGTGATGCCACATTAACAGAATACAGTAGCAAGAGCTGAAGAAGAAGGAAATTATTTTGAAAAGAAGAAGCGGTAGCCATGGGAACAAAAGGATGCTGAACAAAATCGAAACAATGTTTGACAAGTATTTTTTCCATTATTTCTTCAACCGCCTCATAAGGTGGTATGTTCTTTGAATATCAAAATCAGAAAATATGCATTTGGCTCAGCACCACTCCTTTCTTAGTTGCAATATCTGCAATATTATTTGTGATTGTTGAGCTAGGTGTGTTATAACCAAGATTGCTATGTGCATGGCATGAATCAGATAGCTCTAAAGAATTGAGATTTTATTAGGCTTCTCATCAAACTCTCAGTCATATAGAAAATATTTATACATGTACTTGTAAAATGAACCTGGACTTTTAATAATCTAAGCAAACTTGCTTCTCCCATGAGTGCATGGATTTTTCTATAAAAGCTTATATTCCTAGAAATGTTTCCAAATGTTTGTTTCTTTGACCCCTTGAACCAGGCTGGCATTTATTGCATTGTTGTTTTTCCCAATTAATTGTCTGTATCTGTTTGGTTTTTTTTTAACATAACTGGGAGATATGCTCCTTAATTTTGGTTCTGATTGTTTTTTTCCCTCCACACTCAAATGTCCTTTTAAGAAAAAAAATGTGATGAAGACTTTAATTGGTCAAAAGCAAAGAGCAGGAGAGTTTGGTGAAGCTTGCTCCTTGAAATACATATATGTCTGGGCTGCTAGCAGGCTGGGAGCAATCTGTATTACATTGGTGGAGTTATTGTGAGAACAGGGGACCCTGGTGGCCCACACATATAGGTTATATGTAGTTCTTGGGCCATGGATTGCATACCCATAATGCAGGTCAAGAAATAGGATAAATAGAAGAAGAACACTCATCTGTTCAGCCCTGTGATTCCAAGGAAGCTGTGATGGACTGGGTCAAACTGAATTGTTCCAGACAAGACAGAGATGCTTCAAACCAGTCAAAAGACAAATATGTGAATAGGGATTCACCGTGTGCTGGAGGGGGTTGGACTAATGCTGAAATTCAGGTTTACAACTGGGGTGAACTTCTGGACTCAATCCAGAGCCTGGATGTCAAGGTTTCTGCAGTGGCCCAGAGTGCAGCTTCACAATTAAGACCAATGTGCCCATTCCTGGAGATACCAGATCAGGCTATGGTAACACATGTCTTGATTACATCTAGCTTGGACTATTATAAAGCACTCTATGTGAGACTGCCTTTGGAAACTCTTTTGGAAACTTCAGCAGGTCTAAAACACTGTGGCCAAACTACTGACCGAGGTTGCTTACAAGAAGCACAAGGTTCCTTTGCTTCAACAGCTTTTCTGGCTACCAGTCAATTCAAAGTAATGGTTATGACCTTATATGGCTTGGGTCCAGAGTATCTGAAATACTATGTTGCCCCATCTGTTGTGTATCTACAGGGTAGCACTTTCTCTTAATCCCAACATTGTCAGAGGCATGTTGGTGAGATCAGGTAAGACCACCTTCTCCATGGTTGAGCCTATTCAATGGAACACCTACAGAAAGCTACTCTGCCTACACTTCTACCAGCAGGCAGAGGCCTTTTTGTATTATTATTAATATCATCATCATCATCATCCTTCTCCTCCTCCTCATCATCATCATCATCTCATCTTTTCCCATGCTGAGGGCTCAGAAGTTAAAAAGTAATTACATGTAATTTAAAGCAATTAGACATGCTTTTGACTATCACCAGGTTGTAAAAGGGTCTGCTAATTGTTATGTTTAAATCCAGGGATTTAACTGGGACAGGGAGCAGCACATGAGGATGGGGAACATGCATGGGGACAGTACAGGGATGAGTGCCCAACCAGGTGTCACCCCTCTTCTAAGGTGTCACCCAGTGCAAGCTGCACCCCTCCTAGTGACGCCACTAATTATAATGCATTTTCTCACAAAATGTAATACACTCAGCCCTCCTTATCCACAGATTTTTTTTATCCACCAATTCAAGCATCCACGGCTTGAAAATATTCAAAAAAAGTATAAATTCCAAATAGCAAAGCTTGATTTTCTGTTTTATAGAAGGGACACCATTTTGCTATGCCATTGTATTTAATGAGACTCAAGAATCCATGGATTTTGTTATCCACAGGGGGTCCTGGAACCAAACCCTGATGGATAACAAGGACCCACTGTAAAAACTCTGAGGATATTCTGCATGTTTTCACTGTATTTAGAATTGCTAGACTGATCACCTGGAAACTGGCCATTAGGATGGGATCTGTAAGAGTGGCTTCTGTCAGCCCACTTTCTGCATCCTTCTCTGCCAAACCACCGAAAGCAGCTACAGAATGGCCCCATACCTACTTCACAGAGAATGGGCCTCTATTTCAAAGTATCCTCTTTGAGAGGAGTCCAAGTCCAGCTGAACTATAAAGAACTATCATAACAGAGAGCAGGAGTCTGGAATTTACCTACCAATAGGTAGCCTACTGGTTCCCAGTCTTTCCTTCCTCTGGTGATCTGCATTGAATACTCAACATATACAAATTTTATTCAAATCAGCATCCTCTTCTCCACTGACAGATTTCCTCTTTGTTGGTGACATGTAAGTGGCCACCCTAAAGAGCAAGCACCCTACACACATTGCAAGGACTGGGAGAAGAAGGAGGAGGACACTTGTACTGGTGTTCTGTTAAGGCAGGGCAGTGGAGGCTAATAGCTCCAGTGTCACTGGGACAGTGAATCCACCCTGGTTTTAATCTATACTTTCCAGAAACTACCTAAGATGCTGTTTCCAAAATAGGTTCAACACTTCAGATAGCTCCTTTCAAGTTCAGCTTAAAACCTGGAATGGATGCACTGCCCCACTGACATAAGGTCATTGGTTCCACCAGAGGTACAGGGCCCAAAGTTTTCTTGTTCTCAAGCTGGCAAACCTACCCTGATCAATAATTGTAGGAAAGGCTGTAGAAGACAGTACTGAGTGGGGGAAGAGAAAGAGAAGAAACAGATTTTGTCTTGCAGAGGTTGTTTAGGGTTTCCAGGAGAGAGAGGAAACTGGAAAGGGCAGGATAGCAAGCCATAAAATGTTAAAGTATGCCTGAACTTCAACAGGACGTCAGCATGTTATTTCTGCAGGGCTGACAGAATGTCAGAGTGACAACAGCAGGACATTCAGGAACGAAGGCAGGGAAGATTAGCACACATATAAGATGGTGTGGTTTGTATATGAACTATCTATAAGCTCAACCCACCCATTTGATTTCATTTTTGTCTCTTGTGCAGTTTTTAAAAATCAGCTAAGAATTAGCTGATTAAATGATTCATCAGATAATGGCCATAAAATCAATTGTCCCATTAAAAGAAATAACACAGTGTATCTGTATCAAATTGGAGAAATCTCTCAAGGGGCCACAATCAAGGGAGATAAGTGCTGGTGCTCTCCTACTCCCCATTATGTACTTCTGAGAGTGTTCTCTACTCAATAGATGACAGATTGGGGGAAAATGTTGATTATCCTTCCTGCTGCCCAAGGCCTTCCTAGTAACACTCCCCAGTATCACTGCCTTGGCTTCCCCTCAAGCTAGCATGAAATTACAAATTTTCTTTAATTTGCATTTTCAATTTTTTTTTATGAAAGGAAGTAATTTTCTTGTATAATAATTGATATTTTTCTTGGTTTCTTTTTCAAGTCTGGTGTTTCTTCTTCTTCCTTCTCTCTTGTATACAAAACCTTGTGTTCTCATTTTCCCCTCTAAATGAAACTGCCCATTTCTATACCTTTTACAAAATGGGATTCTCTTTCATTGAGTTTAGCTGGTTGTGTTGCCTCCCTCATAGGAAAATGAGTTTTCACATGGTATGTTCATTTCCCTAAGAAGAAAGGAAATACAGAGACGGAATATTAATGCATATAACTTAAAAAAAAAGAAAAGAAAGAAAAGCTTATTCTCTCCTTGCCTTCCCCAAGAATGCTTTCAGTCTACAAGCTGTTATTGCTTCTTTTGAAGTAAAGCAATTCCAAAGATTTGAAAAGATGTTTGCGGTTTCTCCAAAACCCAATTCCCTTTCTGCACTCCAATATAAGTTTTCTTTTTAAAATGGCTCCCAGCAGGGCATTTGCTTTATTTCTCAGCCTGGATGTATTCAAAGCCATTTCTCAACAGGTTCCTGGAACTGAATTTGGATATGAAGAGTAATAAATATTTCTTTCTTCTTGAGGTCCCAAAATATTGCAAAATCCTCCCATGCATGCCCATAGCCCTGAGGTTTCTCAGGCAAAAGAGAGAAGTCCCATGCATTCATGCAAAACTTGTTCCCTCTGTGCACAGTGAAGTAAAGCATTTCCCTCTAATTGTAAAGCCATCCCTAAGGACATGAGAACACATTGTGCACTGCTACTCAAAAAAAGTGGGAGAGCTGAGGTCCTCACCAACAGTGATAGCATATTTGTGTGAATTTATTAGCTCAACAAGGGGGGCTGTGTGAGGTTGAGTAACCTTGAGGATCGTTTTCACCCGTGTATTTTTGTACAGAAATGTACAATGAGTTTTGTCCAGAAATTCTGAACAGAAGTCAAAATATGGGTTTTTGTGGGCTTTTCCGGCTTTGAGGCCATGTTCTAGAAGAATTTCTTCCTGATGTTTCGCCTGCATCTGTGGCTGGCATCTTCAGAAAATGGACAAAATACTTTTGCGCACACATGCATACATACACACAATCACACACACACAACCAGAAGCACACATTGGTTTTTTGTGCACAATTAATATTTTTTGCAAAAATTTAAACCATTTTAAACATAAAACCCGTGTTCTGGAAATGGTGTTTTTTGCCCCACAAAAGATGTGGGTGTTTTCCTGTAAAAATCACAATTATTTTCCTGAAAAACAACAATAATACACAATTATTGTACAAAAAGACTACGTGCTTTTCTGTGCAGAATGTTTTCCTGAGACACTTGTTGATGTGCAAATATTGGATGAAAACTCTATGAAAATACTCGTTTTCTCCTTCAGTAGGGGGGAATACTACAGAAATTGTTTGTCCTGCCATACATAGAAAAAATGGTAAAAAGTTTACATCCTTAGAGCACACATGCAACTGCTGGGCTATGTGTTATACCTCCAGCAATTCTGAACAAGCATTCTGGTGCTTGGGTTGCCCAGAACCCATGGCAGACCTAAGGGTAGAATAAGGAGGTGGTGGAATGAATTCAGCTCTGTAGCCCCATGAAATTTGAACAGAGCCTAATGATTTGGGGCATATCTGAAGGAGTAGTCCCATACAAAAGCTTTGTGCAACCCCCCCCCCAAAAAAACTTGTCTTCATGCAAAAATTGTGGGTTTTGTTGGGCAATTGCTAAAATAAAATTCCTTTTTTGTAAATATCTCAAAAACAAAACAACATACTAGATATTTATTCTATTTTCTGTTTGAATTTAAAAAGTCCATATTGAGATCTTCAGGAGTGTATTTTTAACACTAGACCAAAAATAAAAAATATTTATTTTTTTTAAAAAATCCCCAATTTCAGCTGCATTTTAGAATAACATTATTTCTTGACTTTGCTTTCAAAGGTAGCAGAAAATATTGTAACAATGTGATTTTTTTTCTCATTAAGGAGGACACAGCACCAATAAAGCTAAAAACATTAGTATAAATGCAGGACATGTCCTGGGAAAGAACAACATTTGGTCTAAGATTCATCTGTCAGTGTGGTTAGCTTCTGTGCTTGAAATGGGAGGGGAGACTATCTTGTGCTTCATCTCGGACAGCAAAATGTCTTGGGCTGGTCCATCTTCCATCCCTACCCATCTTTCACCCAATACCCCAATTGCCAATATGTAGTTGTTGTGTACCTTCAAGTCTTTTCTGACTTAAGGCAACCCTAAAGCAAACCTATCATAGGGGGTTCTGGGGCTGAGAGTATGTGGCTCACCCAAGATCACCTGTAACAGGAACCTGCTTCTGCTTGTTGCAATAGAGATAGCTCACAGGAGGGGATGGAAATGTCAGTCATCTGCTTCTTGAGCAACTGGGGAACAGACCCCATCAATTGCAGTGGATACTTCCCACTAAGTGAGAATTGAAGAGGCTGAAATTCATTGCATATCTCCATAACTACATTAGTTACACATTCGTAACTGTCCAGTAGGATTCTGGCCAACAAAACCAATGAAAACAATTTAAAACATAAATCTCTAATGGATATAATGCAATTTCAAACAGTAGCATTTAAGACAATACAACGCCTTCTTAATTTTTTTTTATTATAAAAACCAGTAAGAGCAAATATCTTAATATGGACCCCAAAGCCCACTCTTTGGTATTTATAAAAGCCTGCATTTGTCGAACTGAAATGGCTAAGCAGAAATAGCAATTGTAAGTAAGTTTTAGTAAGGCACAGCTGTAACCTCTCCCTTTCTTTTTATACAACCACAATAAATTCAGTAATTCTCTTCTAAGAATGCTTAGGGGCAAATGCTTCCTTTAACAGAGCATTTTATATATTTTCACCAGTTGTTACTTTAACAACTTCTGTAATGAAGATGGATTCCAAGAAAGAGAAAGAGAAGCAAATTCCCTTTCTAGTGACTGTGATTCTCTCCTTTGAATCTTAGTCCAAATGTTCTAGTTTGACTGGAACTTTCATTTACACAGCAGGAAGATTTCAAATCGAACTTTCTAGGCTTCTATCTGAAACCTGTGGACCCTCAATATTACAGAATAATACATGAAAAATTCAAAGGATATTAGAAGGGTTTCTTGAACACTTCCTTTGCTCCCCTCTTTATAAACTTCATTCTTCCCAGAAAAATAGATAGCCAGAAAAATCTGGAAACCATGCTATATATGAGGAGCAGTTGAGGGAGCTAGGTATGTTTAGGTCTTCTTTGTTGACTGTCCAGCTCTCACATCCATACACGATAATAGGAAATACAATGGCTTGCATGATTCTGACTTTTGTGCTGAGTTGTATGTCTTTGCATATTAGGATCTTTTCTAGTTCTTTCATAGCCACCCTCCCCATTCTTAATCTTCTTCTGATTTCCTGTCTGCAGTCCCTATTCCAATCAATGTTTGATCCCAGATAATGAGAACTCTTTTACTATTTCTGTTTCCTCATTGTCGAGTTTGAATGTGTGTAAGTTCTCTGTGATCAGTATTTTTGTTTTCTTTATATTCAGCCTGCCTTTGCACTGTCTTGTTCCAGGACTTTGAGGTTCTCTGCTAGTATTATGGTGTTGTCAGCATATTTCAGATTTGTTGATATTTCTTCCTCCTATTTTCACTCCTCCCTCTTCCATGTCCAAGCCTGCTTTCCTTACAATATGTTCTGCATATAAGTTGAATATGTAGGGTGATCGGATGCAGCCTTGTCTGACTCCTTTGCCAATTGGGAACCATTCTGTTTCTCCGTGTTCTGTCCTGACAGTAGCCTCTTGTCCTGAGTGCAGATTCCTCATTAGGACTATCAGATGTGTTGGTACTCCCTGTCTTTCCATAGCCTTTCATGATCTATAAAATCAAAGGCTTTGCTGTAGTCTATAAAGCATATGCTGATTTTCTTTTGGAACTCCCTGCTACACTCCATTAGCCATTGTATGTTTGCAATGTGATCCCTGGTGTCTTTTTTTCCCTAAACCCTGCTTGAACCTCTGGGATTTCTCTCTCCATGTATAGTTGGCATCTATGTTGCAGAATTTTGAACATGATTTTGCTTGTGTGGGAGATTAGTGCTATGGTTCTATAGTTGCTGCTGTCTCTTGTTTCTCCTTTTTTGTGGATGAGGATTTATATTGATTGCTTCCAATCTATTGGCCATCATTTTGCTTTCCATTTCTGTTGACATATGTTGGTTAGCACTAGAGTTGATTCTGTCAATGTAAATTGCAACTGTTCTATTGGAATATAACCTGTTCCTACAGTCTTGTTTTCTGCCATTTCCTTTATTGCAGTTTCCACCTCAGTTTTTAGAATTTGGGGTTCATCTTCATATGGCTCTTTATTCCATGTGTCCTTCATGTTGTCATCTCTTTTATATAACTCTTATGTGTATTGCATCTGTCATCTTTTTATTACTTTCTGGTCTTGAATTATGTTATTTTTATTGTCCTGGTCCTTGGTTTGAACTTTCCTTTGATTTCTTGAATCTTGTGGAATAGATCTCTCATTCTTCCCTTTTTGTTGTTGTCTTCTATTTCTCTACATTTGTCATTGTAGTAATTTTCTTTATTTTTGCACAAATCTGTTTCTTATGTTGTCAGTGAATTCTATGGAAATATTGTTTAAATAGTATTTTGTTATGATGACTGGTTTTGTTCTCTTCTTGAATTTTACTTTTATTTTTGAAATGAGTAGTTCATGATCTGTGCCACAATCAGCACCTGGTCTAGTCTTGGCCACCAGTATGCAGCTTCGCCATCTTTTACTCCGAATTATATAATCTATTTGGCTTTTGTGTTGGCCATCTGGTGATGTCTATGTATATAACCTTTTCTCTGGTTGTATGAAAAATGTGCTTGCAATGAATAGGTTGTTGGCTTCATAAAAATCTATCAGACGCTCACCTGCTTCATTCATTTTGCCTAGTCCAAATCTGCCTACTGTTTTTGATTCTTCTTTACTTCCAACCTTTGTGTTCCAATTTCCAGTGATCAGCTTGACATCCTGTGTTGGTGTGTTGTCAGTTTCTTCCTGTACTCCTTCATAAAATCTATCAATTTCTTCTTGTTCTGCCTCAGTGGTTGGTGCACATACTGAATATCATATTATGAATTCTTGAACCCAAACATGTTAGTGGCAAATCTAATTCACACCTTCTTAAAATTTTGCATTTCACTTTGAAACTGTGGTAAGATTTTGATTACGGTAGGTCCAGTATTCTCCCATGGTCCATTATCTATTCTGTACTGTTAAGCGTGCATCAGTGTTCTTATTCTTTTGAAGCTACAGCCAGGAATCAGTGGCTTTGTTACAATTATGATGACAGTGTGCATTTATCTGATTTTTTTTTCCCTTACAAGCATGTAACAATCTGTTATGTTACCTGGTTACTAAGGCTGGGCCATCTGCTTCATGTCATTAACTGATTACTAGTCAATGACAGAACAAGTTGTTTCTCCCATGTTTTACATTATAAAACAATATACATTTCATTTTGAAGTGAGTGAAGAGTGGAAATGTAAGAGCAAAGAAAACCTTGTTTTGAAAAACCTGGAAGTCAGAACCAAAATGACTGGGGAATGTATTCTTACATAATATTCCCCAGAATCATTCTTACACATATTTCAAAAAATGTTTCTGTAAAACATAACTATGGAGAGGATTTGTATTGTAACTTTTCTTGTTATGTGCCTTCACATCTTTTCCAACTTATGGCAATCCTAAGGTGAACCTATCACAGTGTTTTCTTGACAAGATTTGTTCAGAGGTTTTTTTTTCTTTGCCCTCCTCTGAAGCTGAGCGAGTGTAACTGTCTGCCACGTTATTACTAAAGATGAGGAGTCTTCCAGAAAAAAAAGGAGTCAGTAACCTAGGGGTAAACAATTGCATTGGGGCCAAGGGCCGGTGTCCCATCAGTTCCCCTTCATGGGCCACACACCCACACCCACCATACACCCACACACATGCACAGCAATCCCAAATACCCTGGTTTCCTCTGTAGTCACTCACAAATTGGTGACAGGAAGTGAGGTTGCATAACTTCCTCCCACCATCTTGACAGAGGAAAATTGAGATATTTGGGGGTAGTACAGGTTTTGGAGACGCTGGTGGGCATGGGATATGTTTGCATGTTTTATGTATTGGGGGCTTTTGAGCAATGGGGGACTGTCTGAAAATTGTGTCATTTTTTAAAATTGGGGAGCTTTAATGACTGGGGTAGGGGGCTTCA
>JAIPUX010001232.1:145529665-145541046 GCA_020142125.1 Phrynosoma platyrhinos | reverse complement strand
GGCTACTTTGCTTCAAAAGGTAGAGGATGCAAACAGAATGGAGGGACAATTTTACAACTTTGAATGTACTTGGAAATGGAGCATACAATAACCCAGCTACTGTGTTTTTGAACTGCTAATCCCCAAGGCTGTTTTAAGCTATGGCCATGATTGTGCTGAACTCAGTAACTCAAAGTTTGCTTCCTTGTGGTCAGGACTAGCAAGGAATTTTACCAAGGATCATCACCAGGCCAGCCTGGATTTGAGATTTTGATATTTATACTGGCTGTGCCCTTCTAGGGCTACTTGACACATCTTTGAGTGATGCTGGTTACTAGGGCATCAGACATCAAACCTAGGCAAGAAAGAGCAGGGATGGAGTAAATACAGATGCCAATCATTTGTAAACCACCTTGAGTCTCATTTTTGGAGAAAAGGTGGGATATAAATGAACATAATAACAGTTGCTGTTTCCTCACTCAGAGATAAGTTTGACTAAGGGTTCACTTGGACAGGTGCCAAGGTACTGTTATGCCCTCAGGAGTTGAGGTGATGTATGTGGAAATGTCACAAGGCTGTGTCCATGCCCTTCTCTTTCCTACTTAACATGGCAGATGAGATTAAACTGTTTCATATGGAGTCAGACCATTGATCCATCTAGCTCTGTGTTGTATGCACTGACCATCAGCAGGTCTCCAGAGTTTCAGATAAGTCTTTCTCAATCTTACCTAGAGATACTGAGGATTAAACCCACAAACTTTTGCATGAAAAAAAGTTCTATCCAGTGGCAGTTCTATCCAGGGTGCTGGGTATGGACCACCTTCGTAGACTTGAACCTTCTTCCTCCGATGCATAAGATGGCATGGAGAGTCCAGAGACAAACCTATATAAGCCAGTTTAGCTATTGTTAGTTATAGTAGGGCTGGAGTGGCTGAAATTAATGTTGATTCCATTTTCAAAATTGGTAGAGTTGATAGGGAACAAAAGGTTATGGCAGGGCCTCTGCAGACCAGCAAGAAATGCTGGCTTCAGGGTGGTGTAGGGGCATGCTGACTACACGCCCTGACTTCGCCTCCAAACTGGCATCATGCTGCCGGTCCAGATTGTGGGCAATGTTGGGATGCTCCTGTAGCACAGCAATTACATGCATGCTGCATGCCACAGGAGCGGAGAAGAACCACAGTGGCAGTTTTTTCCTTTCCCAAAATAGAGCAGCATTTTGCCGCTTCTTTTTGGGCTGGAAAAACACTGAATCAGGGCCATGGCATACAGTTGCCATGGCCCTGATTTGGCGCTCAAAGGGGTGGTGCAGAGTTGCTCCTTCACAGCTGTCTGCTTCGCCCCTTATTCTCTTCATTGTAAAGCTGAACCATTACTTGGTTGATTTATTATGGATAAATGTCTGTAATCCAAGCTCAGCAGAAAACTAGAGCATCAAAGAAAGATGCTGGAAGAGCATAGTGTCAGCTGATTTAAAAGAGCCTATTCCTCTGCCTATTCCTCTGCCTATTCCTCTGATATTGCCTGCTTAGAAATGCTTTTTAAGCTAGAGTTGGCAGAGCTCAATACTGACCCTGAGTCTCCAGTTTTTGTGGGTCATCTTCACGTAGGATAAGTTATTGTTTCCAATGTATGGTGATCCTAAGGCAAACCTATCACAAGATATTCTTGGCAAGATTTGTTCAGAAGGGGTTTGCTTTTGACTTCTTCTGAGAATGAGAGAGTGTGACTTGCACAAGGTCATTCAGCGGGTTTCCATAACCGAGTGAGGATTCAAATCCTTGTCTCCAGAGCTTCAAACTGCTTCTCAGGTGGAATATGTTCTCTCTCTCATTCTCTCTGTGTGTTTGAATGACAAACTGTCAGCAACTGTGAACTGGTATTTGATGTCTAATGATTAATGATATCAGCAGGTGCTATTCTCAGGTTTTAGCTTGGAAACCTCAGGGCCTGGGATGCTCCTGGCAACCCTAGATCAGGTCCAGAATGTAGAGTGCTCTGCCACCCTCAATTGCATTTATCCCTGCCACAACATGACCAAAATAATCAGGCCCACCCTGGACTTAAAAAAGACCCCTCAGAACATTGGAAAAATGCCTCCCATCTTGGTGTTTGAGTCCCTAAAAATGTACGTCCTGGAAGCAGCATAATGCCAAGGGACTGCATTTCCCCACCTTGCTCTATGGCAAGGCTTCCCAAACTGTGCTCCAAGGAGCCCTTATGGCTCTGCTTACACTTCCCAGATGCTCCATGGCTGCTCCAGGAAAATGAAAGAAATAAAAATTAAATGAAACTAAAGAATAAGAATATATTCTTATATATACTCCTAAACACCATTAACTTGTAAGACATATGGCAGGCCTCTTGGGGGCTCTGCCATAGAAATAAAGGCTCAGTGAGTCAAAAAAAGTTGGGAACCCTGATCTAAAGGATCAAGAAGGCTAAATGAAAGCATTCTGATGTACAAATGCAGAATGTCTACCTACTTAGTGGTGGCAACATTAAAAAAAACAACAAGTTAGCCAATAATGGTTCACATCATAGGTCCCTCTCATTTAGTGTCACACCAGGGCTGAATGGGAGAGCAGGGCCACATGTGAACATCAAGGTTGTATTTCCTTTAGGTTCCCTTGTCCTTTGCTTCTCTCCCTTCAGTTCTACTGATGTTTTTTGATTTCAATACACAGAAGCACCAGCCATCCTGGCCAATGGTCAGGGATTGTGGGCAATGAAGTTCAAATCCAGACCAGTCTTTTTCTGCCACTCCAGATTGAATTGCATGTCCAGGAGCAACAATTAAACCTTTACACCGATTACAGCCCTCTCCTGCATTGTGCAACATCAAAAACATCCAGCAACTTTTAGCCATTTCTGGGTCTGGGTTGGGAAGGGGTATTTTTGGCAGTCTATGCGGTTCTCACAGGCTCTGGGGCATAAGGGGTGACACTGGACCTGGCACCCCTTATTTATATTGCTTGGCTGCAGTTCTCTAGTGTTTCTTTCCCAGTCTCTTCAAGCAAAGCATAATTCCTGGTCTGAGATACATTGTTGTCAAAAACTCAGTGCTACACCCAATGTTTCACATGATGTTCTTTCTTCAAAGGAGGAGGAGGAGGAAGAGGAGGAGAAGATCTATTTTTAATCACAAGCCTCTTTAGTGTGAATGGACCAGAAAGATCTCTGCCTGCAATTTTGGAATCTACTGCTAGCCAGAGGAAAGGATTCTAGCCTAGATGGACCAATTGACTCAGAGGTGTCACTAGGGGGGTACATGGATGTGGACTGCACTGGGTTACACCCAAGAGGATGGTGTAACCTGTTGGGCAGTACACATGGAAGGACTGTCATGGCTACTGGGTGAGGAAGAAAGGGTATCTCCCATTCCTGCTTGCCCAGCAATAGCAATAGCAAGTACATTTCTATACCACTTATCAGTGCACTTATGCACTCCCTAAGTAGTTTACAATGTGTAAGCTAATTGCCCCCAACAAGCTGGTTACTCATTTTAGTGACCTCGGAAGGATGCAAGCCTGAGTTGAGCTTGAGCCCTTGGCTGGTATTGAACTCACAACCTTGTGGTGTGTGAGTGAGTGACTGCAGTACAGGCATTTCACCACTGTGCCACCAGGATGCAGCCACACCAGTACTATCCCCCTGAGCAGCAGTGGCTGCTGGGGGCCTTTCCAGGGGAGGCAATGTCTTTGAGGTCCAGTGTGACTCTTCTCAGACCAGCCATACTGGACCCTTTCTGGGCAGGATGGTGATGCTTTCAGGGTCTGGCTCTGGTGCTCTCAAAGCAGCTGTGCCAGGTGCTGAAAGCATGTGGGTGATGCCTTCAGGATCACACTGGACCCTGAATGGGCACCCTGGCAGCCTGAAGGAGGGAGGAAGGACAAGGCAGTATTCCTGTTCCCCCCATACACTGGATGACGCCAACTTTTGTGACACCACTAAATGGACTAATGTAGTGTGAGACTGCTCCATACTTCTTAGTGCCATACTTCTCAATGTCAGCCATGACACAAAGCAACAGATTGTGTTGCATAAGAAGCAGCCTTGAATCCTTCTCCAGCCGTGTGTTCTTCTTGCCCACCTGTTTTGACTTCCCATCTGTGAGAGATTTTGGGCTGCTTTAATTTAGTCCTCCACTTCAGGGTGAAAGCAGAAATCCATATAAAGCAAAGAATGGGGGGAAAGGAGCATGTTCTTGCAGCTGTTTCTGCTTATCACCTTTAATCTTGGTTGCACTTTAGAACATGTTTCCTACAGAGGAGAAGGAGGAGGAGGAGGAGGAGGAGGAGGAGATCTATTTTTTGCTTGATCTGAATATGAAAGTAATTTGTTGCCATAGCAATATATTTCCATCCTCAGTGTTCTGAATGTGAGAGTTGCTTCTAGGACTAGGTTAAAATGCAGCCATCCTTATACTACATGAAAAGCATCATGCTCCACTAACCTTTTCAGCTGACAACTCTGTTTACTGACTTGTTAAGGATGCCGTGTTTCTTTTTAAAGCCAGTTTTGGGTTTCTGTTATATGACACTGGGTACAAGGCAGACTTGATGCTTCCTCAGAATTGGAACTCATTTCTGCTGCCTTTGCCTTGGTTGCAGCACTCTCTCTGGGAATTACAAGCCACTTCCTTCCATGTCTCTTTGGGGGTTTGTACAGCAGCCTAATGGTGTTTTTCCTGAGACAAAGCAATGAATGAAGCTTGCAGAGTAGCAGTGTGGACTGTGATCCCTGTCAATCATTATTCAGTTATAACATGCTAAGGATGCCCAATGTGGCCCTCAGGACTGTTGTTGTTGCCTGCAGGGTCCCTCCGGTGATCATTTTTTTTTGCCCTTGATGCCTACTAAGGATCAAGGGGGCATTTCTGCTATGCTTTTGTTCTCATGGGCCATTTTAGGCCCCAGAGAGGCCTTCTCTCTCCCCCCTCCTCTCTCTTTTTTTTTTTTACAAATTGGAAATTATTTCCAGTCACAACTCACAAATATTTTTCTTTTTCTTTGCAGGAGAGTGTGGTGTGTGTTTATGGCCATCCAAGGTCTCTTGGGGGCTAGTCCGGTCCCATAACGTCCCACAATTGTCCACTCCTGCTTTACAGAATGTGTCTCCAGTGTATTAGTGACAGCTGGTGGCTTCCATGTTAGTGGAACAGTGAATTCATTCTATACTGGCCAAACGGCTGTAATAAAATGATTTGATTTGATTTGAATTCATTCTGGGTTTTAGCCTGAAGTGTAATGGAATTACCTAAGGCACCCTCTCTCCCAAATTCTTCAGCACCGTAGATAGCCTTCTCTAATGTTCAGACCCATCCCCAGCATGGATTTGCCATCCCACTCAGGGTAACCAGACATCCTCCTTTTCCAGGACATATTATTATTATTATTATTATTATTATTATTATTATTATTATTATTATTATATACCCCGCCTTTTGCCATGAAAATCAAGGTGGCTTCCATCTAAAACAGATACAGATCCCAATAATAAGCATAACCCCCCTTAAAAATACATTAAATACAGTCTCAATTAAAACCAATGTAAACATAGACAATTTAAAATAAAATGCAAATTACATCAATTAAATTACACATATCCTACATTTCAACCTTTTGTCCAGGAGGAATTTCAAAATGTCCTCCATTTTGAGCATGACTAAGAAGAATGAATTTACATTTATATTAGTGTTTTTAGCTTTTATTTTGTGATATCTGTCATTTTTCTTGAATGCCCTACATTTTGCAATTAAGGCCTTGTGGATCCCTTCTTGCTTCTGCCTGAACAAGATGGGACATCCAGAGATCATCTATCTTAGCTTTGGGGTCATGACTTCTGGCCATCCTATATCCCACTTATATGGAAACTTCCAGCTGCCACAGTGGCACTGCGACTGTTCCCTGATTTGAGTTTCCCATCCTTTTATATGTCACTAGGGGCCTTTGCAGACTGCTAGAAATAGTGCAAATTGAGTCCACTTTAACTGCCCTGGCTCAGTGCTAGGGAATCATGGGAACTGCAATTTTTTTTCTGAGACATTGAGCCTTCTGTCAGAGAGCTCTGGTGCCACAATAAAATACAGTTCCCATGATTCCCTAGCACTGAGCCAGGACAGTGCCTCAATTTAAAGTGCACTATTTCTGGTAGTCTGCAAAGGCCCTAGCTGTAATATATTTTTCGGCAGCTGGGTCCTGCTGTGAGAGAAAGGCAGGATATAAAATAAATAAATAGGCCTGGTTAGTGTCCAACTAGAGCATGTCCATTCAATCTATGGGATTTATCTACTCATTGACTCACCATTCAAGAGTTGATTCAGTTGGTCTGTGAGAATGGGCTCTCCCATTATCTAGTCCACACAGACAAGGGTAGTCTCCCCTCTAGACTAACAAAGGATTATTGATGGCTTTATTGACAGTTACGTTTTATTGGAGGTCAGTGTTACAAGCTGCTAAAGATCATGAGAGACATTTGCCCAAAGAGATGACCTGTTGAAGAGGAATGTGAGAAGCTTTGACAGCCTTCGAGGTAAGAAGTATAAAAACCTCAAGAGACTATGAGGTGAGTGAGGAGATTATCAGATGGGGGAAAAGTTGGAGTAAAAGGCATATACCTGGTAAAGATATATCCTGCTTATCCAGGACTTAACCCATGAAGATCCAGAAATGCTCCAGCAACAAACCATTCATGGGGAAGTCCCAGGAAGGGATTGTTGCTGGAGCATTGCTGGTTCTTCATGGATTAAGTCCTAGGTAAGCGCAAATTTTCAGCATAAGTTGGCATGCGAAACCATTTTCCCCGCCACGTGGAGGGTGGGGAGGATGAGGTAAAGGCACACACCTGTTCCTCTTCCATCTTGGCCATCCCAGGCCTCCAGCAGGGGATGGCATGGGGGGCAGGGGATGGCCTTACAGGAGGAGGAGGAAGAGGTGCACGCCTCTTCCTCCTCATTCCAGACCCTGGAGGCAGCTGAAGGCTGGGGAAAGCATGGGGGAAGGAAGATGAAGAGGCACGTATCTGTTCCTCTTCTTCCACCCTCTTCTTCCCAGGCCTTCAACTGTCTCTGGAGAAGCAGCTGAAGGCCCAGGAGGGTGGTGGGAAAAAGTCCCACCCTGGAGGTCCCATCCCTGGAGGGTGGAAGTCCTGCCCCTGGAGGGCACCTGGCGCCAGAAGGCCTTTTAGTTTGGGCACTCAGCCCCTAAAAGGTTTGTCATCACTGATCTAGACTATTCTGAAACTTGTAACTTCTACTAAGGGCTGATGAAGATGAGAGCAGCAGATAGGGGCCATGGCAATCACACGCTGTGGCTCCAATCCTCCTTTTTGCTGCCCTTAGAGCTGCCGCCACAGCTCTTTTGCGCCCCTTTGGCGCAGTGTGTGTGCACGCTGTGCCAACAGGGCTTCCTAATGCCGTGCACCATGCAGTCGAGCGCGCAGTATCAGAGCAGAGTCGGGGTGGCTGGCATGCAGTAGCCCCACCCTAACTCCACCCCAGGCCAGCCTAAAGTGTGCCTGAAGAGAGGTGTCTTCACATCAGAGATATCCTTTTGTCAATATAGATGTCTTGCTTAGAATAAAGCCTTCACTTTAAAGTACTTCTCTTCTCTCACGCTCTTCATGTGCCTTTGCTCAATCTGTAGGATGCCCTGCAGCGACAGGTTGTGGGAAGCATAGTGCAAGTGGAATCCCAACAACATCCCATTGCGTTGCTGTGCAAGGAAGTTTTAGTGTGTGTGTGTGGGGTGGTGGTGGTGGTAGCAGCTAAGATAGATGGTCACTGGATGTCCCATCTTGCTAAGGCAGAAGCAGGAAGGGGATCCACAAGGCCTTAACAGGGTCTACTCTAGTTGGGACTATCCGATTGGATTGGATCACCTTATGAATCAAGTTTCAGATGTTTTGTTCAGATCAAAATGAAATCAATGAACCATGTGTGTTGATCCAGGGTCTGGAAAGACTATTTTTTGGACTGCAGTGGTCAGAAACCCCAGTCAGCTTGACCAATGCTGATGGAGGATACTGGGAGATGTAGTCCCAAAAAACTTTTTCTGATCTTACATGTTCTTGTAATGGTGTGGAGACGAGTAGTGACAAGCAGAAGCCTAGCCAATGCAGCAAGGAAATGATGCCAGTAATGGACTGGATGAGGAAAAACAGTTTGAAGCTCAATCTAGATAAAACGGAGGTATTCACAGTAGCGGCCCTGAAACCAGGTATTGGGATACAACCTCCAGTCCTGAGGTTTACTGCGAAGGACTGTGTTCGCAGTCTGGGGGTGCTCTTAGACTCGTCACGTCACATGATTAATCAGGTGAATGCGACGGTCAGGAGTGCCTGTTATCAGCTTTGGCTGATATGCCTGCTGTGCCCTTTCCTAGAAGTAAGGGATCTTGAAACCGTGGTACATGCTCTGGTAACCTCCTGTCTAGATTTTTGCAATGCGCTCTACATGGGGCTACCCTCGTGCTTGGTCTGGAAACTTCAGTTAGTACAGAATATGGCAGCCAGGTTGGTCTCTGATACATCTAGGAGAAACCATATTACACTGGTCTTGAAAAGACTCTACTGGCTGCTGATTAGTTTCCGGGCCCAGTACAAGGTGTTGGTTATCACCTTTAAAGCCCTACATGGCTTGGGTCCATCCTATCTCCGGGACCGTCTCCTTCTGTATAATCCTACCGGCACACTATGGTCCTCTGGGAGGAATTTGCTTCAACCTGCTAGGTCTAGACTGTTGATAACCTCCCAGAGGGCTTTTTCGGAAACAGCTCCTAGATTATGGAACAGCCTGCCAGACAAGATCAGTCAAATTACCAATTTAGACAGCTTTAAAAAAGCTGTCAAGACGGATCTCTTCCGGCAGGCCTTTCCTGACTAAATTCCCAGCCGAGGAGTAAGTAAATTCTCCCCCACCTGCTGCCACATCTAGCCAAGCTATTTAGTGCTTGCGGGCTGCCTGTTAGACTGCCATCGAGCCTTTAGATCTTTCCCAGGCCTGGCACTGTTTCTTTTCTCACTATTTTACTATCCCTAAGAAGGATTCAGGCATTAGGCCCATTTTGGACTTAAGAGACCTTAATTCCCATATTCGGTACCAACAGTTTCGAATGGTAACCCTTGCCTCTACTTTACCACTCCTGAAGAGAGGATACTGGCTTGCGACCATCGATCTCAAGGATGCTTACTTCCATGTCAGCATCCAAAGGGATCACAGGGGGGTTGTCTCCTTCATGGTTGGCACTGAGATCTTCCAGTACAGGGTTCTTCCATTCAGACTGTCCTCGACACCGAGAATCTTCACGAAGTGTATGGCCCCGGTCGCGGCCTACCTCCATCAGAAAGGAATCACAGTCTTCCCTTATCTGGACGACTGGCTCTTCATGGCCCCAACCAGCCAGCAACTTCAACAAGACATCCACTTTACTCTAACTCTTCTGGACTCCCTCGGTCTGATGGTCAACATGGAGGAGTCCAGTTTGACCTCATCCAGATGGGTGAAGTTCATCGGGGTGATACTTGACTCCAAAGAGTTCAAGGCCTTCCTCCCGCAGGACAGATTTCAAGCCCTGTCTGCTGCCATCAGGAACTGCCTTCGGCACAGACAGGTGAGGGCCCACATTATCCAAGTGGCCTTGAGACATCTGGCACCGACTACTTTCATGACTCCGTGGGCGAGACTTTGACTGCGACCCATTCAGTCCTGGTTCCTGTCTGTGTTCGATCCCGTGTGCGACTTACCTTCCAAATGGCTGACGGTACTGAGGCCTGTAGCTAGGTCGTTATGTTGGTGGCTCGATCTGAGTGACGTCTGCACTGGGATGCCTCAACCAGAGGTCAACTTGACAACGGATGCATCCCTGGAAAGATGGGGAGCACACACACAGGAGCTGACTGTCAAGGGTCGATGGTCCACATCAGAGAGAGGGCTCCACATCAACGCCTTCAAAATGCTGGCTGTGGAGAAGGCCCTTTGGGCATTTCAGACTGTTTTGGCAGGCAAGGTAGTGCTCCTCCTCATGGACAACACCACTGTGATGTTCTACCTAAGCAAAAAGGGAGGCACACGGTCCCAGACGCTCTTGCAAATTACAATCCGTATCTGCAATTGGTGCATCAACAACAACATACTCCTGCAGTCAGTGCACCTGCCCGGAGAGGACAACAACATTGTGGACGAACTGAGCAGATCATCCAACCTGTGTCACGAGTGGTGTCTCCACCCACAAATAGTGTCTGATCTCTTCTCCACCTGGGGTTGCCTGGAAACCGATCTCTTCATGACCAGAGACAACACTCATTGTACAGAGTTCTGCTTTTGGATTCCAGCTCCGGAGTCGGAAGGAGATGCCTTCCAGTACAGGTGGTCTGGGAGGGTGTTCTATGCTTTCCCCCCATTTCCACTGATAACAAAGGTCATTGCCAAAATGAGGACAGAAAAGACGGATGCCATTCTCATCACTCCTTGGTGGCTGAGGCAACCATGGTTTGCCCCACTACTACAGCTTGCTCAAGGGTGTTACCAGTGCCTCGAGTTCTGTACCGACCTGCTCTTAATGCATGGTGGTCGAGTCCGACACACAGACCTAGACTCTCTCCTACTGGTAGCCTGGAAAATCCATCCTTGACATTGTTGCCTACTTTGGTGCAGACTGTGATTTGGGCTGCGCAGAAGCCCTCTACCAGAAAATCCTATGCACTTAAGCGAAACAGATTTCTGGAGTTTTTGTTTGCAAAGACTTACCTCCATCCCGAGTTTTGGTACCGATAGTCCTGGAATTCTTAATGTCTTTGGCCAACTCCGGCTATGCCTTAGCTCTGTGAAGTGCTACTTTTCTGCCATCTGTTCACACTACCAGCTTCAAGGCAAACCATCTTTCTTTGCGGACCCCTTGGTAAAGAGATTTTTCAAGGGGCTGAACAACCTCCATCCTCGGTACCGACCTCGGCATGGAGCCTAGACCTGGTGCTCTCTTATCTTTCCACCAAACCATTTGAACCTCTGATCACCACATATTTAAGATTGCTGACCTGGAAGACAGCATTCTTAGTGGCCATCACCTCTGCCTGACGTTGTGTGCCTTATGGATGGACCAACCATATCTCTGTTTCTATAGGGACAAAGTGGTCCTCCGTACCAACATCACCTTTCTACTCAAGGTGGTGTCAGCTTTTCACATCAACCAGGACATTGTGTTGCCCACCCTGGCCCCCAACCCAACTACTGATACTGAACACAGACTGCACTCTTTAGACATCTGGAGAGCATTGGCATTCTACTTGGAAAGGACCTTGGGTTCGAGGTGCTCTGAGAGACTTTTTTGTATGTTACTTAGAGGCCAAGAGGGGAATGTCTGTGACATCCCAGAGACTATCCAAATGGGTATCATCAACCATTC
>JAIPUX010001232.1:145488123-145500758 GCA_020142125.1 Phrynosoma platyrhinos | reverse complement strand
GAGCAGCCGGCCCTCCACATGGCCGGCGCTCCGAGGAGGACTTCCCGCTGCAGCATTCACACACGCTGCAGCGGAAGAGTCGGCGAAGGTGCGCTGCAAGCTTTTGCGGCGCACCTTCAGTGACTTGTGAAAGGAGCGCCAATTTAGCACTCCTTTCTGGGGCGGCGAAGGTGCGCCGCGGGGCTGAGGTGTGGGGATACCTCGGCCCTGCGGTGCAGCTTCCCGGGGTGGCCCATGGCCGCCCGTCTGCTTCCCCCCTATATGATTTTCTAATGTGCCTATCATATCAAGATGTCTCAGTAAAATGTGCAGATGTGCACAAATTGCTAATTGCTGGATAAACCTATTTTTGACTTCTGTTCAGTTGTTTTTATTGTTATTTCAATTTTATTTTAATTATATTATACTATTATTTAAGGTTTTAATGATCATTCCTTCATTCTTTGATTGGGAAGACATACTGTTCCGAGATAACCATTTAAATTAATAAGAGAGAGAGAAACTAAAAACTTGATCCTCTGTTGAGAGCCCAGATGGCTGCCTGTGTGTTTAGGATGGTTAGAGGCAGCTTCTCACTGTTAGCTAAGTAAACATAATCTCCCTTTTGAAACTAGAGTGATCTTTATATTACTGGCTATGGGGCTGGATTCATCAGGAGAAGGACAAATGAAGTGACATATTTGTCACACTGGAGGAAAAGCAAGCAACAATTGTCTCAAAAGAAGGAAAATGAAACAGCAATTGAGACACATCTTTCAGCATGTCAAAATCTGGGTGGAGGTATTATGGAAGGCTCTTTGGACTAATGTCTAATTCATTACTAGCTTCACTTTCTCTTGAGTCCTCTGATTAGCTTTTATAGAAATCACCGCTTTGCTTCTAAGTACTATATTCATAAAACATTTTTATGTTTTTTGGACTCACAGGGATCTCTATAGAAGGCTTGTCTTCTCTCTTCCATCAGATGTATCCTTAAGTCTATTCAATATATATCCTTCCCCCCCTTCCACTCCAAAAGTAATTGCATGGTTAAGTCTCTGACCAGTGACAGGGGAGAGGAAAGAAAAGAAAGGCTATAGCTCAACAATAAAACACATCTCTTGAACTTGTATGGAGGAGGCCATACCTTCATTTCAGACACCAAAGTTTGGAAAGAACCCTTTCTTGAGATTCTGGACAGCTGCTACAGGGCAAAACATTGAATTAGAAAGGACAATGGCATGACCCAAAAGAAGTTTTATAGCAGGGGTAGGCAACCTAAGGCCCGGGGGCCGGATGCGGCCCCCCCGAGGCCTTTGGACCAGCCCCAGGCCAGTCCTGCCGCTGCTGCCACTGCCCACCATGATGGTATTGATTATTGTTGTTATTACTTGTTCTTGGGGTTTTCTTGGCAAAATCTCCACAGGGTTTTTAACATGACTTTTCTGGGGCTGAGAGAGTGTGTATGCATATATTTTTTAATTTTAATTTTTTTAAATTTTTAATATTTATTTATTTATTTATTTTTGGCGCTTCACCCCCCCCCCCCCCCCCCAATTGTCTGAAGAACAGCAACACGGGCCCCGGCTCAAAAAGGTTGCCTACCCCTGTTTTATAGGGTATACTCCCCTAGTAATATTGTACTATTCAGCTTTTGGTTCACTAGTACATTGTTTAATATATGGTTGTAAAAGCTAGACAGTGAAGAAAACTGACAAGAACAGAATCAACTTGTCTGAAATGTGGGGCTGGAAGACAGGTCTACAGATACCGTGGACTGCCCCAAAAATAAATATGTCCTAGAGTAAATCAAACCAGAATTGTCCCAAGAAGCCAAAAATGACTAAATTGTGGATATTGTACTTTGGACATGTCATGAGATGACATCATTAATTAGAAAAGATGGTAAGAGAGACAGCAGTAGGAAAAGAGGGAGATAACATTACTGGAGGATAGACTCAATCAAGGAAGCCATGGCTTTGACAAAAGTGTCTTGGAGATTTCTCATTCATTAGGTCACCATATGCTGGCTTGAAAGCAATTAAGAACAGAGGCAGTATTTGCAGAATTTTACATCAAATCTCAAAGCTAAAATATTAGCCCTTGTCTGTCATGACTGGTGGTGACTTCCCAGGTTGGTTTCTGAAAAGTGAAAAATGTTTTCTTGCATTCTGAAATAAAGTAAGTGAAGATTTATATCTCTGCTTTGCAGTTGACTACTCCTGCCCTAGATCCATCAGATTGCTCCTCTGTTTGGAAGCATGATACCAAGAATTGAAGACTTCATGAGAGGGCACATTAAAGGGCTTAGGACATCCCTATGACACAGTGACCAAGGGTGAATAGGGTGTACATATCATGTTGTCGATGATTCAAATCTCTGACATTTCTGCAAAGTTGGGAAGGTTTTCTTCCAAGGAGCAGCATTTGCACAGGATGGAAATGACATGGTAAATCCACAGATGCTCAAAATGAATTCATTTGAGAATATACAACTATGTAAATGGATTTATGCCTGTGGAAAACAGCATTGAGCAGTTTTGCAATGTCCATATTCAGTAAGGGGCTGCTGTTGCATTACTGTATAGGGGATCCAGTAAAGTGATCACTGTGCCTTGGAAGAATTGCAAATTGGGACCAATGTACAACTGGACCTGATGCACAACAGGACTTGATGTACAACAGGACCTGGTGCACATCAAAACAGCAGCTAGGGAGTGCTGATGCACATTGGCAGAGCCTGATGTGCATTAGGGCACTTTTGCTATTGTCCAGCTGTGGATCCACAAACAGGTTTGTTTTTTTTAGCATCTCTGCTATGTAGCTAAGTATGCATAAGGTTATGCAATGTAGGCCACAACAGAAAATTTCAGCTGATACTCACAACATGAACAGGACTGTTTATACTTTGGCCTGTGGCTATCACACAGTTTCCCACACAAACCATGCTTGCTGCCACTGGAATGAGAGCAAATCTTGATTATGTCGCTATTTGTAAAATAACCTGTGACTTTTGTGGGCAGGGTATGCTTCATAATATTTTATTCATGATTAATACTCCATAATAACCCTTCAGTCTTTCAATATTTCCATCAATCTCCACTAGGGATACAATTGGCAGGGTGGTAATATTGGTTTTATACTATCATTACTACTATTACTACTTACATGACCATTATGAATTTTCAGAGCGTCTGTCCTTTGTCATATCATTGCTTTGCTGAAAACATCAATATTTAAGCAATCACTAATTTGTTTATTTTAAAAAATCAAGGTTGACAATCCTTTGTGTATACTTGGAGTACTAGCAGACAGAGAACGCGCTAAAATGAAAGCAGTTTTTATACATATAAAATGGAAGGTGATGCAAGGGAATATATTTTTCATTTCTTTCTTCTCCATAAGACACTATTGCTGAACTCTCTGATTTCCCATGTGTTCTAGGGAAAAATAAGTTTAGCAAAGTACATTAACTCACTTGGTTTCCTCAGAAACAAAGGCCGACACTGAAATACACACATAGGCACACACTCACACACTTTAAAGATTATTCTATTTGAAGAGATTTGTATTTTTTAGAAACCAAGGAATTTGCTTCACAAAACCTGGTGACCTATAAATGGCTCTCATGTTTCATTAAAATAGCCTACAAGCACTTTACAGCCTCGGGTCACTTTCACTTTTAATTGTGCTTTATTATTCTCCATTGTTGCAGAATGTTTCAGTCAATTTAACTGAGAGGGAATCACCTCTTCTTTTCTTGATGGGTTGAATTCAAGTTCTCACAATGAGCAATCACCCTCAACTGTTTTATTACAAGCAAATCTTGTCCTTCTCTTCTATAACCAACCCTCCCACACTCCATCCAGAAATACTCTTTAAAGATTTGGGTGAAATTATCATACCACTGTGTCCTTTAATGAATGGGTTGGTGTGTTTTAGATGAAAAGGGAGCTACTGAGAATTGTACAGTTGTGTAGAGTAAACTGAACGTCCCCACCTTTGGAACTTGAAAATGTTACTTTTGATGCCTGGGGACATTCTGGGAGATGTAGCAATAGCAATAGCAAGTACATTTTTATACTGGTTATCAGTGCACTAACACTCCCTAAGGGTTTACAATGTGTAAGTCAATTGCTCCCAACAAGCTGGGTACTCATTTTACTGACCTATGAAAGGATGGAAAGCTGAGTGTACCTTGGATCCCTGCCTGGGATCAAACTCAAAACCTGTTCTTGCTTGACATTTAAAATCTGAGACCATTCTTCTGGCACAGTTATCTGTTTCTCGAACAAAGCATCACGCCACATTCTTTCCATTCTCAAATTTACTAATTATACTCCAGAGATAAATAGTTAATCTTGGCTCATAGTAAATTATGCCATTCTCAGTTAAAATGTGATTATAAAATATATAGTAGTATAGTGCAAATGCTCCTGCTGTAATAGTGTGGGCTGTCAATCTGTTGTTTGTTTGTCACCTTCCAACATGGGTATGTTGGGCTGTAATTGTTTTCATTTTCTTCCTTCCAGTCCCACAGGCTGGAAATATTATTATGCAAAAGATGCTACAGAGAAGTGATCTCTTATTATGTACCTTCAAGTTGTTTCTGACTTATGGTAACCCTAAGGTGAACCTATCCCATGAAGTTTTTTGGGGTGGAGAGTGTGTGACTCACCCAAGGTCACCCAGTGGGTTTCTATGGCCCAGCAGGAAATCAAACCATAGTCTCCAGAGTCTCCAGAGTCAACGTCCAACATTCAAATCACTACATCACACTTTCTGTCTGAGTATGCACAAAATGTACTCAAAATATACACAAAGTATACAAAATAGTACTCTGAGTATCACAAAGTATTTACAAAGTGGTCTGTACTGCAAGTATATATCTACATTACACAGTCATAGACATTTGAAACTACTTTAACTGTCATGGCTCCATACCTATAGAATCCTGGAATTTGTAGTTTTGTGATAGAAGTATCTGCTACAGAGCTCTAGTGCACAGCAAGAAAAGTGTAATTAATCTTTATTACACAAGTATAAATCTTTTCTGTAACAAGTAGTTAACACATAACAGCATTAATTTGGCAGGTTAAAATGTGCTAATGAGTAACATTTTCTGGTTACAAATGTAAAATATTGTTTACATTTTAGGACATTTGAAGATATTGGAGAGAATTAGAGTGCACTTTTTCAAGTTTTATTCCCTTCTCATATCAGACCTAAGATGCTTTCCCCAAAGTTTTGTTTTTAAAGCAATGTAACATAATGAACTACTGAGTGAAAGTATTTTCAGTGTCAGATGTAATTAATTACCTTGTTGTGGGAGGGTTTTGTAATGATTTAGATGACAAATTATTTTTAAAAAGTCAATTTCCAAGACTTGTGTGCAGCTCATACCATCCCTCACTCTTGATAATGCAGGCTGGGTCTAAGGTGAGAAGCTATTACTTCATGCTTTTGGGATTCACAGTCACATTTCATAGAAATGTGGGACATCTTGGGAAAGGAACTTTCAATTGACTAAGTGTCTATGTAAACACATCCTTAGAAACAATGGGGCAAGAACTGGTTGAAGTACAATTTCTAGAGGAGTTGCATTAGTGTGTAGCAGCAAAAAGAAGACCCATGTGATATTGTTTGACTACAGCCCACCTCATGTTGTCTGTGAAGCTTATGTTATAACAAATTTCTTAGATGTTAAGATGCCAAGGACTCTTTTGTTGTATTACAAGCAGGAATTCTTGTTGTAGAAGTGGAAATGAACAAACTGTTCCTTCAGAACCTTTACAACTCCAGGTTTCTCAGACTTTATCTCTAATCTGCTTCATAAAAATCATGACCTACTTCAGAGGATTTCTTTTGTTGTTGTTGTTGTTCTGCAAATCTTCTTAATGATTTTAATTGTTTGCCCTTTATTCATACATAAATGCTTCTTTCATTTTACTTCTCTAATCCCTCACATATCCACTCCTGTGGTGATGACGTTAAGAGCTTTGATTAAACAAATCATTGTTCCTTAGGAGACAGAAAAATGAAATGCCATTACCAGCCAGATTCCAAATGATGAAGTATTGCATAAGCATCAAACACTTTTATCCCTGAAATAAAAGCCAAACGGCTGGTTTCAGCTCTGAAATATAGCTGGTGATAAAGATGACCTACTTATGCTAGGGCGCTAATATATGCATTCATTACTATACATATGCAATGTGGCTGAGTTATACTGATGCTTGGAGGGGTAATATAAATTTGAATGTTCCTTCTCCCACTTTGGGACTGTTTATGATTTCTCAGCTTTTGTAACATGCCAGCATTGGGTCATCCTTGCTTTGGGCATATAAAGTTTCTACTTGGTCTTTAAGTAAAAATAAACACATACATACATTTATAAACTTGGAGTTTTGCAATAAATTATATTAAAATATACTTTCTGACTTTCTAACTTTCTCTCATTCTCACTTCTGACCTATATGCTAAATATGTTCTAAATAAATCCATAAATCTCCTGCTGCTCCCCTATATTTTTTTTAAACAAAACTAAAGAACAATCTGGATAACAGGAAAAGAAGCAGGGGAGAGGGAAAAGGGAGGGAATACAAAACACAGTAAGGGTGCACCTACACTGTAGAAATAATGCAGTTTGATCCCACTTTAACAGGCATGGCTCCATCCTACAGAATCTTGTAGCATTTGTAGTTTTGTGATTCACCAACACTCTTTGGCAGAGAAGGCTAAAGACTTTGTAATACTACAAATCCCAGGATTTCATAGGCTGGAGCTACAACACTTAAAGTGGTTTCACACTGCATTATTGCTACAGTGTACAATATGAACTCTAAGAAAATTTGGAAATGCACTGCTTACATAGAAATGTGAAATGAACTACTGACATAGAATTGTGCTGCCAATGTAGAAATTCCAAAATGTACACAAATGATGGAACTGCTGTAGCACTATATGTAGCCCACTAAATAATTCTTGTTCCTGTGTCTATGAAAGTCATATCCATTGAAATCATCCCAGGGGGGCAAGACTAGAAACCTCTTTGTAAAGTCATGAATATTTTGATCATGACCATAATATAAAGCAGAGATGGCCAACAAGTGTTTCATGAAGGAAGCAGCTAAAAGAACCTTAAGACGAAATGGCCCAGATGAAGCGTCTACAGAGATCCCTCTGAAGAAAAGTGAACCGAAGAGTCAAAATGCAGGATAAGGGAGAATTATAATAAGCCTATTTCAAATTATAGGTATAAAGGGCCTTCCCTTCTTCCCCCACCACTTCCTTCTCATTATGCAAAATCTGCCTAGAAGGCAGAAACACAATTAATTGGAGCAATGAAAGGCTTAACTCATTAACTACAGATTTAAAACACGTATTTTAATGGGAATATTCCCATATGGCAAATCATTCATTGATGATACCATGTTGTAAACAATCCATATCAACCTTCTCATTCCAAAAGTAGTTTTACATGCCTCTCCTCTCCTTGATAAGATTTGCTGTTTAATAATATCATCCATCAGTCTTTTGATATGTAAAATATAGGCATAGGTACACTTCTAGAAAATTCTATAAAAATGAGAGGTGACTGTATCCCAAATGGGTTAAAAGCTCAAAGTCCAGATCTTCAAAATAATTATTTCCAAAGATATCCTATAGAATATTTTAGCAGAGTGACTAAAGTACTAATTCATAGGTTATATCTGAACAATAATTATATATTAATAAGGTGATGGAGCAATGGAAGAGGTAACCATGCTCCTGTATAAGAGAAGTAACCTTATTCCTTCTACTTTGAAAGTATAGTTTCCTTGTAGAAGCCCACAAAACATGAGTGGGAAGCAAAAGTTAAGAAAACAGCTGCAAGAAATAAGTGGTAACAATGGTGCAGGAAAACACAGGGAATTCTATTATATTTACATGCCAATAGATGGTTTTCACAATGAGCACCAAGCTGGTGAGGAGAGCCAACTAGCTGCCTTGCAAACAGTGTCATCACTAGGGGTGTGTGTGTGTGTAGGTTCAGACACCTTAAGGAGGGGTGACACCACTGTTCCCTAAACATCTGCCTTTTGGCAGAAATGGGCTGTGGCATTCAGTTCAGCTATACCCTATGTCCCTTTAAAATGCTGAAAAGATGGTGTGGGTGGGGTGAAGCTCACTGGGAGGAAAAGGGAGATCCCCCAGGTTTGAAAAAAAGTTATTATTTTTTAAAAAATAAAATTTTAATTTTAAAATTTTATTAAAATATTTTTTAACATTTCTATTTTAAAACATCACATTTTAAAAAATTTTAACTTTAACCACAGGAAGCAATGGCTACATAAATACATTTCAGCTGTGTGTATGGTATTGTAATTTAAAGGTCTAATTTAAAGTTTGCTAGTTGCTTAGGTCACAACTATTACTATTACTATTAGTTGTGGGTAACATTAGTACAAAAAAGCATTACCTCAGACGGCTAATTGAGCCGTCTCCGAGTACAGGAAGAGGAGGAGCAGCCGCACGCGCGGATGCACTGCGGCGGAAAAGAAAGAGAAAGTGCGCCCGACGCTCCTTCCAGGGATGCCGCCGGTGCACCGTGTTGCAAAAGCTGCAGCCCCACGGTGCACCAGCCCAGGGCATCCTGGACGCCCTCGTCTGCTTCCCCCCTAAGGAATCTGTATGGTGTGGTATGGGAGGAGATCCATGGGAGATGACACCATGAGTTGCCATACCAGGTGACACCAATCCTAGTGGTGTCATTGGTTGCAAAGGCAGTTTCCCTTGCAAAATTTAAATTTACTGAAACACACTGGCACTAAAAGAAACTGACTTTCCCTGTGCAATTGTTTCTGTATTTTACCCTTGCCCCCTGCATGGCTCCCAGCATCAGAAGCAACCTCAAAAAGCATAGGTTGAAGCTCCTTAGGATTCCTTCATGTCCAAAGGGCAGGCATGAGATGCACACAGAGATGTAGCTATGGTGGTTGTGGGTGCAGGGACAATGAAGGTATTGCCTCCACATATAAGAATCCCCAAATGAAATTTTCAATCAGTGACGAAGGGCCTTTGCAGACTGCCAGAAATAGTGCACATTAAATTGAGGCACTGCCCTGGCTCAGTGCTAGGGAGTCATGGGAATTGTATTTTTTTCTGGGACATTGAGCCTTCTCTGTCAGAGAGCTCTGGTGCCACAATAAATTACAGTTCCCATGATTCCCTAGCACTGAGCCAGGGCAGTGCCTCAATTTAATGTGCACTATTTCTGGCAGTCTGCAAAGGCCCTAAATTTCTACCATGTCAGTGATTTAAAACTTCATCATGGATTAACCTATAGAAATTAATCTATAGGACCTTTAGAAATAGTTTAGGCATCATGAAAAAGGTAAGCATGATTGGCTAACTGGGCTAGATTCCAACAACAACAACAACAACAACAACAACAAAAAGTCAGAAAATACTAGCACTTGTGAAAGATACATTTTTAGATTACAACTCCCTGAATCTACCAGCTTTCTGAGCCTCCAAACTGGATCCCTCAATCCCCTTACCTATCTGTGCATCCCATTATTGTGTTATGTTATACTGATGGCAGTAGTGAGAAAGGGAGACACCTTTATCTTTTACTTCTAAATGTCCCAGGACTGTGGATGTCACCTGAACAATAGCCCATGAATCAGCAAGAAGGAATCTCCTTGGGCTTCTGACATCTAAATCACCATCACAAGCACGGTTGGTGATGACACGAGAGAGAGCCTTTTCGGTGGCTGCCCCTAGACTGTAGAACCCCCTGCCCAGGGAGCTCAGAATGACCTCTTCCTTGTAATCCTTCCTCTGGGAGGCTAAGACCTACCTGTTTAGACAGGCGTTTAAAACAGAAAGCTTTTAAAGCATGGGATGGGGTGTTGTTATATTGTTTTAAAGCATTTTTAAGATTTTAATTTTTAATTGTATTTTATTCTTTTAACATGTAACTTGTTTTAATATTGTAATAATTTAATTGTATTTTAATGTACTATTTTTGTATGCTTTTAATTGTACTGCTTTTTAATGTTGTGAACAACTCTGAGGAAAAGGGAGGGATATTAATATAACAACAGCAACAACAACAGAATTTGGTAACCAAGATAATAAACTGGTTTAGGTGAGAGCAGGATTAGTGTGAAGATCATGATCTGGCCATGCTTGTTGTTCATACATTCTGTCTATGCTTTGTAATACTGGATGATGAGTTATGCTACACAAATGGAGATGCTGGGTGAAAAGATTGTTTATCTTTCAAAGGAAAAGTGTTTTTACCATACATTAAAGGAGTCACAGATAGAATAGGGAAACTGATGAAGAAACACAACCTCCAGATAATCTAGAGACTGACCAGGAAAGTCTAGCAAATGCTGTGCTCAACGAAGGACAGGAGAGAACCTCTCATGGCCACAGGGATCTACTGTAAACCATGTAGCTTTGGATAAGTCTACATAGAGACCACCAAACGCAGCGTTCAAACACGAATCAAGACACTGCAGACTGGGCCAGCCAGGAAAATCAGCAGTAGCAAAACATGTTATAAACCAACTGGGGCACAGAATACTATTTGAAACCCTGAAATTCTGGTCAACAACTACCAGGTCAGAATGCATAGGGCGGCCATTGAAATCCGCAAACACCTGGACAACTTCAACAGGAAAGACAAAACACTGAAAATAAACAAAGTTTGGCTACCCGTTCTGAAAAACACTAAAATCAAGACTCAAAACAAGCAAATGAACACCACCAAGGCTCAAGAAGTTTCCCTGCAGACAATGGACTACCAATTAAATAGACACAAATCCCCCTTGCATATCCCCCCTACAACACATCTCCAGGCTGCGCCATTCAACACAATACAACACACAAACTAACTCCTACCTTTAACATGTAAACCACTTCCTCCCAAACAAGGGTCCCACAGGTATATATACTCCACACACTTCCGTGCCACCACCCTCTGAAGATGCCAGCCACAGATGCAGGTGAAACATCAGAAATAAATTCTTCCAGAAAGTGGCCACATAGCCTGAAAACCCCACAGAATGTCAGGATTCTATGCTTCTCATCATAGGAATCTGACCACCAAGGGGTGATGCATGTAGTGGAGGGAAATCAAAGGGAATGGCAGATGGGCATTGTAAATAGTAGATGGGACATTGAAGCAGGTTTATGACTGGGATGAGAGTTTTCCTTCCAATCCTAGGAGATGAAAGGAGATGGACCTGGAAGAACTAAACTTCAAAGATCCTTTGATATGGACAACCAGACCACTGGGAGTGGGGGGAAGGGGATTGGTCAGAAGGTTTTAAAGTACTGGTTTGGTGGGAAATACTCAGAGTTGTTTCTAAAAGGATCGATGTGGAGAAGTGTCTTGATTCTGGAATAAAGCTATAGTGAATTTACACTTAAAAATGTTTTCCTGGTTCTTCAAGTTTCTTGCTACCAAGCATGACACAGAAAACTATTATTTATCTTTCCTTTAGCTATCTAATGAGCAGATGTGAGGGAAGGAAAAATGCACTTTGAACTGTCAAGGTCAATTTGTTGGGAATGCTTGGCAGAGAAAGGAAAGGAGGAGCGGTCCTGGGAACAGGAATGTTTTAGTTTAAAGACAAATAGGAGCGAGTGTGTGAAAATGTTTGAATTGCTACGTGTTAATTGGCAACATCCTTATGCTGTGTATAACCTTATTTTCATGAATACAGCTTTCTGAATTTACAGAAGCTTGTGTTTTTGAATGGAAGTTAGCCAGTGCACGGCAGTTGAGGAAACTTTGGCCTGCAATTCCTGTGACTCCCTTACCCAAGTATGCTGAGTAAGGCTGAGGGCAAGTGTAGGACCCAGAAGGCCTGTGACTAAAGGTCTAGTATTGAATTAATGATTTTAAAGGACATTACTGCTGAATAATGGCCACCAGTGGTGGCTGGTGACTTCCATGTCAAGGGTGTGGTGAGATTTTAAAGCTACCCAAGATGTTGAACCTAATCTAGGGGTAGAGTTCAGCAACTTGGTTAGCTCCTATAAAGTTCAAAGTAAAACCCAGGACAGATTCACTGCATCTCTGACACAGAAACCCACATGGCAATGGTTTATCCATATTGCCATTTTATTATAGTGCTGGAAAGGCACATATGGAACATAGTGTAGCAAGTTCCTCCCACAGGACCGGAGTGTGTAGGTGGATATATGGAAGGAAGCGGTCCCGAAGATAAGTTGGACCCAAGCCATTTAGGACTTTAAAGGTAATAACGAACACCTTGTACTGAGCCCGGAAACTAATAATGCAGGTGTTATATGGCCTCTCTTTGATGTACCTGAGACCAGGTGTTATATGGTCTCTCTTTGATGTACCCAAGACCAATCTGGCTGCCATGTTCTGAACTAATTGAAGTTTCTGGACCAAGCACGAGGGTAGCCTGATGTAGAGCATATTACAGAAATCAAGACAAGAGGTTACCAGCATGTGTATCACAGTTTCAAGGTTCCTTACTTCCAGGAAAGGGCCCAGCTGATGTATCAGCTGAAGCTGATAACAGGTGCTTTTGACTGTCATATTTACCTGATTAGTCATCTGGAGCGACGGATCCTCTGTTTTATCTGGATTCAGTCACAATCTGTTTTTCCTCATCCAGTCCATT
>JAIPUX010001232.1:145476532-145488023 GCA_020142125.1 Phrynosoma platyrhinos | reverse complement strand
GCTAAGGCAACCATGGCAGTCTCAACTCCAAATCCTGTCCTAAAGCCAATTGGACGTGACTAGACAAACCTGTCAAAGGGGAAACCTTTATCCTTAAAGACACATATAAAAGCATCCAGTTGTTGATAAACTGGACTGAAACTTCACTTCTAAAAAAGAGTCCCTGGCATCTGCCAGACCTCCATCTGATCTCTTACTGAATTGGCATTGGCTGTAGATGTGTAGCTCAGTTTAGGCTGCACTTATGTGTTCAAATGATATCATTTTACAACCTGCTTGTCTAAGCTTCTTATTTTTAGAGGCAGACATATGGAATGTTTATGCCCAAGCTACATTCTGATGTCATTGTAATGTTGAGCACTCAGATGGTGTAGTAATTACTAAAAACCCATCAAGTACCACCAGATCATTTGCATTTCCCTGAGGAAACAGCAGCATCCTAAATGCAGGACAAAGAACAGTTGTTGGAAGGATAAGCATATAAGAATAGATTTATTTAGAAGCTTGCCTTTATAGACATATTCTTTGTGCTTTATCATAAATTACAGCTAAGATGTTTGTCCCTAGGAATCAAATCGCATTCCCATTAATGCTTTAACACCCTGCACATTTAAATACTAATACGAATTGCTTCAACCTCATTTCCTGTTATAGTATTTCCCCCTTTTAAAAACTGATCTGACTACTTTATAAAATAAATACTAATGGCATACTGGCATGCCTCAGGTGAATCTCATAAATTGGGAAGGAACCAGGGCTTAAAAGAAATTCTGATATTCGTCCATGGCATGATACTGAGGACATTTTCTATGACTTCTCTCATTTCCCTAATACCGTCTACCTGAGGTGTATTCTCAAAGGCCTGATTACTTTTGCTTCTGAATATATTTTGCATTGAAAATCTAATTTATTGCCAAGGAACCTTCACAAGATGAGACATTGTTTGCCTACAGTTGTGTTCTCTGGTTTCTTTGAAACAAGCTCAGACACCTAATAAGCATTATCAGCCCATCCATTAATAAATGCCTATTGTAGCCAAATAGCAGAAATGCCATACCCATCAGAGCATATTACAGTTTAAAACTGGGCTCTGGTTACAATGGTTATTTTTATTCAGAAGTTTTGCCCAAATAAAAAGAGACAGATTTTTGTGCTGCTCAGAGCTGGTAACAGAAAATGTCAGATAATTAAAATTCCACAGTAAATTAAAGTCAGTTCACGAATCCTCACATTATTAATGAATGATTTGCTTTCATATTTGTTTAGTTATTTCGCCACTATCAGGGTTAGTCAAAGATATTTTAATGTCTGAAGCAGTGGTGGCTGGTAACCTTCATGTCAGTGGGATGATGAATTCACTCTGAGGTTTTAGCCTGAGTGTGAAAGGAATTGTTCTAGGTACTTCCAAAACAGGTTCAACAATATGGAAAGCAGACTTTGGGTCTTTGCAGACAGCGCAAAGCACCATCTTGGAGGCAAGGAAGGGGAGGGGCAGCTCACGCCAGGCACCCCAACCCCTTCCCAATGACATCATTGGAGCGCCCACCATTCCACACAGTGGGCGCTCCGATGACATCTTTCCGGCTCAGCATCCAGATACTCTGAGCCAGAAGAGACACAGAAGAAGTGTGCGCCACCTCTTCCGGTGCCCTTTCCACGCCTTGAGGAAGGAGCACTATTTTAGTGCTCCTTCCAGGGCCATAAAAGGAGTGGATTGGGGCCAAGGTGTGGGGCAGCCTCGGTCCCAATCCGCAGCTTCTCGGGGCAGCCCATGGCCGTCCGTCTGCAGAGGCCCTAATGGCCTTTGCTGTCTGCTAGAAATAGTGCAAATTGAGTCCACTTTAACTGCACTGGCTCAGGAAATCATGGGAATTGTATTTTTTTTCTGAGACATTGAGCCTTCTCTGTCAGAGAGCTCTGGCCCCACAATAAACTACAGTTCCCATTATTCCCTAGCACTGAGTCAGGGCAGTTAAAGTTGACTATTTCTGGCAGTCTGCAAAGCCCCTAAGGTGCTATGCAGACGGGCAAAAAGGGGTGCTTTGAGGGTGACTTGTAAGTGTGGCCTTTAGACAACACATGCCTAAAATTCTCCAGGAAAGCACCCTCTAGCCATCGTATGCTGAGAAAAGCCAGTCCAAAAAGGAGCCGCTTTTTTCCACTCCTTTGGTGAAGATGCGCACCTTTGCATGTGTGTAAGTATGCAGAGACACTGATGCACCAGAAAACGGCAGTATAAATGCACTGTCACACATGTGGCAGAAATTGACTCAGTGATCCAGAGCATGCACCCTACAATGCAAACTTTAATTTAAAGCTCTGTATGCTTCCAGGTGTGGATGCACTGGCACAGGTGTGCTTGAATATTAGAACCCTAACCCTGATTGCAACCCTATGCATGCGCCCTAGCAACTGTCCTCTGTATGACAATAAATGCATTCTATTGGATGTATGCTTGCTTCAGCATGCACAGCAGTTTGCATGAAAGAGGCTTTTGTGACCTCTTCTGTGTAAGTGTGCAGGTGTGCATAAGATCTGCACACACTTCCTGGCATGCTCCTGGACTAATGTTTGTCCATGTGTCCTGTTGACTATGTCCCATGCATGACCACCAGCTGCATGCATCAAGTCTGTCCACACAAACCTCCCTTGCATGTACTTCTTCCCTCCTCCCTGATCTGTGTGGGACATGTTTTATGGAGGATGATAGAGTGTCTTTTCAGTTGACAAACCCATTCTTTCACCCCAAGGGTGGCACAATCAGACAGTGGCACCTATCTACTGCACCCACTCCTTGGGGGGAAGAGGAGGTCAGCGAATCCTTGCATGCTTTGTGGGTGTATGACAGATCCTGTGCAGGTGCACAGGGATGCTGAACTTTAGGCACCTTTGTACACAGAGTGACAGACTATACTAGCCTATGACAGGTCCTGTGCACGTGTACAGGGATGTTTTCCTGCACAAATGTGCAGGTGTGGAGAGATGGTCCTTCACACATGTGCATGAATTTAATAACAAAAAAAATTATAGCAGCTGCCGGCCCATGTGTTTGCTCCGTCTCCCTTTGCAGCATCCTTGGGGCTGGTGGTGAGGTTGCTTGGGCTTCAATACAGCCTCGGAAAAGCTGCATGGACTCCCCCCACTGTGGTTGCTCCATCCCCATTTAGGGCATCCTCAGAGCAGGCAGTGAGGTTGCTGCAGCTTAGGGAAAAGGCAACTTCAGGTCACCATTTTCTGCCCATCTGCATAGCCCCTAAAACCCAGACTGTATTAACTGCACCAGTAACATGGGAGCCAGCAGCTGCCATGGGCCTGTGGCAAAGACAATGCCCCTATCATTTCATATACAGAAGCCAACTGGACTGACAACTGAACGTTCATTTGAGACCAGCAATAGGATAGGGTCCTGGACCACAACTGATGGCAGTAGAATAGAAGGTGCAAGCTAGCTATGTGGTACATCAAGTCCTTTCCTCCAAAAGAAGAAAGCTGCTGAGGTGTCAGGAGGTACAGCAGCCTGCAAAATGGTTGCTGCTTGAAGATGCTGGTTCACTACTGAGAAGGGTAGGTATGATAAAATCATAGAGTTGGAAGAAACCTCAAGGACCATCCAGTTCAACCCCCTTCTATGCAACAACACACAATCAAAGCATTCCCAGCAGATGGCCATCCAGCCTCTGTTTAAAAAACTCCAAAGGAGACTCCACCACTTTCTGAGATTGATGTTGGTTTCCCCAAGACTGGCCCACAAATTCCTAGCCTTGGATAGATGCCACTCTCACCTTAGCCCTTCAGAATCCCTCCTTGGATTTGGGTCTCCAGGTGACCTCATTGCAGTGGTGTCAATAGGGTTGGTGTCACCTGGTGTGGTAACTCATTGGACGTTTTCACACTTGAACGTCCAAAGCCGCCTGGAAGCAATCAAGAGCCATTCCGGAGGTGAACGCAGCAGCATTCCGTAATGCCTCTTGATTGCTTCCGGCAGCAGCAACTTAATGCCTTTTAAAAAAAGGAATTACAAAGACCGGGGATGATGCCGCCCAGCGCCGGGGATGGCGCTGGATGGGGCGGGGCGGGGGCGGGGCTTGCTGCAACGTCGTGTGAACACACGGAGCAAGGCCCCGGACTGACGCAGGATTGCGCCGGGGATGGCACTGGATGGGGCGGGGCTTGCTGCGACATCATGTGAAAAACTTTGCAAAGGATCCGGACTGGGGCCGGATGGAGGTAGGATTGCATCCGCCTAAAGCCCTGTGTGAAAACGCCCATTGTGTCTCCCCTCTACCATTGACCTCTTTCCATACCACACCATACAGAATCCTTAGTAATTTCTTTGTACTAATCTTATTCATAAATCATAATTCCCATCCATCACTTAATGTAATGGCAACAGTTGTGACATAAATAACTAGAAAAATTGAAATTATACCTTTAAATTACAATAGCATACACACAGACTAAATGTATTTACATGTACATAGTTTCAGGAGGCTAAAGTGAAAATTTGATGAGATGTAATATTTCAAAATAATTTTTTAAAAGAATATATTTTAAAAAATAATTTAAAAAATTAAAAAGTCCAGGGACTTTGCAAATCCCCCAATCGTCACATGGCCAGAAGGAGGAAGAGCCAGTCTGCAAAAGATATCCTCCCCATACCATCTTAACGAAAGACAGAAATGTCAAAATGCAGGCATCTTAATAACATCTCCAATTTTTCTCCTGTCTTGGTTTGTAACATCTTGCCTGATGAAGAAGCCTGTAGTTCTTCGAAAGTTTGCAACAAGTATATTGTGCATTTCAGTTGGCCAATGATGGATTTTTGTTTGAAGTTCTTATAGAGTTCCAAATATATAACAATAGACAACTTGTCAGATCCTTTTCCTTCAATCAGTTCAGACAACCAGTACACATTCACACCTTACTGACTTCCAATTGTCAACTGTCAACTGTTAACCCTTCTATCTGTCTCCTTTTCTGTCTGAATTTCTTCAGATGCATTAACCTGCCTTTTATACTTTCTTATACTTCACAGTCTCTCTGAACCCTGCTTGGCTGCCTTGAAGTCACATCTGCCTAGCACTGCCTTCACCTCTTCCACAGTCTGCCTACCACAACAAATAGCTTGGGCATAAAACTCCCAGCTTGCACAATAGCTACACAGTTTTGTTGTCAAGAATTTCTACTGTATGTGCAGGATATTTGTTGTGCAAGATTTCTGTTGTGTAAGATTTTTGCTTGTTGAAGATTGCTGAGTTTTACATAAAAACAGTAATGTTAGACACACACACTCTACATGGCTATTTGGAAACAGTGTTTTAAAGCCAAAATCCCAAAATTATTGCATAAAATCCTTATGTATATGCAAAATAATTTCCTAAGACATCTTTGGGAAGTATGAATACTCATTGAGAACTGTTCACTATTCTTTCTCCCCTCCTCAATTGACAGAAAACTGTGAGATAATTCATCCTCACTTTCAAGGAAGAAGTAATCATGACAATATCCCTATGTTTTTAAATATTTGACTTGAAGGATAGCTTTTTACCAGAGATAAGCTAGGTACCAGATGTCCCACGGTTTCAAAATGTAGGCTATTGTCAGTCCAGTTCTGTATATGTACACATGGAAGCAAGTCCTAATAAGTTTTGCAGATGCTTTCTCACTGAACTTGATTTTTAGGAAAGAGGATTGCTGAAGTGTTTTGCCAATTTAAGATTTGGTTTTAGAAAGAAAGTTTTTTGTATTCAGTGAACTAGAAGAATTTATGGGAGAAACTTTATATTGATATCTATTACCAGAAGGAAAAGAGGCACCAGACAAAACACAGAGAATTATTGTGTCTTTGGGTATTCATTTGATATTGCTCAATGCTGAATAATGAATGCTTAGTGGATGCATGGTATTTTAAAGAATACTTTGTATTTCTTTACTGAACTTAGGATTCCAACCTGTGTTTACTAAGAGCTTGAAACATTTTTTTAGAAAAGAAATGTATTACTTATTGCTTTTAAAAAGATAATTCATTAATGACTATCTCACTATGTATTACTTTTTAAAAAAAAGATTTTCAGCATGTTACCTTTTAAATTATTTAATTATTGTTCAAAGACATAGCTGTGTTAGTCTCAAATATCAGTATGCAAAGGGATCTGGCAGCACCTTTGAGACTAAGGGCCTCTGCAGACCCGCCCAAAGGGCCAGCCTGGAGGCAGAGTTTAGGGTGGGGCAGCCACACGCCGGCCGCCCTAACCCCACGCTGGGGGCGTCCTGATGCCGCATGCCATTACGCACAGCGCGTGGCATCAGGATGTCCTTCCGGTGCAGCGTTCAAACATGCTGTGCTGGAAAGGGCGAAAAAGAGCCATGCACCGGTTCTTAGAATGTCCTTTTGTTGCCCCTGAAAGCAGCAGCATTTTGCTGCTCTTTTCAGGGCAGCAAAAGGGAGGATTGGGGCTGTGGCATGGGGTTGCCATGGCCCCATCTGCCACTTCTTGGGGCAGCCCAGAGCCGACCGTCTACAGCCCCCCTAAGAGGGAACTGTAGCATAAGCTTTTGTTGATTTAATTTGCTTCCTGAGATGCATGGAGTGAACAAATTTTTATAAGTAGACTGTATGAATTGTCATAGAAATGCAAAGTTTATGGGCATTGTGAAGAGGTTTTAATGGTCCTTTAGAGACAAGGGCAGGAGGAAATATGTTGCATGAGGCCAGGGTTGGTGGATAAATATATGGATGGTGGAGGAAGTTTTGCAATAGTCTTATGCTGATTGGGAACACTATATTCCAAAATTCCCTCCACCATTCACATTCCAGTGCTAGAACTCAAGACAGCTGATGAAAGGTAAGCCATTTCTGATTGATGAAAACATTTTGTGTACATTTTTCAATGATGCACCTTATTATTTAAATATTATTTGAAAATTGGGATAAATCATCTGGTACTCTTGATTACTTTTCAATTTTGGGAAACCAAAATATTTGGGCACACTGTCACTAGCAGCTTCACAGGCCATGAAGCTGATAAATTTGTGTTTTGTTTTTTTTAAGAAAAGGATAAATAGGAGTTTCTTTTACATACCGACTTCTGAAATTAGTCCATATGGTCTTTTTCCTTTTCCAGAAAGATATATACTGTTTTCACTTGTTATATATTGATGTGGATCAGAGGTAGGCAACCTTTCCCCTTTAAGGGCCGAGGGGCTTCAGCTCCCAGAAGCCTCAGCCATGTTGGCCAATAGTCCCATGTTGGCCAATAGCACCTGGGATTCTGGGAGCTGAAGTCCCTTGGCCCTTAAAGGGGAAAGGTTGCCTACCCCTGATGTGGATGATTATTTGACCATATGTTAATGCTGTTTACTCTTGTTTTAACATTGTACACAACTGAGGAATTTTTTCTGGCAGAGGTATACAACTCTTTTAAGCATAATTTTAAAGGTAGGAACAATATTACACTATCCCATACTGCAATCTCCAAAGGCACTGGGGTTCTGTTTGTAACACAGATGCAAATCTTTATTTATTTGTTTATTTCTCATAGGTAACGTGGGGGGATTAAAGTTTTGCTCCCAGCTTAAAAAAAATGATGGGAGCTTTGTACATTTGTGTGCATTTTTGAGACTCTTAGGCAAAAAGTTTGTGAAATCTTTTCTTTTTTTTTTTGCAGAAAATTTTGAGCAAAATGCTAAAAAAAAAAAAAAAAAAAAAAGAGTTTACATGAAAAATACAGTTTTGCACAATAAGTATCTTTGGCCCAAAATCAACAAAAGTGAAACACTGAAGAAAGTTCTAGCCTTTTTAACTTCAAGCAGGGGCAAAAAATTAGTAATCTTGCAGCAGTTGACCTTTTTTTTCAAAGACAAGAAAATCTGTGAATATTTTTCCCATCCCTAATCTGTCACTTAATGGAGAGGGATTAAAGACTATGGGGCGATACAGATGGGCATGAAGGTGTGGCCTCTGGCTGCTCTGCCTGTGATCGGCCTGCGATCGGCTGGGGACTGCAGTGATTGGATGGCCTGCTCTCAAAGCAGGCCACTGCTGTAGTCCCAAATGGGATGCCGGCAAAGAGCGGATTTTTACCGCTCCTTTTGCTGGTGGCTTCGGACCACTTTAGGAGACCTTGGAGTATCTTCCAGGGGGCATGTGTCATCTGCACGCCATGCCTTGAAGCATCTGGAAGCCACTCCTTTTAGCTCGTGGGCTTCAAGCCAAAGAAGAAAGCATTCTTTAAAAACACATACAACTTTGTTGATTCTAGAATATATCTTTGGAGACCTCGTTTATATCTCTGCTGCATCACTGACATTTTGCAAATGCTGTCTCATTTAATAATCATGCATTAGATTATCTGGAATGGAAAGGACCATTTAGAGTGCACTGTAATCAAATTCTTTTCTTCTTGGAGAGATTACTGAGATACTGTTCAAGACCATGACATCTTGTTTCACCAGTTCACGCAGGTCCAAATTGTGCACATGATGCTCAAATCAAGCAAAGTCCTGGGGAATTGTAATGAAGTCTCAAGGAGTTATTTTTCTTTTTCTCTGTGGATTCAAAGCTGAACCACAGTGCAGTGTCAGCCTTATTGGGAAAGAGCTGACAAGTGTTAACAAACATCTTTGCCTAACAAGGACTCTTACCATGAAGTTCAAAGAAAAGTGCAGAGTTTATAATGATTGCAAAGTAACAGCATAAGGACCAACCAACCTCCTGAGCACCAGAAAGAACAAGTGCTATGAATAGCAATGAGTAACATCCCCAAGTGAGAAACTCCAAACCTTAGTGTGTGTGGCTGTGATGGTCGCTAAGTGCTAAGGGAAAACTAATTTTGCTTCTATAACAACACTCATTACTCCATACTCAGTGACAGAGAACATAGCTTAAATGTAGAAAGTCCTAAATTCAATTTCTGACATGTCTAGCTAAAAACATCAGGTACTAGACGATGTGAAAAACCATTGCATGAATCCCTGGAGAACTACTATGAGACAGAGCAGATCTGAGTCAGAGCAGGGGTGGGCAACTTTCCCTGGTGTAAAGTTGGCAGGTGCCCCTTGCCAGTTCTGGGAGGGCTATGGCACCATACACATTTTTAATCATTCTCTACAGGATGGATAGAGGAAAAATTTTGCCAGGCTTTGCCTGGCTAGTTTTGATGGTATGTGACTGGCTTTTGTTCACTTTCTGCTTGTAAATACAAATTATTCTGTGAGATACATGAGTATCTCCCATATTCTGCAACAGTGATATTCAGGTGGACAAACAGTGAGGCATCCAGACTATGGGATGGGGTAGACCATATCATTTGAACCTGGGTCTGATAGAAATCAATGAGACAAATTAGACATGATTCAAATGTCACTGATTTCAATGGGAACAAGTTCAACTAATTTGCACTCTATACATTCATTTAGAATGTAAATCCTATCACCTGGGTGCAGCAAACTAATCTGACTCAATGCTGCTTAGCTTCCCAAATTAGATAAGTTTTCAGGTATGAAGTTCTACAGTATGAGTTCAGTTCTCCTCATGGATCATTTTTTCTACTCATTCACCTTGACCACACACTTGAAAAGCCAATCCTGAGCATATCAGGAAAGGTATGAGATGTTGGGAAAATAGTAGTTTGTTGCAGTCCTTTCTTTTATAATTGGCCCCTATGGGTACCAACCCATGCAGAAGGATTTTTCCTCCTATCATGATTGTAGAACCTGAGGTCACTCACTGAAATTGAATGGGAGATTCATGGAAAAGGAGGTACTTCTTATCATAGTACATAGTTAACTTTGGGATTTGCTACCACAGAATATAGTGATGGCCATCAGTGTGGATGGCTTTAAAAGCAACTCCAGGGAAGGGCCCATGGAGAGAGAGAGAACAGCAAGTGGAGGCGGCAATGGTGGTGGCAGCTTGAAAAAGCGGCCGCACACCCTCACCACCTCAGCAACCCCAGGAAAGGGCCCAGGGAGAGAGAGAGAATGGCAAGTGGAGGCGGCAGTGGCAGCTTGAAAAAGCAGCCGCACACCCTCACCACCTCAGCAACTCCAGGGAGGGGCCCAGGGAGAGAGAGAGAGCAGTGAGAGGCGGCGGCGGTGGCTTAAAAAAGCGGCCGCACATCCTCACCACCTCAGAAACCCCAGGGAGGGGCCCAGGGAGAGAGAGAGAATGGCAAGTAATGTCGCTCACCTTAGGAATAGTAGAATCAGCAATAGTAAGGAGGGAGAAAAGAGCAGTGTATAGAGAAGGGTGTAATCCGTCTACTCATTTTTAATTTTTTTTCACTTCTCCTGTAAAATTCAATTATAGAAACTGTTAACAATTTGAAAAGAGTTTCTTAAGAGCCATAGTACGAATATTAATTTGAGGTAACAACCAGAAAATAGAACGTAAGTTCAGAAAAACTTGGTGCTCTGTTTCAATCAACATTATACAAATATATCAAAAGAATATAAACAATACATTTAATTTAGGAAAAAATATGGCGAATAACACAAAAGTGCAGTGTCAAGAGGAAACAAAAACTATCCCGCAAACAGAAACTTTAATAGATAGAGAACAAGACAAAGAAGCATATACAAGTTCCTTTCTCCTAGAAGAAATTAGGAAAATAGGTTTGGATATTAAAACAGAGATAACAGCAAATATTAAGGAAGAGTTAAAAGGTTTGAGAGAGGAAATTAAAACAGATATTAAAAAAGAAATAAATCTGTTTAAAGATACCTTAACAAAAATTACAGGAGAAGTGAAAGAATTGAACAAAAAAGTGACTGAAATCCAAGATGTAACTGAAGTATTGGGGGAAAAACATGAAATAATAGAAGATAAACAACATCAATATGAGTTATACAAAACAAACCTGGAACTGCATCTTCAAAGGAAAGCATTAACATTAAGAGGAGTTGGTGAACAGCTTAATGAAAATTTAAATACAAGAATTATTTCTGCTTTAGCTCACTTTATTGATTAGTCAGGAGAACAACTAGACCTGGAAATAGATAATATGTACAGATTAGATTAGTGGATTGCTAAAAACAAAAATTTACCAAGAGATATTACGATTTATTTCGTAAGAGAGAGAGTTAGACACTTGATTCTGGAGATGAACTTTAACAAAAAATTAGAGATTGAGGGGAAAGAGGTTAAAGTATATAAGGCAATCCCAATACAAATGTTAAGGAAAAGGAGAGAATATACAATACTAACAGAATTTCTAAGACAAAAAGTACACATGGGAAAAAACAGAAGGTGTCTCCTTCACATTTAGGAAAGAAAGATTTATAATAAACTCAGAAGAAAGGATGAAAACTTTCTTAACCAATCATAAAGTAAGCAAAGAAGCAGGGAAAACAGAGGAGAATAAAGAAGAAATAAAGGGAAATGAAAACAAAAGGACAAAGATGGAAACTAGACTGGAAAAAGAACTTAGAAGGGTAAATCTAGAGGAAAGGAAAGTAAGCTCAGAGGATTCTGATAGACAAATAATAGAGG
>JAIPUX010001232.1:145426591-145470672 GCA_020142125.1 Phrynosoma platyrhinos | reverse complement strand
AGAGGAACTTCGGGGGACTGGCCCAGAGCAAAAAAAGGTTGCCTACCCCTGCTTTAGGTACTTTGTTACATGCCCCAGTGTTTGACCTTTGATTTATCCACAGGTCATATCAAAATCCATGATTTTGGTCTCAAAACTTGCCTTTGACTTATACATGAGGTCAACTTATACACAAGTATATATGGTAACCATTAAGGAAAGTGTTGGACCTATAGCCAGCTGTCATGTGCAAAGCCTCTTCTTCTATTCAAGAGCAGGGTATACATCCAAGTGACCTAGGAGCTGCATGGGCCCTGCAATGCTTTCAGTGTGCATTCTCACAGTGGTTTGTCAACTACTCTCCCACCCCAGCACCTCACCAGATTCCCCCTTACACTGGCTTCTTACCAGTTTCATACAAATCACATATAGATTTTACACAAATTTCTTTTTGCTGCTCCACTAAGATAGGAACACTCTGTCAACACAAGATCTCTGGAACATAGATATAGTGTAAGCTGTTTTCTTTTTATCATGAGAGATCTACCACTCTTTCCTCACTGGAACAAGTAATCTATAACAGGATTGCTTCATTCCTTCTCAACAAGGGTGTATGCAACAGGTGCAGCCCCTGAGACAAAAAAAAAGGCATACATCCCTGTTTTTGAGTGATACACAGAGTTTCTGAGGCATAATAGATCACCAAACCATAAATACTTTATAACATCTTATAAATAATAATGATAATGATAATAATAATAATAATAATAATAATAATAATATTCCACCATTTCCCCAAATCAAGGACAGAAGCAGCTTCTAAAAATTATGAGAACTACAGATAAAAGTTAGCATCGCTGAAACATGCAGAAGTTAATGTATAATTAAATTATCAATAGAATTAAAAGCTACATATCCATTAAAAAGCAACACATGTGGATCATAGAATTGGAAGTGCTCACAAGGGTCATCCAATATGACCCCCTGCCATGCATGAATACATGCATACATACAATCAATCACAGCACTCCCAACAAATGGCCATCTAACCTCTGTTCAAAAACCTCCAAAGAAATCTAAAAGCTGTTTAAAAACCACCACTCTTCCATGTGTTCCACAGCTCAGTGCCACAGGCTGTTGAAACAAAATGCCAGAGAAACAATGTGGAGGGGGACAGTCTAATTTCTCTAGGAAGCAGTCACCAAGAAATCCCTCAATTCTTTCCCTTCACCTATCCCACTACTTTACTTGCCTATCAACCCGGCAAGAAGTTCTCACCAGCTCTGTCAGAGACCTCTGCTGCCACAACAAACTACAAATCCCAGGTTTCTATAGCATGGAGTCATGGCAATTAAAGTGATATCAACCTGGGTTACTTCTGCAGAGCAGATGCAGCCAGAATTAATTGAATTTACATCACACCTTTCTCCCAGCTTTAGGCAACCACTTCATTTTTAATTAATTTAATTTACATCATGCCTTTCTCCAAGCTTTAGGCAGCCAGTTTAGGCAACCAGTTGCTTAAAGCAACCATCATCATCATCATCATCATCATCATCATTCACATCAGGCCTTTCTCCCAGCGCAGCGAGTCTCAAGATGGCTTTCAGCTATTTGCCCCTCATATGGCTCCAAAGAGCCCTGAAAGGAGCAACACGGAGGTGACCATAACTCTTCCTCTTCCTTCCACCTTCAAGGTCCCTCAGAAGGTGAGGGAATGGCTGAGGAGAAGCCATGGTGTCAGAGCTGAAGGTGGGCCACCCGAGCTCCTCCCGGCTCCTCAGCAGCTTGCTCCCTCTCCCTCTTCCTCACCTGTCAGGGTTGAATTTTCCGCCATCCCACTCATTGGAAAATAGGCATGACAATAAGCCATTTTTCATCCAGGGTCAACCCCATCCACTTCCTCCTCAAAGTCGAATGCAGTGAGTGGGCATACCTGGCAAGCTTGCCTTCTTTCTCCCACACATGTGGCAGCTGTGGGGACAGAAGAGGACTTCAAGTCCAAGGAGGCACCAGGCGAGAGGAGCATGCACACTGCCAAAGGAGGAGGTGGGTATGGGGAAATGGCACTTGGCTTGTGGATGGGTAACTGAATGGAAGGAGGCAGAGAGAAGAGGCCTTAGAGAGACTCTACAGAATCATCTCTTTGACTTCCAGGCTGCACAGGAGTATGGAGCAGTCCATTTTTTGTCGGGGTGGGGTGGGGCTTGAAGTAGGCATATGGCATCATTGGCGGGAACTTGGCATCTGAGAGGTGTGTGTGCCCACAGAGTGCCCTCTCCGGCATGTGTTGCATAGGTTCACTTTGGTCCAGGAAGGGTTTTGAACCTCAATTCCCAGAAGCCCCAGCAAACTTGTCCAAAGGTCAGGAATTCTGGGATCTGAAGTCCAAAACCCCTGGAGGACTAAAGTATGGGAACCACTGATCTAGACCCAAAATATGTAGGTGTTTAAAAGTCACAACCAGCACTTTGAATTGTTCTAGAATTGTTTATAAAACAATGGGTCACTGACCATTTCAAAATCTGATGAAAGTGACTCCCTCCCCTCTCCATAAAAATGAACTTAAATACAAAGGAAACAAAAGGGGAGAGGAAAAATCTCATCCCGGGACTCATGGTGAAGAACACCTGCTATAAAGTACATTATTCTGTTTTGTAAAAGATAACAAGTATAGGCATACTAATAAGTTTTTAAAAATTTCATGCACACACACACATGGAAGTGTCATCATTTTAGGAATATTTTCTAGAATATATCTTTTCCCATAGGATCCAAGGAATATGGTGGAGCAGAAAGAAGGAAGGGCAGGAGCATTATCCAATGTGGTGTTAAAAAATTTAATAGCTTTGTTTGTAGAACTGTGACATTTTGAAAAACACCAGCATCTTGACGTCCTGCAGCTAACCATGAGTACTGAAGTGATGTGCAACCCCGGATATTTATTTACATGCTTCAGTGCATCAGAAATTGCCTTGATTCGTCTACCCTACCTGTGGCTTATATTTTTTTTCTCCCTTTTGAATCCCATCCTGTCTCAGAGACATGCTATACATAATTCTAAAGGAGACTCATCTACAAAATAATATTTTGGAGATGTTTGCTAAGCTACTTCTTAGCCTTGCAAATGGTGACTATGCCAAGCTAAGAATCTATAGGAACTGGCTCCTAGGAGTACTTGACTCCTAAGAGTTCCATAAATGAAAAGGAAGCATGAGCCTGTAACATCCCCCTGTTGCTTATTTTAAATATTAAAATAGCTGGTGTTTTAATCTTTGCATGCCCCTTTTTGCCCTTGCATAGAATAATGCAGCCTTAGAGCTAAACCTCTGTAATGAGAATACTAATGCAGCCTTAAACACAAAAATAAGAGCAATGCCATTATAATAATAGTTTCTGGTTTTCAAAAATAAGTCATATAACCCAGAGGTAAAAAATAAATAAATCACAAGCTGGAACCATTTATAAAGTAATTCCCTATGCTACACTCCCATGTGTGGTTTTTTTTAAAGCTAAATAATGAGTATGCTATGGAACAGGGGGATGGGGGGAAATTTGGCTTTTTAGCTAATGTTAGAGTTAATGTTAGAGTCCTCTTTTTCTAAAATGGGCAGAGATAACAGAAATATGTATGAATTAGGTCATTATGGCTCAGTTTTTTGGAGTAGCTTATGCCAGAGGTCTTTTGTAAGGTGCAACCAAAGGATTATCAAGATTATTTTTGACTGTCTGTTGGTAAGGTACATACTGTGGGCCATTCCTTCCTGCAAAAAAGTGAAGTCATATTTTCACATTGGTTTTCAATATAAATACTGCTGGCCTAATAGCATCCATGCTCTATAAGGCTTGGTCCGCATGGAGCAGCCCAGTGTATTTTGGCCCCAAAGCTGCCATAATGTTCTCCTATTACCTTGAACACTCTGTTGCAACACTGGGTGGCTGTTTGCATACATTTCCCACTGTACCTGTCAGCGCCAGTGCCACTGGCACAAGTCACTTTTCTGAGGTCAGAACGAGGTGCTCAGCATCAATCACATGGCTGGGTGCCTCATTCTGATCTCAGAGCAAGAGACTTATGCCAGTACCAGCAACACCAGCTAGCACAGCAGGACACATTGTAAGCAGCTGCCTGATATTGCAATGGAGGGCCCTGGATCTTCCCAGAAGATCTGGAGCAAATTGCAGACAAGCAAAACCATTGCTCTTTGGATAGTAGACTGGTAAGGCAGAGTACTTGTTGATGAAACTTTGCACTTGCTCTTCAATTTTTTTTCCTAAAAAGGCTTGAGAGTATCATTAGTTCATGGCTAATGACTATTTCTCAGTGGTTTTCTAAGAATGGACTTTTTGGCCCTGTGTAAGGAGAGCTCAAAATTGCAGGAAGGTACAGAGCCCATAGTGTGTGTATGTGTGTGGTTTCTTATGAAAGCAGGTTGGTGCATGCTAACAGTAAGAGAAAAGTGGGGAAAAGTCAAGCAGACACACGCACACACAAAAAGGTACCTAGAGAGTACTTACAAGTGGAACAAAAAAACAGAGGACCTTGGGAGATGTCCCATCCTCAAACAGAGGACATTAGAATAAGACAAGAAGAAAACAGTGTGATAGAGAGCCTGTTGGTAAGTCAGGGTCTGTAGATCACTTAAGGTCCAGGTATAATATAATTAGTGATAACATTAAAATGTGGTGATAAAACGAATGAAGCAGCTGTAGAAATTTTGCCTAGGGTAACCTTCACAGCTCAATGGAAAAAAACCCATCTGTAATCTTTATGCATCCCACTGGCTGTATATCATATGGCAACATGGCAACAATACATGTAAAAAAAGTTATAAAACACAACTGTTGCCATATGAAGGTGCACATATACTGCAAGAAGGTTTCTTCATTGATGGCTATTTTTCAAAGCAAAATTTCAAATAGTGTGTTGCTGTACAAGGCAGTAACTACTCAGAACTTTGTATTGCTAAAAAGGTATAGACCAGGAGTGAGTAACATCCTGACATCTGTGGATTGCACATGCTCCTCTCTGGACCATAGGTTGGTATCTCCCATGCCCTTCAACTTTCTCCATTTTTATTTTATTTATATTTTTTAAACAGTCAGGATGCCCTCCTATATTGTTCAGGGCTATTGCTACACTGCAGAATTAATGTAGTTTGACACTGCTTTAGCTGTCATGGCTCCATCCTATGAAATTGTGGGATTTGTAGTTTGCTGTGACACTAGAGCTTTCTGACAGGCAATGTTAAATATCTCACAAAGGTATAATTTATTTATTTACTTGATTGATTGATATCTATGCCGCCTTTCTCCCAGAAGGGACCCAAGGCGGCTCATAAATAAAAATGCTAACAAACATATTGCAATAAAACAATTAAAAACATCAGCTAAAAACAATATAAAATTACAAACATTAAAACCACATTGAAACCACAGTAAAACCACAATACCTATCCCATATAACAAACACCCCATATAAAAGTCATCCAATACTTACACATGAAAAGCCTGTCTGAATAAAACTGTTTTTGCTTGCTGATGAAAAGTAAGCAGGGAGGGGGCCAGCCTTGTTTCTCGTAGAAGGGGATTCCAGAGGGTGGGAGCAACCATCAAGAAGGTTCTTTTTCATGTCCTTACCAAGCGAGCCTGTGATGGTGGTGGGACCATGAGAAAGCCTTCTCCTTAGGGCTCTAGCAGGTTCATATGGGGAGACTATGGGGGGATGCAAACGGCAAAAAGCGCCATCTTCAATCCCAGGAAGGGGAGGGGCAGCCTCACGCCAGGCACCCCAACCTCTTCCCATGGCGGGAGCTCTGATGACATCCTTCTGGCTCAGCATCCAGACACGCTGAGCAGGAAGAGACGCCAAAGAGGCGTGCACCGCATCTTGCTGCGTCCTTTCCGTCCTTTGCGAAAGGAGCGCTATTTTAGCACTCCTTCCAGGGCCGGAAAAGGAATGGATTGGGGCCAAGGCATGGGACAGCCTTGGTCCCAATCCGTGGCTTCTTGGGGAGGCCCATGGCCGCCCATCTGCATAGGCCCATGGTCTCTCAAACAGTCTGAATCTAAGCCATGTAGGGCTTTATAGGCCATGACCAGCACTTTTAATTGTGTCCGGAAATGAACCGGTAGCTAGTGAAGCTGTTTCAGCAAGCAGTTATATGATCCCTATAACTGGCTCCAGTCAGCATTCTTGCTGCAGTGTTTTGCACCCACTGAAGTTTCCGAGCAGTTTCCAAAGGCAGCCCCATATAGAGTGCATTACAGTAGTCCAAATGGGATGTAATCAAGGCATTTATCACTGTGGCCAGATAATAATAATAATAATAATAATAATGATAATGATAATGATAATAATAATAATTTCTATCCCGCCCCTCTGCATAACGTCTCAAGAAATGGGCACAGCTGGTGCACTTGTTTTAGCTGTGCGAATGCACTCCTGGCCACTACTGAAACCTGGGCATCCAGGCTCAGAGTAGAGTCCAGGAGCACACCCAAGCTGTGAAACTGAGATTTCAGGGGGAGTGTAACCCTATCCAGCACAGGCAGAGTCCCTATTCCCTGATTTGCCTTATGACTGACCAGGATCCTCTCTGTCTTGTCTGGATTAAGCTTCAATTTGCCCTCATTCAGTCCATTACTAACTTCAGACACTGGTTCAGTATAGAGACAGCTTCCTTGGAATCAGATGGGAAAGAGAGATAGAGATGGGTGTCATCTGCATACTGGCAACACCATACCCCAAAACTCTGGATGACCTCTCCCAGTGGATTCAGATAGATGTTAAATAACATAGGGGACAGAACAGAACCCTGAGGACCCCACAGACCAATGGCCAGGGGTTTGAACAGGAGTCCCCCAACATCACCTTCTAATTTGCCCCTTCAAGAAAGACCAGAACCACTGAATAACGGCACCCCTAAGTCCCATGGCTGATGGTATTGAAAGCTGCCGAGAGATCCAGAAGAACCAACAGGGACACACTCCCCCTGTCCAGTTGCCTGCAGAGGTCATAGCCAGGTCTGAAGCCAGATTGAAATCTGGATGAAATCTGTTTCATCCAGAAACCCCTGGAGCTGGGAGGCCATCACTTGCTCCAGAACCTTGCCCAAGAATGGAATGTTAGAGACTGGCTGATAGTCATCCAGAATGGTGGGATCCAGGGAGACCTTTTTCAATAATGGCTGATCCCAGAATCCCATAGCATTGCCCCATGTCAGTTGAAGCAGTGTCAAATGGCATTAATTCTGCAGTGTAGCTGCAGCCTAGGGTGGATAAGGTCTACTTTGCCATGCTTTTGTCCCCTTGGAAATAGTGGTGGCAAAAAGGAGGATTGGGGCCATGGCGTGTGGTTGCCATGGCCCCGATCCGCCATTCCCGGGGCGGCCCAGAGCCACCCCAAACAGGCCATCTGCATCAGCTCTGAGCATGGTCAGGCCTGATTAATGCTTGGAAGGGAGACCACTGGGAAATACCTGGTGCTATAGGCTCCTTTCAGAGGAGATCAATGGAAAACCTCCTCAGAGTAACTTGACATATGGCCTCGGCAGACGACTAATTGAGTCATCTTTGAGGCAAGGAAGAGGAGGGGCAGCGGCACACGCGGCACCCCTTCCTCTTCCTGAGGTCGTCCTCGGAGCCGCCGGCCCTCCGCACGGCCGGCGCTCTGGGGACAACCTCCCGCTGCAGCGTCCGCACGCGCTGCGGTGGAAAAGGCAGGGAAAGTGTGCCCTACGCTTTTAGGGCGCACTTTCCCTGTCTTGTGGAAGGAGCGCTGATTTAGCGCTCCTTCCAGGGACGCTGCAGGAGCGCCGTGGTGCGGAGGCTGCGCTCCCGCAGCGCTCCGTCCGGCGGCGTCTCCGGCGTCTCCGTCTGCTTCCCCCCTAAGAAAACCTTATGATGTACTTGGGGTTGCCATAATTCAGTAGGCATCTTGAGATCACATGGTTAGTTCCTCAGTTCTGTTTTCTACAGCACCTTCCACTATGGCTAGGGTTGCCAGGCTGAACCTTTAACAGTTAACAAATCCTAAGGAAGATGTAACATAAAGCTCTACTATGCAGGACTATGCAATGTCTTCTCCTTTACTTTTCCAAAAAACTACCTTTGAGCTTCTGCATCTTCTCCAACTGAACTGAACTGGCCAGTGGAGAAGCATCTAGCTATGTTCCTATAGCAGAGCCATGCATAACCATTATCCTTCAGTAGCAGACTTGAAATCAGACAGAAGTAAAGAAAGGTACCATTGCTGTACCTTTAACTGCTAACCCCCCCCCCCTTTTGCACAATTATGAAAAGTGAAAGAATCTGGTTAGCCTACCCATAGTATCACATAAATATTACATAGTAATAAATATGTATTTTGTTTTCTACAGCCCTAAATATTGTAAGGAGGAGAAGAAGATATATAACAGGGCTCTCTTGCAATTTCTTGTGGAAGGAGAGCAATGTCATCTAATGGTACCTTCTTAAACTCAATGCAGAATAAAAAATATTCACCTATGACATAAAAGCTGAGAAGCCATTTCATTCAAGAAAAAATATTCTGTCTTTTGAGAAGTAAACTCCATTTAGCACAGAAAGGCAACAGAACATCTATTATTATGTTAGCCCTTATGCACTCAACTTGACACAGATCAACCACCAAAAGGGAACTATTAACTTTATAGATTATCAATTAGACTCAAACCCCAGACAGTTCCAGCCCCCAGAAGACAGTATGTGGTTACAAAAAGGTTAAGTTTTTTCAGACCTTTTAAAAGCCTTCCTGCTTAATTTGAAAATTTATTAATCAATATCCAGTGTCAGCTTAACATGAGTGATAAGACAAACAGGGTAATTTGATGATGTCAGATGCTTTAGAACTTAAAAATGCACAAGGGGATAATGTTAAGTGGACTATAAAAGCCTTGAAAGTTCCTGTAGCAAACACAGCAGCCATATAAAGATAAAGGAAATAAATATCTTGTAGAAGGCCAAATTGTTTTTTGAAGATGTGTGGGGGGTGCAGTGGAATTAAATTATCTTCTCTTACTGATCTTCTTGCAGCTTGATTAGTAGCACTAAATAGCCCCTCCCAATTCTAATCAACATTTAGTTGTACCAGATTTTGATGAAAGAGCTGGGCTTCTGCTTTGCAAGAATTTCTGGTGAAGTGAATCACAGATTTACCAGTGGACCTTCCACACTACAAAATTATAGTGCTTAGATTACACTTTAACCTCCATGGTTCCATCCTATGGGATTCTGGGAGTTGTAATTTAGACTTCTCTATCAGAAAACTCTTCTAGTGCCTCATCAAACTACATAACTCCATAGGATGTTGCCATGGCCATTAAAGAAGAATCATATCACTGTAAGAAGAATCATATCACCAGGTGTGGTGCTGGTGGCTCTGAAACCTTTTAAATGGTGTTTGAGCTGCCACTAGGCTTTGTCTTTGTGGTGGAGGCACTTGGAACATCCCATCTGTTGAAAACTAAACCAGCTAACTAAACAGGCGCCAACAGCTAGCATAGTCAACGGGAAGACATTTGGAGGATTTTACAATTCACACTCATGCTAGGGGCTGTAGTTAAAAATGGCAATTCATTCAAACTTTGACACTGCTGATCCATCAGGGTTCTTCTTATGAACTATGACCCTGGTTTTAAAAGTATTCCCTTCTCATTAGCTCAATTTGATTCTTGGCCAAACACATTTATAGAAAACATTCCATCTTCACGTCCATGTAACTTTCCCATTTCATTCTGCAGTTTGGTTTGCTTATATGATTCAATTACAGCAATGGCAGCCTATGTGTAAAGATGCCAGCTTCTTCCTTCTATGTCTTAAGCTTCATTTCATTTGAAGAAAATATTTGTTAATTATGTAGGACAGATGCCTATCTACTGTAAAATAGCTGGGAATGCATCATCTTCTCCATTTCTGTTAAAACATTATAGCACAGAAGGAAGAGTGAGTTAGTAAGCCTATTACAAAATTCACCAAGAAAAGCAATGTTGTTGGCTCTGTAAAAAGCACACTCCAGTGTAATTTAAATAAACACCCACTACTACTTGTTCTGTAGAGCTTTCCTTTACTTTTGATACAGCTTAAATATAGCATGCTGTGTACCTGTTAGCTGGTCTTTCTAAAACCAATCATATTGTACTGCTTCCCAGATATCATTTTGTATTTCCTGTGAGACCTTAAAGGAACATTATTTGTTCATGCACTATTTTTGTTTTCTAAAAATTTCGTAGTAAATCTTGTTCAAAGAGAGCCTCTGTCACTGAGCATTCCAGCTAATAGCAAATCCTCATTTTCCCCTAAGTACAAAAAATACCAGTACCCCTAAAACAGGGGGTTTTAATCAGAGGCCAATGGATCACATGAATGTTCTTTGAGATGCTGATGAACACCTTATCAATGCATTCTTCCCCACTGATGTCCTTCCTGTTACTATGAAAATTGCCCAGGTATTGTTTCACTTCAAACAAATGGATGTTACTTTGCATGGTCAAATAACAGACAGTCATCATCAGTACCATGTTCTGGGGAGGAGATCCTTCAATTTAATCAGATTATCAATGGCATTTGTGATCCCCAAAAGATTAGGCTCCACTGCTGTTGAGCCTTTAAGTTTACACCTTGTCTCTCAGGGTACCAGAGTTTTCTTAAGATTGTTCGCAAACCAACTGTTCAAATAACAAAACAGTAGAACAGAACAAACACCTCACATATCAATAGAAGCAACATCCAAAGTCAAGCAGTAGCAAGACAGCCCCTAAGGGGAAGCTCTGTGCCACCCCTGAGAGTGCCGGATTGGGGCTGTGGCAACCACATGGCACAGCCCCAATCCTTCTTTTTGCTGCTCCAAAAAGAGCTGGCAAATGGCACTCTTTTTAGGGGCGGCAAAAAGCCACCCTTAGAGTCGCTGCCGCAGTAGGGTGCACGGCATGATGGCAGTGTCGGAGTGAAGTTGGGGTGGAGGGCATGCGCCCCAACTCCACCCTCAGGCTGTCCCTTTAGGCTGGTCTGCATCGGCCCTAACTTGAGATGTTTTGTTGCCTGATACCACAGAAAAATGGTGCCATCCTACAAAACTATTCCATATGCAGATAACAACCAAATGGCTGAATTGTTTAAGTTAGTTGAATCTTCCTTTAGGGGGGTTGCAGACTGTCAAAAATAGTGTGAATTCAGTCCACTTTTAGGGTTAGGGTTAAGGTTAGGGAATCATGGGAACTGAATTTTATTGTGGCACTAGAGTTCTCTGACAAAGAAGGTTCAATGTCTCAGAAAAATAACAATTCCCATGATTCCCTAGCACTAACCCTAACCCTAAAAGTGGACTGAATTCACACTATTTTTGACAGTCTGCAACCCCCCTTTGTGATGGCTGACTCAACTGCACCTGTGGGCAGCAGGGTTGCTTGGCTACACAGGCCACTCTCTATAGTGCACATATTGGTCTGTCCTCCAATATCTTGCCACTACTCTCTGCATCCCAGGATCTGCTGCTTGACATTTGGACTGTTGTCAACTGTTGTAAAGTTTGCTTCAACTTATGGCAACCTTATGAATAAGAGATTTCCAAGTTATCCTGTTATCAACAGCCATGCTCAGGACTTGCTTGCTTGAGTCTATCTGGCTGTAATGTGGTCTTCCTCTTTTCCTATTGCCTGTTCCTATTGCTAGTATCGTTCATATCTGCAGTTCTCAGACTTATACATCTTGTCTACTGCTCTCCAACATAAAAAAAAGTCAGAACCAAGTCACAAAAGTACCTACATCCACTATGAAAAATGAAGTTTTCCATTATGGAAGGGGAATAAAAAGATTCTGTGAATGGGGAGTGGTCCTGTTGGTGTCAATTTCACACTAAATTTAATATTTATGGGAAGAAAGGGATGATGTGTAAGTGCAGGACTGGTTTCTGTAGTCTGTTATAAGTATAGCCAATATTTGTGCACTGTTTGAGAAAGCTGGTGACAGATTTCTTTTTTCATTAGCTCCATGGGCATCTTTGTAGCTGGATTTCAGTGCTCTTGAACTAATTAGGTTGCCCTTAACTAGCAAAGATTTCCTTTACCTATTCTTCTTACTCTCATGTTTTGTTATGTCTAGTTATTCTAAAATAAAAGCGACGATATCCCAAGTGGTAAAAAATACAGAACTCAAGCACAAACTTCATAATGATTATCTCTGACCTTCAGAGATAGCAGATCAACTTATCTATGAGAGGAAGGCAATTAATTGTCTGGGAGGATTAAAAAAGCAAAACCCCACAAGCCTATTAAAATATAAATTGAATGCACTCAGAGTATGCATTGCAGATCTTGCTTGCATCAAACATGTTACAATCAAAATAAATTGTAGGAAGACCACTTGAACTCTGGTCATAACAAATCTGTTTCAGGCTAACTCCTCATTAGAAGGAAATATTTTTGTTTTTAGGTCATTATAAAAATGTTTGCTCAGTACCAATGGTTGTCAGGCTGGGCCTCAGAGTTCAAAACTGTATCTTACATTTGGGAATCAGTAAAATAAAGCCTACTCCCCAGGAAAGCTACAGTTCCAAACAGTACTAACATCAGGATAAAGTCATATCCAGAGCAGAAAATGTCCCAGATGCAGCAATGGCATATAAAGGTAAAAAGGTAAGTAAAGGTCAACAGGTGCCATGATGATTGTGCAAAATTGAGGGGTGCTGAGTCACAGGAAGATGATGAAACCTCAGCAGGAAGCAGAATCATAATGTTTCAATAATGCACAGTCATGGTATACATGTTGCACTAAACTGTGTAACATACCAGTTGGGGGTTGGACTAAACTCTCAGGCAGAGTGTGTGTATATAAAAGAGGTTCTGCCACTATACATTTGTTGGGTTGTTGTTGTCAGATGGTGGTGGAGTATTTTGTCAGATAGTGTAAGATATTGTAAATATTGCAACTAAGATTAAAGCCTCTTAGAGAGAACTCAGCTGTCCTGTGAGACTCTTTGGTGGAAGGAGGATTTCTTCACCCTGCACCACTTCCAGAGTGTCCTGTGGCATTTGTTTCTTAGCAGCCTCACTTCCGCATGCATGGACTTTGGGTCCCACATGTGCCAAGAACTAATTCATGAGGTAGGTGGCAGTGGAACTTTACAAGAATGTATAGTTAGATCAACTTGAAAAAAGTTCCTTTGGGGACTAAAACCCCCAGATTTTCCCAACAAGCATAGTCAATGAGCATACTAGCTGGAAGATTATGGGAGGTGTAGTCCAAAAAACACTCCCAATACAATTGAGGCAAACTATCAATTCTATGAGCTTTGTGTGTATGTGCCATTCCATGTCAAGAGTCCCACTGGTAATTCATGCTCTGATGGTGCCATGGTTAAATGCCAGTTCTGCAGGCAGTATTGCAGCCACAAAGTTGTGAGTTTGATCCCAGGGCTCTAGGGTCCACTCAGCCTCCCATTCTTTCATAGGCCACTTAAATGAGTATCCAGCTTGTTGTGGGCAATTAGCTTACATGTTGTAAACCATTTAGAGACTACTTGGTTCAGTATGAAGCGGTATAGAAATGTAAATACTAAATGCTAATCCCTGGTTACATCATTCTAAATATTTTTAAAATCATTGCAAAAGGAGGCACCTATGGGCCTTTATAGACTGCCAGAAATAGTGCAACTTGAGGCCACTTTAACTGCCCTGGCTCAGTGCTAAGGAATCATGGGAACTGTAGTTTATTGTGGCACCAGAGCTCTCTGACAGAGAAGGCTCAATGTCCCAGAAAAAAAAATACAGTTCCTATAATTCCTTAGCACTGAGTCAGGACAGTTAAAGTGGCCTCAAGCTGCACTATTTCTTGCAGTCTGTAAAGGCCATATATCTCCTTTTACAACATTTTGCCTTTAGCTGCACAAGGCAGTGAAGACGTTGCTGGTTGCAGTTTTTCTGTCTAACCTTTGTTTGGCCACAAGAAAAGAAAAATATTGCCAGCCAGGCTAGGCAGACTGAAACAAAGTGAATATCTCACTAAACTTCATAAATGTTCTGGAGACCTTAGTATTTTATGTATATTCAGATAAAGTGACACAAACTCAAAAACAGGAATCTATTTCCTAACACGGTGATGGCCACATGGCATCCAGATACTTTTGGACTGCAACTCTCATCAGCCCTTACCAAACATAGCTAGTGAGGAGGAACCGTGGGTGTTGTAGTCCAACAACATTTTCTGGAGGAATATTTGTTCCTCACCACTGTCATGTGCTGGGATTGGAGCCTTAGAAATAAGAAGTCTCATGATTATGAGAAAACCAAATAGGTAGACTTTAATATATCCATGCAGAGGGCAGAGCACTCTAAGGTGCTCTCTCTAGGAGTGCCTTCTCTCTTGCCAGTTTACTACAAATTCTGGCATGAGGTCATCTGCAGTTAATACAGGGCATTCAGACCCCTGGCTTGGATCAAGGAATGGATTTGTTGTGCTCACTGCACAGGAATTGTCTCTATCCTGATCTCAGAGGCAAATACTCCATAAACTCCTGACAGTGCATATATCTATGAAACCAGTGAGTCCTTTGTCCAGCAAATGGAGGCATATAATCTTGTTAGCTGAGGGGAAAAAAATGGCAAAGAGGACCACTAGGGGAATATATCAGCTTAACATCTAATGCAACAACATGAGTGACACAATCACATAATACCTCATACTGTTGGCCAATTTTTTGTGGGAGGGAGTGAAAATAAAATATCCCAGGAGTCTTGGAGCTGAAGAAAGTTCTGTGCTTTTCCCCATGCTTGGAAGCTTATTGGGACTTCTTTGACTCACACTCCAGCTCACATTATTTTGTCACTGACTATTGTTTGAGATACTCAGTTATTGGAACATCCAAACTTATATTTTGATTTTGGAAAGTTATTTTTTAAAAGTAAATAATTATGTTTATATTGCTAAGACACCCCCCAATAGTTTGTTAGTTAGTTTGAAAAAGAATATCTCTTGACAAGTGACACAAAACACATTTGTCTCTCATTCACATTGTCACATCAACATCCACAAAATAACATAAGGTATAGTACAATACAACACTTTGAACTACTTCTGCACCATTTTGTGAGGCCACATCCTTATACCTATCCAAATTACTAAAAGTCACAGCTACAGTGCAATAAACATGTAATTAGATCTTGTTAACTTACAATTGAAATGTGATGTATAGCTCACCTTAAGTATCCATGGATTCTTTATCTACAGATTCAAGCATCCACGGCTTGAAAATATTCAACACACACCCCAACACCCAAAAATAAACCTTTATTTTGCCATTTTATGTATGGGACACAATTTTACTATGCCATCGTATTTAATGGGATTGAACATCCATTGATTTTTGTATCTACAGGGGTCCTGGAACCAAACCTTAGTGGATACCAATGGCCCACTGTAGTTATATTTTCATCATTAATTTGTATATAACATAGTTATTTTGAAGTGCCATATCCCAGTCAGGGTACATTTAGAGCCAATGTGATAACAGTTGTAATAACAGGAGATCCAGGTTCTAGTTTCCATTGAGTCATAAAATTCATTGGACCATTTATTCTCCCTCAGCCTGACCTACCTCACAGGGCTGTTATGAGAATATCAAAGGGGAAATGCAGAGCCATGTATAATGCCTTGTGTTCACTAGAGGAAAGGTAGAATATAACTGTAACAAATACTACTAATAAATTTTCCAGCCCCTCATATTTTTCTATATTTCTCAGTTCAATCCAAAATACACAATTTAAAACAATATGAGTAATTACACTATGTAGACTAAAATCAAACTTCTCTCAGATTAAAAGAAATCTTATGATATATGACAAATGTAGCCGCCTCAGTTTCCCTCTTTCTTCATGCTCTCTTTCACACACATGCATACATGTCCCATGCTTTATCTGCTCCTTTGAATGTTCCAATTATAAGATTATATTTACGTGCTGGGCTTCTCCTGGTCACCCAGCTGGAGAATCAACTAATTGCTTTTATTAATGAAAGAAAGGCTTCCTTCCTCAGCTGTTATTTTGAACTTACAGGTCCTCTTTGCTCAATAAAGCATAAATCCTCCAGCCAACACCACATTCAGATATTTTTTAATAAACCAACAAATTAAATATAAAATGGAAGGCAATATTTGAATTTCAAGCAGAACCATGGCTAATTAACTTTTAATGTTAATAATTAGTTACTGTCAAGTGATATTAGTTTTAACCAAATTAATCTGTTTGAAAAAGTAAATATTGTGGATGTTTAAAAAAGGATTAGCAATCTTTTATAGAGTGTTATACACTTATGGCCATTGGAATTAATATAAAGCTTGTGTAGTGTGCATTAACAATCCGTGTGGGTTTGAAAGAAAATCAGCATCACTTCCTCCAATGCAGTTCTTAATAAATGGGTGACACAAAATGATTTTGTCTTCTTGTCCTGGAAGTAGAGTTTCAAAAGTAAAAACAAATTACCCATGTCTTAACACATCTTTAACTTTTAAACCACTTGTATGCCTTATATACACAACCAACTAGTCTGAACAGTACTAAACCAATTGGCTGATATTAATTTTTATATTTTCCTTTTATCCACAGTTAAATTTAAATAAGGAGATGAAGCAAAACTAATAAAAATGTATATAACTTTGTTTAATCTTGTGATAAGGGAAAAGCCAAAGAAAATTTTTTAAACAGTCAGAAAATAAAACAAGAAAAAACAAATGCATATTATAAATGGAAGCAGTCACAGTGGTGGATGCATAGATTTTACACTCTGAAAGATGTAAGGGCTGCCTGTGATTTTGCAATGCTGCTGCTGCAAACCTGCAGTAGCTGAACAAAGGATTTCCCTTTCCTTTGTGGCAACAGGCCTGTGATCCTAGAAATGAAGCACAAGCGATGGTGTCTCAAGCACGCTTTCTGAAAGAACGCAATTAACTGGGGCATCGGAAAGCTGCCACGCTGGTAGTTTGGCAGAAATGTAAGGAAGATGGAAATAGATTATGCATCACATTATGGGATGTAGCAATCTGTTCTTTAGCATTCATCACTGTGCTTCCAACAGAATGAGAAGCTCCATTCAGAAAGAGAAGCTCTGGTGACCTACTGCCCCAATTATGGGCACTCTACACAATGCACTCCAAGGATGGGTACAGCAGTCTGATCATAATTTGCCGTAGCACACAGTAGGAAATTTTCATTCCTGTGTTTTCCAGAGAATGCAAAACTGCTTTGCTGATTCCTTCCTTGGGTCCCCTCCATTAATCACAGCATCACCCATGTTAGGTATTCTGGGAAAGGGTTCAGCTTTCTTGATGCAGAAGACCATTTGCTTAATCATCTGCCAGGCTAGCCAACAAGAGGAAATGCCTTCTCTGTCCCTGTATATTTTGCTACTGTACAGTATAACATCTGTTCTTTTTGAACAATGTGCACAGAAAGACATCATATCACTGAAAGTCTGCAGAGGCACATTCATTGCAAACAATACTGGTACTCAGGAATCTGGCACCAAGGTTTTTCTGAGACACTGGCATGCACCAGATAATGTGATCAGAGAAACAGCTAAACAGGACTCATTCCATGCAATTTGATTAGGTATGGAAAAGAGATTCCAACGTTAATACCCTGCCTTTTCCCCAAACTGAGACACAAAGTAGGTTCACATTTCTCTCTGAAAATATTCATTTTGTCCCTTGTGAGACTGGCAACAAAATGAAGCACTTCTTGCTTCAAAAATCTGTACAGTTCTGACAAGTGATGGCTGAGAATTCCTATGTCAGTGTGGTGGTGAATTCACAACTGATTTTAGGGGTTGTCCAAGATGCTGAATCTGTTTGGTGACTAGTATTCAGCACCATGAAGAAGGTCTTTAAAGTCCTAGCTAAAACCTGGAGCTACATCACTCTATTAACACCAGAGCCATTATAATCTATGTGTACATTGCAAAATGTTCACAAAACCATATATATATATATATACACACATACAAATATATGTAAAAATGTACATATTTGAAAAAATAAAAACAAATATGATTAATAGGAAAATTTTATTAAAATATATTCATGAAAAAAATTACTTACAAAAATTACTCACAAAATACCCCCCATTCCAGTGTCAAAGTCTGATACAAAACTTAGATGAAATGTGAATGCCAGTGAAATTCAGAAAAGTGCAACGAAAGTGAAACTGACAGCTATTTAGATCCATCTCTTCCTGAATGTTAATAGAAAACTGTTGTAATACAGTCGGCCCTCCATTTTCATGGTGGTTCTGTTCACCAATATTCAAGCCCTATAGGTTTGAATGGTGGCACCTGCCTGGGTGCATGCCCCATTTAGTTCCCCTCCGTTTGTCCCTTGCATATAAGCAAGGGACGTGGATTTGAAGTCCACAAAAATGGAGAGTGACTGTACTGGGTTTCCAGCTTCCTGTATATCCCCGTGGAAGGAATTTCTTGCAATTTAAGTCTTACACTAATTTCATATTTAGCAAAGCAAAAGTGCAATACTGGATTGCTATTGAGCCAAAGAACAATAGCCTTCTCAATTTATTCTGGCTTTCCCCCTACCTTTGTTATGTTATGGAACTTGCTGCTGAGAGAACAACCCATTTTTATTTTTAATTTTTTAAAAAACTGAAGTAGGATTTGGCAGTCTGCAAGGAAAATGCTTTCATTGGTCCAGCAGTTTTTCTTAGAACTGGAAGGTGATCACCTTCAATTTTCCAAAAAGCAGATTTGAATGGAAAGCGACTGTAGGGAGCTATTAATACATAGAAGAAGAAGAAATAATATCTTCCTGTGTAACGCCAAGAAATAAAAATGACTCAGCCAGACTTAGATCTGTGTGTCTGCCTCTGTGTGTGTGTGTGTGTGTGTGTGTGTGTGTGTGTGTGTGTGAGAGAGAGAGAGAGAGAGAGAGAGAGATAGAGAGAGAGAAAGAGAGGAGGACAACTGTAGACTGTAGAAGACAACAGTCAGGGTATAGTTGTATCACAATGGCTTGATGCCTTGTTTTCCAGGCAATTAAATATGCTCTTTGTCAAATGCTAACCAAATTATTGTTTCCATCCATGGCATGTGATAAAGTTCATATCTTGCACATATGAGAACATCCACTCATGAGTTCCTATAAATCAGCCTATACAATCTGATAGTACAAAAACATAATAGGTTTGTCATACAGCATGATGCCTGCAGAATAAATGGCAGCTCTGAATGACTCATGAGAGTGAGTCACACTTTCACAACAGAGGAAAGTAAAACTCCTGAAAGTCAGTAGCAAAATTTAAGCCTAATAACAATAATGTGCAGGGCCAGTTTTATTATTAAGTAATGAGGTGCTTCTCTCAGGTGGGAACTTCTGGGAAGCAGCACCAAGGGGTCAGAGAATAGACCTGGGTGCCATAACGTCTGCCCTAAACTAACCTGCCAACTTTATTGTACAAGCCCCATTCTTGCTGTGATTGTGTTAACGAAAGGAAGTGCATACATACCAATTTGGGAGCAGTTCCTATTACACATTTATTCAGCCATGGGACTGGGACAGTTGCAGCCATGGATCCTCCCACATCCTCTTTCCCAGACTGCTCCTTAACCCCTCCTCCCTGCCCTATTGCTCTACTAAACATGCCCTTTTTAATTTTTCTTTCTGATTTTAACACAGTTTACCAACTATGCCAATGTGATTCAGTTGTTGGGGGGAGGAAAGAAAAGAAAAGGAAAAAAAACAAGCCTCCTAGTGTGGGGAGAGGGAGAGAGGAGTAGACTGAGGGCTCATTCCCAACCATTGCATTTAAAATGGTTTGTGAGTCGCATTGATACCGGGTCATTGAATTGATTCAGGCCAATGCGTAGTTCCCACTATGGAAGCAAATTATATCCTTATTCCATGCATTCATGTCTTTTTGACACAATTGTCATTCCCACTACATTTTTTTAAAAAATGTAAATCATATGATACATCTATGTGTCATTGGTGACAAAAGGAAGGAGGGAGAAGAGGGAAGGGAAGGCTTGGAGGACCAGGCAGACCTCCCAAAATAGAGGCCAGGCCTTGAAAAATGGAAGACATCCCCAAATCGAAGCCCAAAAACACTGTTACAGGAATGTCATGCATGCCTCATAGTCCTGCTCAAAATGGCCATCTCTTTGGATTCTCCACACTAGAGTGGGTGGTGTTTCAAGCCAGGTCCCCATTGCCAAGGAGGGCCAGGTGCCGCCAAATGGAGGACCTTCCAGAAAAAAAAATTGGATGTGACCAAAGAGAAGTTAGAAACACTTCTAGAAATCTCAATTCCTTAGCTGCACTCCAAATGGGGAGGTGGACCTTTGAGAATTCCTCTTGAAAACGGAAGGCTGAAACGGAGAATAGGTGCTGGAAAAGGAGGACATGTTTGGTCAGCCTGCCTCACAGTCATTCAGTCCTAGCTCCCTCCTTTGCTCATTTCTAGGAGTGTTTTGAGCTTTTCTTGAGAGAATGCCCCACATTTTCCCCTCAAAGGCCCTCTATTCCTTCTCCTCCTTTGCAGTGAGGACACTGGGTCACCCTCCTCAGAGCTCCCATCCCTGAATAGATGGGGCCAGTCAGTCCTGGTTCCCACCTTTGCCCAGCCAGGTGCTCCTTTTTGGATGCTGCTCCTTTTAGGGGCAGCAAAAGGTGCTGCGGCTCTTCTGTGCCCTTTTGGGTGTGCGGACGGGTGCACAGCATCAGGACGATGTTGGGGTGGAGTTGGGGGGCTGGTGTGTGGCTGCCCCACCTCCAGGCCGGCCCTTTAGGCCCTAATAGAAAATGCACCACATTGTTTAGGTGGGGCAGGCCTTGTACAGTCAGTTCTCAGAAGCCTATTGAAACAGAATGGTCTTCACAGGTCTATGAGAAGAATGTAAAGAGGGTGCCAGTCTAACCTCTCTAGGAACTGAATTCCAGAGCTAGGATCAGTCACTAAGAAGGCCCTCTCCCATGTTCCCACCAGATGTACCTGTGAAGTTGGTAGGACAGAGAAAAAAGCCTCCCCATCAGATCTCAGAACATGGGCTGGTTTGTAAGGGAGAATACAGTCCTTCAAATAAGATGTACAGGGTTTTATAGGCCATAGCCAGAACTTTGAATTGTGTTCAGAAATGAACCAGCAGCCAGTGGAGCTGTTACACCAAGGAAGTTGAGTGCTTCTTATAGCCATCTCCAGTTGGCAATTGGCTGCAGCTCTTTGGACCAAGAAAAGTTGCCAAATGCTCCTCAAAGGCCATTTAAAGCATATTGTAGTAAACAAACCAGAATGTAACTAAGGCATGTGTTACTGTGTCCAGATTTGATGTCTCAAGGAAAAGGCTCAGCTGGCACACAAGTGTGCAACTGTATAAATGCACTCCTGCATTTATTCATGGATTCAACCATTCACAGCTTGAAAATATTCAAAAAAAAATTTACAAAATGCAAAGCTTGATTTTGCTATTTTATATAAGGGACACCATTTTACTACACCACTGTATTTTATGGGACTTGAGCATCCATAGAATTTGGTATCCATCCTGGAACCAAACCTCAGCACATACCCAGGGCCCATTGTATAATGCAGTTCAGTATATATTTTTACTCATTATGTAAACCCTATCTCTAATATTTGCATCTTGTATGTTTTTTGCATTGTAAAACATAGAGAATTACAAATGCCAAAGAGTTATAGAGCCTTTGCAGACTGCCAGAAATAGACATTTACTCCCTGACTCAGTGCTAGGGAATCATGGGAACTGTAGTTTATTGTGGCACCAGAGCTCTCTGACAGAGAAGGCTCAATGTCTCAGAAAAAAATACAATTCCCATGATTTCCTAGCACTGAGCCAGGACAGTTAACGTGGACTCAATATGCACTATTTCTAGCAGTCTGCAAAGGCCCATAGTTTACCTATTGGTTTAGGAAAAGCAAATTTGAGAAATTCAAATTAAATTCTCCTCCATCCATAGATAAAAGGACCTATAGCAATGTAGTCTTTTTAATGTCCTCTATATAGCAGGCCACACCCCTGGAAAAAATACTATCTGCTCTGTCTTACCCTTTCTTTTTTATTAAGGAAACAAAAACAACTGATGCCGAGCTTCTTGTTCTTAAGTAAACTAAAATTTTCTTCCTTTCACAGATTATTAATTGTCCTAATATGCTGCTGTTTGTTCATGGTACAGTGCTCTTCCTTTGTCTCTATCACTCTCCTTCTTTATGAGTGATTGCCATAATACCATAGCTATTTCTAGGGAACACTCCTTTATTCATATACAAAATTCTACTGTTACTAAGCAAGCACTAAAACAAAATCCACAAAAGCAAACCAAAAACACCAATTACAGTAAGGAAATTAAATGAAATGCATTTAGCATTAATTATCTCATTATCATTTGATTATTAGTTAAATGTGTCCCATCTATCTTCCAGTGAACTCAAGGCTCCCTTTCTTCACATTTTATCTTTACAACAAACCTGTGAAGGCGGTCAGGCCTAGAAAGTGGGACTGGTTACCTACTGAGTTTCATGGAAAGTTAAATCTAGATCTCTTAAGCCCCAGTCAAACACTCTAAACCAGGAGCAGTCATTCGTCTCAGGTCCAGCTCCACATCATAGCATGACATTATGAAAATCAAGGTCTCTCTTTTAAAACAAGAATGTGTGAACAGTGCCCCCCCAGGACTGTTTTTATGTGAAAGGTTTTATGGGGGGGGGATGACCAAAGCTCTGAATGCCCATTAGGGGTCATGGTGGGCAATTTTGTCATGTTTCCTCTACCCTCCAACATTTCCCAGATGAAAACCAGGATGCGTCGCAGCTAAGCTAAGAATGTGGTCAAAAAAGAACAACAGGGCAGAAGTTATAGATAAGGCAGAATATGCCAAACTACTGTTTTAATCACAGAAGCTCCTGGAATTTACATTCAGAGTTTAGAAACCTAAGGGTGGGAAAAGAGAGAGAGAGAAATGGCAATATTTTAAAAGCAGCTGAGAAATCAGGACACCGGAGGATTAATTGGTAAACTGGGACAGCTGGAGGATATGGTTTGGAGGTTCAAGTTAACTGGATGAAACTCCAGTGAACTGGAAATGATTCCAGGTCATTTCTTCTTGTGGGGAAAATGCCTCTCCTGGGCATATGAAATAGCCCAAAAGCATGACAAAAATGCACACATATTACCCAGAAGGTATTGGGAGGAAATGAATAGCAATTTACAGGAGATTGCAATAGGGGACTTCCAAATCTTCTGGGGGGAGCAATGCAGCCCCTGAATCCTCAGCTGTGGCACACACCTGCTTTGAAAGCATTATGGCTTGCCTTTCTTATAAGTAGGTTCTCCGTTCTAGAAGGCTTCCAGGACTAATGATTTCCTCGTTGACAAGATGGGCAGGCAGCACACATCTTCTTAGAGACAAAACACTCTTCTGACCATGCTACACTGCCCAATTTCAGTGGTAAAAATGGTAGTGGTGGCAGAAGCAGGGGACTTTTTGGGAAACCCCTCCATAAAAGATGTGGGCCCACTCTTGTGGTGGCCTCTCTGTTGTAATCCCTTGACTATACCATGTTGGTTCTTATCTTGATGGCATTGTATTCATTCTGACTGGTGTTTGATTGACTGAGACTTCTGTTGCTCTCAGGCTTATTTACAGTTGCCAGAGTGAAAACTGGAGGCTGCTTCTGCAGAAGAGGGAATTTCAGGAGGTGTTGCTTGTCATGCAACCAGATAACAAGCAAAACATTAGCGTTACAGAAGCCCTCTCCAGTTTTCACTCTAGCGACCCTAGTATTTAAAGCTTGCATGACACTATTGCACTGAATCTAAAGAGATACAGCCCCGAGTAAGACTACATTTGAATGGATGAATGAATACAATGCCAATGTTTTTTTGTGAGCTCCATGAATAGTAACATTTGTAGTCTGTGGCACATTTTGCTCTTTAACAGAGATGGACTACTCGGACAATGAGGTCAGGGAACACCCACAGGGGGGCAGGAGGAGGGAGGGAGAGAGAGAGAATTACATTGAATTAGAATAGCTAAGCAAGCAGGAAACTACAGCCCAAGTAGAAGCTAAAGGTGCTGAGTTAGCAGCACTGAGTCAGCACAGTTTCTGTGACCAGAAGAGATGTGAAGGTACATTAATGATGATTTGCATTAAAAAGAATAATTGAGATTCTAGTAAAGTGCAATCATCATTATAAACTTATCTGGGTCTGATTCTATAAACCCATGGTTTTCAGCAGTGACTAACACTTTTTTTAAGGAAGGTTATGAGCTAACATTTGGCAAGCAGAGTGGGAGCTTGAAAATGAAATTTTGTTTTACTGACAAGCTGTGAGGAAGAGCTTATGAAAAGCCTTGGTGGAGTTCAGTAAGTACATGAGATCTGGCATTACCAAGTCACCTTCCTGCCCTTTTTTATGCAGTTTTGTACTGTGCAGTAGTGGAAGGAATTTCAGAACATCACCCTGAGGAGTCTTTTCACAGCAACTGTTTTTTTGCAAGAAGTCACTGACTTTATATTACCAAAAGCTTTTGAGAACTGCTGTAACCAAAGCCAAAGTGCATTTTTCTAGAAAGAGCTGCAAGTATATCAACTGATTTTTTTAAAATGGCTTAAACCAATTTGGGTGGAGGGACCAGTCAGATCAAGGCTGAGAGAAGTTAAACCCCTTCAAAAATGCCATTTTTTATTGTGCATGTGTGGAGAGATTATTCCTATCGTTCCTGATTTCCTCACCATCACAGGCAGTATTAGATTTATAAGATACTTTGGGGAAATTATGCATAAAGAAAGGGTTAAAAGCCACCACCACCCCAAAAACCTGAACCAGTTTTTTTTAAAAAGTAAACCTGATCTGAACCAGTTTTTTTTTTAAAAAAATAAAAATTGGGAGATCCACTCACGGATATCTCATCTAACATCTGAGCCTACAAAATAGGCCCTGAATATCTAGAAACATAGAAAACCCTGGCAGCTAGTGGCTTTCTTGTCAGTGGACTACTGAATCTGCCCTCAGTTTAATCCACACCAAGACCTCTCTGAGTCCTATCTCTGAAATAGGTTCAAGCACCTTGGATCAGACCAAATCAGCAGTGGATTCATGGTCTCACCTTGGAAGCCACTAGCCACCCCTTTAAGAAAGTCCTGAAAAGGCATGCTAAAACAGGTACATCAAATATGTTATATTTTGAGTCTTCAGTTCTGCTATCAAGTGCAAAAGGCCCAGATCACAGACAGTGGGCCTTTGTAGACTGCTAGAAATAGTGCAAATTGTCCACTTTAAGGGTTAGGGTTAGGATTAGGGTATCATGGGAACTGTATTTTATTGTGGCACCAGAGCTCTCTGATAGAGAAGGCTCAATGTCTCAGAAAAAAACAACACAATTCTCATGATTCCCTAGCACTAACCCTAACCCTAAAAGTGGACTCAATTTGCACTATTTCTGGCAGTTTGCAAGTGTGAGCAGTGTGAGTAGTGGCTTCAGTGTGAGCAGAATTATCATGGTGATTACTAGGGTGGCAAGTGTCCCATCTTGATTCTTGTGCTGCAGTAAATTTGGACAAAAAGCCCAGAGTGCATTTAAATCCCACATTGACAAGGAAGCTACCAGGTGTCCCTAGCAATAACTGTTTCTTTCAGTAAGTGCTTGATCTACTAACATCCAAGTGCCAAAACATACACATTCATAATTAATTTCCTGGTGGTTGTTATGTAATTCTCCAAGACAAAACTGCAAGCAGTTGCACAGGCTGGGTTCAACTAGCTTGTTTTTTTAAAATACCCATTAGGAAAGCTTGGAAAATGTTTTTTTTTTTTTGTGGGGGGGGGGGCAGGGGACTACTACCTTAAGTTTTCATCATGCTCAATGGCTACTGGCCATGCTAATTGAAGAATCCTGAGAGTATTGTTTGTTTTAAAAAAGGCATTATTATTTCAAAAACATACAAACTCTGCTTATTCAGTGACACTTCAATGTAGCTCTATAGAGAACTGTAAATATGCTATTGATACTTTGTTGTTGCCCACCCACTCACCCCACATTTTTACATGTATAAAAATAGCTTCTCAATCAGACAAGGCTTGTCCTACCACTAGGCAGAGCGAAGCAGTTTTGGATGTCAAAGGGCAGCAAGCAAGTGGGTAGTAATTTCATTTTTTTCAGTTTTTCTTGCCAGGAAAGGGGAGAGGCACCTATGGGTTTTTCTCCCTCAGGTAGCAAAATAACTTAATAACAGGCAGAAAAATATGTCCTGCTGCCCCTGCGAGTCCTGTTCTTCTATTTTATATTCCAGCATTGATTGATATTTTTACTATTAACTATACTGAGAATCCTGACTGAAGAGCTGGATACACATATATTAAACAAGGTGCTCAGTCCATTCATCTTTCTATTTAGACCAGAGCTGACCCACTGAATATGTAAAAGCTCAGTTACTTAAGACTAACAAGTTCCATTTCCCCCATTGTTCGATTTTAGGTAGGCCTAATACTAGATGTAGGCCAAAGGTGGGAATTTGGTGGCCTTCCAGATCTTGTTGGACTACAAATCCCAGCATTCCTTACCACTGACTATTCTGATTAGTGTTGCCTGGAGTTGTAGTTCAGCTACATCTGAAGGACCATGTATCACTCACTGGATTTACTCCAAGGTTTTCATGCTGAAGGAGACAGACATATTGCTCCCCTGACCAAAATCACATACCACACCATGGACGTTATCACATGGGGCCTAAAGCAGTCCCATCCCCGTCGCATCCCCGTCCCATTGCAGTTCCTTTTCAATCCAGAACTTACCGGCAAAAAGAAAGCAGCATCATTCCGGTATCATTCTGGTCGCGGCAGAAATGTAATTCCCAAATAATCCAGCATTCAAAAGAATAGGGATGATGCTGGATGATGCCGCAATGGGGCGGGGATGGGACAGGGATGGGACAGGGATGGGTGTGACGTCGTGTGAAGACACGGGGAAAAGAACCGCAATGGGACGGGGATGGGTGGGGTTTCTCTGCGACGTCGTGTGAACACAGGGGAAAAGGAAGCGGAATGGGACGGGGATGCAACGGGGATGGCACTGCTTTAGACCACGTGTGATAACGTCCCATGACACGCATAATATCTTTCCTCCTAACAATCACTATGCATAAAAACACACCATTTTAGCCACAGATAATCTAAAATTAAGAATAACGACTACCCTATCATTTTCACAAGATTACAACCCTATTATAGCAGGGGTAGGCAACCTTTCCCCTTTAAGGGCCGAGGGACAATTGTTCTGCATTAGGTCAATGATTATTGTTGCTTAATTCTGTATTTGCAATTGCTGACACTTGATTGCAATTTCTTCTTCATCAAAGTATGTCTGAATATGACTACTGAGAAGTCAATGCCATTTAGTTCACTGGAGTTATTCCCAGATAACTGTGTAAAGAATCACTGTCCTTATGGCTTGCAGATCAGGCATTCTAACAGCAGGGAGAGTGAAACAAAATTGTACTCTTTTAACATTTTGACCCAGCTGGCACTCCGTTACACACTCATACAAGTTAACTCTTTTCTGCCATACTCACACAGGAACCCCATGCCCTTTTGAGCCAGGTTTCCTTCTGGAAGTGATGTCTCTTTGCTAACATGATGATTTTTATAATGCTGGCTCTGTCTGCACTGATGGGAGAACCTGGCTTGCCTTTGGGGTTTCAGATCGGCAGAGTGGATGAGATGTCTGCCAACTGGCTCTCACAATGGGCCAATATGGGCAGTACCCATCTGCATGTACCGCTGGGTCTTCAGCTCACCCAAGCCAGGCTGCCTGACTTCTTCCATCTCCTGAATTCTTCCATCAATTCACCAACCCTCTCCCCCCACCCGCCATCATCCCCAGACAGCACACTCAGGGGATTCTCTGGAGTTTCTGGCCTAATTCAGAATAAATGGAGACTCTTTTTACTCTGGAGAATATCCCTGGAGCATAGATTGGACCTGTTTTTCATCTGTTTTTAACCTTATGCATCATCTAAACAGGTCAGTGTGGGAATGGGGTGGGAACATTTTCTTCCATGCAGACATGATCAGTTTCAGGAACTGTCTCTCATTTTCCTCAAGGTCAGACAGTTCTTTCATGATGGACACAAAAATAGTTTCAACATACACGAATAAGGCCCAGAATTCCTTACTACATTAGTTACAGCAGCTATCTTAGAAGGGGGAAAGAAGTCATATGAGAAGCTCTTCTGGACCATCCCCAAGACCTGTCTATTCTATTCTATTCTATTCTATTCTATTCTATTCTATTCTATTCTATTCTATTCTATTCTCCCAGTGACTAAACAGATATTTGGGGGAAGCCTACAAATAGATCACAAATGCAATAAGCACCCTCCCAACTGTGCTTCCCAGCAACTAGCTTTGAAAAGCACACTGTCTCTGATATTTAAACTAATATATAGCCATTATGGCTATTAGCCGTAGATGGCCCTAATCTCTATGAATCCATTTTAAAAACCATCCACATTGGTGGACATCACTATATTAAGTGGTGGTGAATTCCACACTTGAATTGTATGCTGTGTAAAGAGGTGTTACCAGTCCCAGTCCTGTAAACTGGGAAAAAGCCAGGATACAAGATGACAGTGATGTTGGTAAACCATGCAAGGGAACTTTGAGAGTTGTAGGTTTTGTGTCCAACTCTGGGCTGGTATTGTCTTTTGTATATTTTATCTTTCTCCCCCCCCCCCCCCCCATGTTGCATTCCTTTTCATTTGGAAACCACACTGAGTCTCTGTTTTAGTAATAAGCTTGTTAATAAAAATGACAGAAGTAAGTGGTGGTATCCCCCTGCTCACATATTCAGCATCTAATTTATCTCCCTTTTGTAAATCTTACCTGCTCAGTCAACACACACACCTGTACACACCTGCCATATAAGACAATGCAGTGGCACCATGTTAAGATGGAGCTTGTGGCAATGCTTGCTCAAGGTGAATCACAAGGTTTTACAATAGCAGAATCTTGGAACGGCATCTTGTGCAAACCCAGATTTTCATGGGCATTGCTAGATCAAGATAAATTGTTGGTTATTAGGCCATATAGTCTCTTTGGGCTGCACCTTACTGTAAAGAAAGAAAAGCCTTTGCATGAAAAATTAGGTTTTCTCAATGTGCTTCTGAAAAATTAGATACAGTAAGCGTGATGTGTGGATGACATTGGCTCAAAACACGGAGGGGGTGGGATACACACAAGCAAGGCAATGCTAGGATATTAGGGGTTACTGTCAGTGAGGCTGGATTATATGGTTTGTTTGTTCAGTGTAGAGAAAAGACCAGAACATCCCCTCACAGTCCAGGTAGCTGAGCTCATTCCCTGAAAGGCTTTGGAACAGATTTAGAAGAAATTTGCCAACTCTCTATGCAGTTGAATATGGAAATTGCCAAAGGTCTAATTAGAAAAACAGGATGAGGAGGCCTGGTGACAAAAGCTCCTGACCCCTTAACATCCATAGCCACTGAGATAAATGAGACTACTGAGCATCTCTACTAATTTGGTTCCAGTAAGTACAAAAACCTTATTAAATTCAAGTTCCCAGATGTAAGGAATGGACTGTAAAGAGCTCAACACAATAAAAACAACCATCTGAGCCTTCTAATGCAGTTTCAGGCAAGTCCAGCCATTAACAAGGCTACCTCTATATGTTCACATTTTTTAAAAAACATGCTGACTCTAAGACAAAATACAAATGATGAAAATATACAGTATTACTTTTCAATGTTATTATAACTCCTGCTGCAAGGCTATAATACCATGTTACAGGGAAAAGAAAATCTAGCACAATATTTTTTCCCCTGTGACACGACGGGATAATAATTCTCGTTGCTCGAAGGCTAGGAAACTCATGGCAGCCTTTGTAGTGTAATGTTTTGTTTGGAGGAAGGAGCCTTAAGTATGTTATGTGCCTTTATAATAAATTTACACATTTATGGATTCAGGTAGCATGAGTACACAAGGAAACAAACAAAGCAAAACAACAACAACAACCCAACAACAATGGGTGGCCTCTAAGCAAACATCACAGTTTAGAAATTAAATAGCACCAAAACTAAACAACTGTTCCATCTCCAAACCATCCAAATGTGGTGGACTTTAGTTCTCATTACAAATGGAATTCTGAATGATGGGAGTTGCAGTCCAAAACATATGGAGCGTTCTAGCATCGGGAAGAGGTTTCACAAACTATTTGGTGATTTGGATCACATACCAGATTCTTGGAAGCAGAGGCTTTCACTGTGTCTTTCAGATCACATCTGAAAAGCTGCTATAGATTTTTTTTCCACCTTGTTTGCACTATCTAGCAGCAGGAGGATTGCATTTTCTGCTGCTGATACAGTTTTTGGCTTAGGGTGGGCAGCTGCTCTGGAGGCCATTTTTTGTTTCTGTTTCCCACAGTGAATATAAAAATGACACAACGCTTCATGTTACTTCCATTTTTATTTTACCTTGCTTTTTGCTTGATTCTCCCCCCCCCCATTTATTTTGTGCTGGGGAGGGGGACAAATGAAGCCCAGTTCATTTCCCACTTTTGGTATATTTTTGTGGCTGACTAAGTAATTTTGGGACATTATTATCATTTTTTTTAATTGGAAGTAGTTCGAGGGACTTTGGGGATGCTCTGGGGCAGAAAAGGGCAACTGAAGTACATGCAGCCTACAAGTCATACTTTCCCCATTCCTGTCTTAGCACATCACCTGCTTGTAGAAAGAATGGCTTGATCCCATTCATATTTATTTGGAAGTAAATCCCAATCGCTTTAGTGAGCTATTGTAGCAAAGGCAGTAATCATCCAGCCCTCCAGATGTTGTTGCATTGCAACTCCCAGCCTTCTTCACCATAGGCTGTGCAGGCTACGGCTGCTGGGAACTGCAGTCCGATATCAAAGGGCATGGCACTTAGTATTGTAATACGGTGTGGTAGATACACTTGTAATTTTAGTTCAGCATGATCTGTATTTAAATGCAGTAGATTATGTAAGGAAACCACCCCCAATTGTTATTTCCTACCCCTACTATATATGATATTCAGAGTTTCTGGAAAAACAGTGGTGAAAAACAATTGATGTGCTAATGGGGATGGTTGTTGTTGTTGTTGTGTGTGCCTTCATTTCTTACTTACGACTATCATAAAGTCAGTGGTGTCATTAAGGACGTGCGAGTGAGTGAATCACACCAGGTGACACCCTAAGCGGGTGACCCCACTGCTCCTCAAACATCTGCCTTTAGACAGGAAAGGGCTGTAGCATTTGCCTGTGTCTCATTCAGATACTGAAGAGATGGGATGAGTGGGACAAGGCTCAATGGGAGGAGAAAGGAAAGGCCCCAGGTTGTTGGTTTTTGTAATTCACATTTCAAACTCCAAAAAATTAATTTTTAAATGAAAAGATACTTTTTTCTATTTTAAAAACTTTCTTTAAAAACATCACATTTTCACATGAGGCATATGAAGCTATGTCTGTGTAAATACATTGAGGCTGTATGTATGATACTGTAATTTAAAAGTATAATTTTAATTGTGCCAGCTGTTTATGTTGCAACTATTGTCATTACATTCAGGGAATTACGATTTATGAGTAAGATAAGTACAAAAAAAAATGATTAAGGATTCTGTATGGTGTGGTATAGGAGGGGGTCTATGGGGATGACACCATGAGTTACTGTACCGGGTGACACCAGCACTAGTGATGCCACTGCCTAAGATGACCCTATCACAGGGTTTTCTTGACAAGATTTGATTAGAGGTAGTTTGCCTTTGCCTTCCTCAGAAGCTGAGAGAATATGACTTGCCCAAGGTCACTCAGTGGTTTTCCATGGCTAAGTAGGGATTTGAACCCTGGTCTCCAGAGTCATAAATAATCCAATACTCAAACCACTAAACCACACTGGTTCTTAATAATGAAATTCACTCACATGTAAGTAGACACAAGATTGCAACCTTACGAACCAAATGTTGTTGATGACTTATTGGCCATTTTTTCTGAAATTGTCTTTTCTTTAAAAGTCAGCTAATGATTTTCATTTAAAAAAAATGTCTTCTGCACTGTTTAAACCAAAGTCTCAGTGGCAATTAACATATTTTACAGTTCAAGCAGCTTGATCTTCAATTGCAAGTCCCACTGAAATAAACTGGGCCTGTGATGGTGAAACCCTTTGACTCTTCTATACCACCAGGCACTTGTAACATTTTCTTCATAATCCTTTCAAATGTTCTTTAGATTAGTAAGGCCTTATCTTGCTCCTCCTATTCCCCTGGGCTCCCATTAATGTTGCAGATGTAATTAGCGGTCCAAGGTCACACTGCTTTGTTTTAAAGGAGGAAGGAAATACTAAGCCATTCACATTTGATTGTATATAATAGAGAATGACAGCAGCAGCTGGCTACAGAGTTATATGGCTGTACTTGAATGCTTCTGTGTTCGCAGAGGAGGCATCATACTTCTCCTTCAAGCTTTTTTCTACCTCTCCTTCTCTTTTAAAATGATTAATCTTTCTCTTCCCATCACCCCAAATCTGGTTAAAAGCAAAGCGATGGAAGCCTTGTTACCTATGCACACTAGGACTGCTAGGCCAGAACTATACCAGGCCCTGAGATTTGAGAGCCAAAACCTGAGACCCAGAGATAACCCTTTGTGATGTTAAAAGGGTGATGTTAAAAGGGACAGCCTACAGTGATGACATGAAACATGATGCATTAAGCAACTGTATAGTATGCCATTCAAATAAAAAACATCAAATCTGACAAATGAGGAAAATGCATATACACTCCCTTCTCAAAATGTGTATACTTATCCTGATCATCCTCTCTTCAGCCCTGATTTCTGAGAACCCCAGTGCACATTCATTTCCTTTGGTCCAGAGTTCAGACAGGTTGGTGAAACACTGAAAACCTCTTTATCAAAGACCCAAACCACATATGCCGAAAAACCATCTCATTCTTCGTCCCTGATATTCTTAATTCAATGAAAAAACAGCTGAGGTTGCTCTGAAAACAAGCGTAAATAACCAGTTTGGAGGGGTTTCCTTAACCCTTTCCTAATCTTTGCTTTATCAAAATTGCCCCTTCCTTAAGCTCCTTTTACATCCAACAGAAAATAGATACAAGGATGTCATATATTTTTCTATGGAGGAGCAATAACAACATGAGGAAATAATTCTGAGCAGCTAAAATGTTGGAAGGGAAAGGATTAATCAGGCCTTTTGCCTTCTAGATCGCCATTCCCACATTCAATTTCCATTTAAAATTAATTAAGAAGAAGAATAGCTAGCTGTGTGTATTATGGCCCAGAACTGGCACACTATTATCCTAGCATGGTAACTCATGCTGTTGTCCCCCTCCACCAGCCAAGCTACCTCAGCCAGTCCAAGATGACTGAGTGGAGAAAGGGATGTTGCAGTATTTGTAGGGTGTCCATACCCCACTCTGAACTGGCCCTTTCTTCCCCTTCCACGGTGGCAAGGGCAGCAAAGTGTCTTTGACTCCACTCCTGGGCTTCTTTGCTGTTTACTTTAGCTGGCAGAGAATAGGAGATCAAAGCAAGAATGCCAGCAGGGAGTAGGTAAAACTTACAGACTTTGAAGACTAGTCCAATAGTATTAAGCCAGAGGGGAGAAGCAAAGCTCTCCAGGGGTCTAGTACCTTGAGTCCAATCTGAGTTATCAGGGTTCATGAGCAAGAAATATAACTACTGCACAACTATCCAGGACAGGTTGTTGACCATACTGAAGTGAAGCAGCTGGCTCCTTTTAAGGAATGTTGGTGTGCCTCAGCTGTTGTCAATTAGCCATCTTCTTGGTCTTCAGCCAGGATGAGCATCTCAGGATTCCTTGGCATATCATCTCTCAGCAGGCCCCAGGATTGGCATGGTAAGATCTCTCTCTTCCTCTTCCATGTCCTGCTACTCCTCTGAGGCTGCAGGGGAATCCCCCAGCCCAGGGTATTCCCCTGAACCTGCTGGCACCCCCAAGCCTGTCTCTGCATCAGACTCAGAGCCCCTCTCCTCATTATTAGCCCCAGGGCAGGCCATGACAGGACCAGAGCTGCCCCTCTCCATTTTTTGCCTCCTCTGTGCAGACAGCAGTAGTGGCATTTCCATGAAGCTGCTCCTGTAGTGAGAGAAGGGGTTAGCATGCTCCCTGGAGATGCCCCACCACCACACCCCCATATTCCTGAGATGCAGGAAGAGACCCTGTGTACTGACTTAGCTTCCCCACCAGAGCCATGCCACTTTAGCCTACTTGCCTGTGTTTCTCTCAAAGTGCTGAGGGAAAATGGGAGGAAATATTCCCGCTGGGGGGTAGGAGGAGTTGGGACAGAAGAGTGCTTGGAAGGGAACTCAGCCCACCTTCCCCTATTTTCCTTCCCCACCATCTTCCCTCAACACTTGGAGGCAAACTCTGCCTGGCCAGCTGGCCACCTACCTAATTTCCCTCCAATCAACCCCCCCCCCCATACCTTCTTCCATTTTTCTCACTGCTTGGAGGGAAATTCAGCCCAGCCAGCCATCTGGGCTGAGTTTCCCTCCAAGAACTTCTCCACTTTTCATTTTACAGCAGTTTGAGGAAAATTCAACCCAGACAGCTAGCCACCCTAGTTTCCCTCCTAGTGCTCCCCTCAGCCTCCTCTATTTTTCCTTAGTGCTTGGAGGGAAACAGCCCAGCCAGCCAGCCAGCCAGCCAGCCAGCCAGGCTGAATTTCCTTCCACCTTCCTCTGTTTTCCCTCCAAATGCTCCCCCTAGTTTCCCACATTCCTCTGGTTTCCCTCAGCCAGATGGGAGGGCAAAGTGGTAGGAGAGAAGGGAAGGTGGGGCAATCTACTGCTGTTGCCATCACCCAGAAGTCTTTTCTGGGCCAGTGAAAGGGTGAGGCAGCAGGAGGAAAAGGAGGGTAGAGCAATGCTCTTCAACTGCGACATCCTGCTGCTTTTGCAGAGGAATACTTGTGGGTGGTAGCATCAGGAATGCAGAGGGATGGTTGGGATGCCCCACTAGGTATTCACTCCCTGATATATCACTCATTGTGAGCAGCACCCTAGCACTCCTCTAATGAACCCCCTGCACTGGTGTCCTCAAACTGAGTGTGGACATCTGCTATAAGAAAGTTCATATTCATAGTTCTCTATAAATTTAGGGTTCCAGGAGAGTTGGAACTTCTGTTATATCAACCCCTGTGCAGTCCTGTGCATCTAGAGGCCTCTGCTCGTGGTCATTCTTGCTGCAGATGTCTATGCTCAGTGTGTAGACTTCAGGAGAACCAGACAGTGGCATGCTTCTGCAGTCCCTTGTTAATCAATAAATGAGATACCTACCCTCTCTAAAACAACTATCCTTTGCCATTGCCCTAGTGTCTCCAATTGTGAAGATATTGGCTCTTGAGCTACTTCTCCTGCAGCTAAATAAATTCTTTTCTTGAAAGCCTATATCTATACACCCACACAAAGACACAGCTAGCATAATTCAGTAAAATGGATAAAGCTCTGATATTCTCCACCTGCTCCTGTTGGATCGCCTCCACTACTGCAATTTACATCCCTATTACACTGACACAGTGCTGCCAATTCAATGAGTAACTTCATTTTCTTTTAGTTCACTAAGCCTGAACATAGAACATTGCCTCTACTTTAAATATAATTAAATTCATAATAATTGTTTACAAATCTTAAGCAGTTTCCTGAACCAAATCTTTGTTGCATTCTGGCTTTGAGTAATAATAATAATAATAATAATAATAATAATAATAATAATAATAATAGTTTTTATTTGTATTTCCCACCTCTCCCTGTGGATCGAAGTGGGATTACATCAGTAAAAATATACAATATACAAAATACAAACAATAAAATAAAGACATTATAATAGTTCAATAAAATAACCAATCGTCATCAACACCCAAAGCCATACGATCAAATTAGAAATAATACTTAATTAGCTTAAGGATCCACTAAGGAGATTGAGTGGGTAGGCCTGCTGTAAGAGCTCTGTCTTAAGTGCCTTCTTAAAGGTATCTAAAGTAGTAATAAGATGGATCTACTCCTGTAGGCTGTTCCACAGCATGGGGGCTAAGGCAGTGAATGGTCATTGGGAACTTACAGTAAGTCTGGTTTTGTGAGGATCTAATAAGTTCTTCCCAGATGTTCTGAGAGTGCGGAGCGGATTGTGTGGGGAAAGTGTTCCTTCAAGTAACTTGGGTCCAAGCCATGTAGGGCCTTAAAGGTAATAACCAACACTTTGTACTGTGTCCAGAAGCTAATTGGCAGCCAATGAAGAGATTTTAATACAGGAGTTATATGATCCGACCTAGGTGTTCCAGTGACCAATCTGGCTGCTGCATTTTGAACAACTTGAAGCTTCCGAACTAGGTACAGAGGAAGCCCCATGTAGAGTGCATTGCAGAAATCTAGATGAGAGATTACCAGGGTAAGTAATACTGCTTCTAGGTCCTTTCGGTCCATGTAGGGACGCAGTTGGCGAATCAACCGAAGTTGATACAAAGCACTCCTGGCCATCACATCCACTTGCGATGACAACTGTAGAGATGAGTCCAGGAGTACTCCCAAACTGTGAACTTTGTCCTTTAAGAGAAGTGTCACCCCATCCAAGACTGGTTGATAAAGCTCCCTCCCCGGACTCAGGGGTACCTATTGCGAGCACCTCCGTTTTCTCTGGATTCAGCTTGAGTTTGTTATCACTCATCCAGCCCATTACCAACCCTAGGCAGGCATCCAGAGGAGTGATGCCATCCTTAGTCACTGCAATAGTCGGAGACATAGAGAAATAGAGTTGGGTGTCATCGGCATACTGATAGCACTGTGCCCCATGCCTCCGGACGATCTCACTCAGCGGCTTCATGTAAATGTTAAACAGCATGGGGAATAGAATGGCACCCTGTGGGACACCAGATGTCAGCTCTCTTTTGGAGGAGCAGTTATCCCCTAGCACAGGGGTAGGCAACCTTTCCCCTTTAAGGGCCGAGGGACTTCAGCTCCCAGAATCCCAGGAGCTATTGGCCAACATGGGACTATTGGCCAACATGGCTGAGGCTTCTGGGAGCTGAAGTCCCTCGGCCCTTAAAGGGGAAAGGTTGCCTACCCCTGCCCTAGCATCACCATCAGGAATCTGCCTGAGAGGTAGGACTGGAGCCGCTGAAGCACAGTGCTCCCAATACCTAACTCCCTCAGGTATTCCAAAAGGATACCATGGTCTATGGTATTGAATGCCACTGAGATGTCCAAGAGCACCAACAGGGTCACACTCCCCCTGTTGATGTCCAGATGGAGATAATCGACTAAGGCAACCATGGCAGTCTCAACTCCGTATCCCGCCCTAAAGCCAGTTTGAAATGGGTGCAGATAATCAGCTTCTTCCAAGGCAGCCTGGAGCTGGAAGGCAACTGCCCTCTCAATCGCTTTATCCAGGAATGGGAAAAGGGGAGACTGGCCTATAGTTATTTTCCACCAGAGGGTCAAAGGAGGGTTTTTTCAAGAGTAGTTTAACCACTGCAAATTTTAAATTAGATGGAAATTTTCCCTCCCTAAAGGATGCATTAATTATTAGTTGTAGTAGAGTTTTTACTGCATCACCTCCCTGGGCAGTCAGCCATAATGGGCAAGGGTCAAGAGGGCACGTTGTCCTCCTTGCACTTCCAAGAAGCTTGTCCACTTCATCGGTATTAACAAATTCAAAATGATCAAGTTTAACACAGTCCACAGAGTCCCTGGACATCTCTCTTACCGGTTCTGCTATAATGCCTGCATCCAGATCGGCCCTTATCTAAGAGATTTTATCTATAAAAAAGTCATTAAAAGCATCACAGCAGGCTTTAGTTGGTTCCAATAATGGGTTCAGGGTGGAAGGCAATTGAGTTAATTCTTTTTAAAAAATGGATAGAGAATGCTATATTTGTTTAACCCAGGAGTGGGTACTGCATGGACTAATTTTCATCTGTGGTCCTACTTGGTGAACCACATTCCCTCTCAATCCACCAAAGATTGTCTGAAACAAAATTAGAATTAACTTTCACTTTCCATTTCCAGCAATTCTTGGCCAATTTTGAAAGACCTGACCAAATTTATTAACTGAATTTAACCCCCCCCCTCATTTGGGGAGTGTGCAGAGGTTGGGTGTGCATGCTTGGGGGGATCTGGTGAGAATCTGAGGGGCTGCAAAAATCCCTAGATGTCATATATCCTGCAGGTTGTCTTTTCTACACCTGGTTAGTTAGTGAATGTTTCCCAAGCACTGAGCTTATTCCAACATCATCATTGTGTGGACAAGTTAGGGAAGGTTGTGTTAATCAACTGCATGTTCTTTCTATTCTGCTTTGACATATAGTTCTGGGCATCACAGTTCAAGAAGGCTATTGACAAGCTGGAACATGTCCAGGGTAGGGCTACCAATATAAAATAAAATAAACCAACAAACCAGAACAAGAAAAAGCAGGATATATGTGTACAATTTTTTTTACATGATATGTCCTTAAGAATCCAGTCAGGAAAGCTAGCATGGGGGAAAGCATCCTTCATACCCAGCAGTATAGAATTGGACCTGGACCCTTTTTGTAGAAGATTAAATGTTTCTCACAGTTGGGTCACATTCTTTCAAGAATTATTTAAGCAAAGGGCGAACCACATTCTACCATCCACAAATATCCAATTAATTCCAGCTAATGCTGGAACAGTGCTTTAAGAAGTAAGAGCCAAGTCTCCTGCCTGTTGAAAATATTTGGTAGAGGCATAAGGACTCTTTTTTCTTTTATAATGTCAGATCTATCTAGAATATGCAAGTTGAAAATCAGCTGTAATTTTTGCTATATTTGAGATAACTTACAAAGCTGAAATCATTTGAAATAACCATAGTAGGTCAACTCTGCTATCTTCTAGTGCAGGGCAGGGAATAATATAGCCCTCCAGATGTTGTTGGACTGCAACTCGCAGCATTCTTCATCATTGCCTGTGCTGGCTGGAATTTGTAGTCCAACATCTAGAGTACTGTATGATTCACATGCTGCTCTAACCAGCATAACCAACAGTCAAGAGATTTTGGGTCCTACATTTTAATACCGGGGAATACCAGGGAATGCATTATGCTAATGGGCAGCTGGATACATTTTGATCAGTGAGAAAATGGAATGTGCAGTAGGAAATGCTTTTTGTGCAGTTAGCAATAAGGGCTTTAATCAGGAACAAGATTATTTCTTAAAATGAGTAAATGAGAGGGAACGATAAAGAAACAAAAAAGGTAAAACTATTCTTTCCTTTTTGTCTTTCAACCTTCTACAAACAGTATATTATTAGGAGTAACTACCAGTATGCCCCATCTGTGACAAGAAAAAGACATGCATGAAGATACATCGAGTTGCTTTGGATGCAATGGTGTTGCTCCAGCCATTGCCAGCTGTAGCCAGAACTCCTTTCACGCCATGACTTCAGAGTTCCCTGGAACCTAGAAATGTCTGCTTTTCATCATCAGATTTTGTAATGATTTTTATCATTACATAATTTTTGTCAATTCTGATTCAGTCCACAGTATGATCATACCTCAAGGAAAGTGCCAGTTTAATTTTCAGTCAGTGTCTCGACGAGGTTATCTCTGTTACTTTCTATAATGTATTGCATGGTGCTGGGCAGATTGGGAAGAAGTATCTCCTTGGCACTGGCCTTCTGGCTTCTTGAAAGAAGCTTAGCATAAATCCTGCATTTGAAACTAGTGCTTTAGGACTTTACCACATGCAGCTTTTAAACCGGTTTTGAAATCTGAAAAATAGTGCCTTTGGAATACTAACTGCATGACGACAATTCCATCTCATTGCTCTCTTGCTGTTCTAGTGTGTTTAGAGCACATCTTGTCCTTGACAGGAAAACAAGTGTGGGTGTCCTATGAATCCTCAGGTATGATATGTTCTTTGGTGGCAGTTCTGGTATCGGGCAGTCACATGGTATAAATGTCTTCTTCCTCCCCCATCCTCTCCCCCTTACTATATCAGAGCAGGCTTCCCCACCATCATTTTTTTAAACTTTACTGTATTTTTAAAACATTTTTAAAAATTGCATTAGCGTACCTCTGGAATTGCGTGAACATGTTTTTCAAACCCAAAATATCCCCCCAAATAATGCTAGGCAGATGATAGGATAGGGAGGTAGGGTTAGGGGTGAGTATGAAAGCCCATAAACTATTATGTGGAAGAGAATTATTGTGTGGAAGAGAAAGAGAGGCCCTGCTTGCACCATTGCAAAGATGTGTGAGAGGGAGTACTTCTAAACCAGTATGTATTGGGTCCTTACTAATATGATTGTGTTGAGAAAGGAGCCCATGTGATAAACTCCTTAACTGTTGGGCTCATCTTCACACTTTTCTTCACAATGACAAGCTGAGGGGATTTGAGTTGGGCTGACTTGCACTATACCACACGATGAAAAAGCTTACCTCTAATAGTTTATGGGGGCAAGTCCCAGGTTTCCCTACCTACTTTCATACAGAAATGTTTTTATGAACTGAGATATATAGGGAAGTGTCTTGTTACTGACGAATAATAATAATAATAATAATAATAATAATAATAATATTTATATCCCGCCCCTCTGCTAAAACAACCGGGGCGGCTTACAACTGTACTGTATTTTTTAATGCTAATGTCTTGGGAACATGTACTAGAACAGGGCCTCAGCAATATTCTGGGGTGAGTATTGAATTATATTGTGGTTAAAGTTGTTTAAGAAGAAGTAAGAACCGGCCTTATGGTGAAGTACTAGCTGTGCCCAAGGCAGAGAATACCAGAAAGAAAATATTCTCTAAAATATTCCCTCCTGTTTGTCCTTTGGAGACAACACTTCCTGCGTTCATTTCAATACAAGGAGAAACAGATCTTGCTCATGCTCCCTCCCATTGAGTCTATATGTGGCATCAGCCTTGCTTTGAAGCCTACAAACTATTAGGACATTTTAGAGTTGATGAGTTAGTATGAAGTTTCCTTTGACCTTTTCAAATGCTTTGCTGTTGTGATTCAGTTTTTACCATTATTTCTTGTGTCCTATACGTGGCATCTGAACATACTTACAAGCCTCCCTTTGAATGAGCATGAACTTCATTTTACAGCTATCACAGAATCTTGTTGGTGAAGGAGGAGAAAATGATAAGAGCCCAAATATGCTAACTTCTCTAGTCCTATTTAGATGTTCAACCCACATATATTGGAGGAGACCCTAAATGTACTATTGGGATGCATGTTTAGCACTAATGGCTGCAGAGCAGTTTAAGCACATTCATCTGAACATACTTACAAGCCTCCCTTTGACAGAATGAGAATCCTGCCTTTTGAGAGTAGTTTAGTAAAGGAATGTAAACTAGTTCAGCTCAGCATGCTTACATAACAATATTTGGGGCCTACCATTGAAAATGAATATTGCAGAAACATCTAGGGTCTTTGCAAAGATTTGCTGTTTAAAAAGCTGTAACATAAAGTGCAACAACTGTACAAGCATATCCCCAAATGGATACTATATCCCCTGAGTTTCATGCATCAAGAAAGCAGCAGCGCAGGAAGTTGCTTGAAGAAAATCCAGTCTATCTACCCCAAAAGTTAGCAAAACAGTCTCTGATATTACTGGGCCCTTTCACACTAAACAATTTATAGTCCTACTATTCTACTTTAACTGCCATGGCAACATCTTATGGGATCTTGGGATTTATTTTTATTAATTTTTTATTATTTTTATTTCATTTTAATGCTGTGTTTCTCCCAGAAAGGATCCCAAGGCCTAGATAAAATCATTTTTCTGGGGGGGGGGGAACACAATAAAAATTTAAAAATAATTTAAATAATCAAGCTTAAAAACAGCATAAAATGACATAAAACATACACAAATTTTAAAAATATATCTAAAACACATATCCAGTATAAAAGTTTCCCTGACACAATTATATATTAAAAGTCTGCTTGAATAAAAGCAGTGAAAGGAAAGCAGGGAGGGGGCCAACTAAGTGTCATGGAAAGGATCCTCATGGAAGAGATTTGCAGTTTAGGGAGGGATATTTTGAATTTTCTGCCAGATAACACTAATGTAGTGGTTCTCAATCTTTGGTACTCCTTATGTTTTGAATGTGACGTCCCAGAATCTGTGCCCATTAGCATCCTGGTTTGGGCTACTAGGAATCAAAGTCCAAAACATCTGAGGACCAAACATTGAGAACCATTGCATTAGAGGCTCACTAAACTGCAAACTGCAGAATACCATAGGATGTTGCCATTATAGTTAAAGCAATTGTCTAGTGTGTGGAAAGGCCTATCTCTTGGTAATGTTGTCTTAATCAGTCTAAATTCAAAATCCAGGTGATAAGGACCAAATTCTTGTCCCTTGGGGAACAGATTCTTCATTTCTCTCTAGCTCTTGCACTCTCTTTCTTGCTCTCAACCACAAAATAATACATTCTTTAAAGATTCCTTACCTATTGGGCTAAACCAATGATTTCATAGATGTTAGAAGCTACCTACTGACATCTTCAGTGTTGTTGTTGTGTGCCTTCAAGTCATTTCTGAGTCATGGCATGTTCAATTTCAAAAGATCTACAGAAGTGGTGGCCATGCTGGGACGTTAGGAGTGGGGCTTCCATGCCCATTCTCACCCCCTCTCCAAATTTTGACTCTCATATATGTGAGTTGAATACCCCCACAGAATTATTATTGAATGCAGGGTGGATGGGTGGGATAAACAGAGGTGTTTTCTTCAACCTCAATGTACCACTGCCTTTAAAGCCCTGGAAGGGGAGCAGCCAGAATTTATATGGATTATTCTTTTTTTCTTTTTTTACAAAAAAAAAAAAAAAGTCCCATGAAGGCCTTTGTACTCCTGTCATATATGTGAGAAGCACAAATTATCATTACCTCATTGCATTTCAGGGAAAATGGGATATTATTTTTCTATAAAAACCCAGAGATTTTATCACACTATTTTAGCTTAGATCTCATTCTTGGCATTTTAGTTGTGTGATTGAGTAATGCCTAGGTGATAAATGTCTCCCTATATCTAACTTTTAGGCAAACTGATGAACTGATGAATTTCAAGTCAACACAATGTTTTCTGCAACAACAACAAAAAAGAGTGTGGGAGACATTAACTACATAGAGACATCTGTTGAATAATAGGCACAGCCAAATGTATGTCATCTACCAGCACTATGATGCTCAACCCACTTACCACTGAGTAGTCCCACTGTAATCTGTAGATTACTCCATCATAAGTGCTCTGAGAATTGAAGCCCAGATACCTAGTAACAGAAAGAACCACCTTATGATACAGAATACAAAGAATAAAATCACACCGCAGTGCAGTGAATGACAACATGAGAATAATAATGAGGCTTAGTTTCAATAGTCAAAGATTACTGAAATGTATTACAGTCGTTAATGCCTGAATAATTTTAACAGACAAAATGATAATGTCTGTAAGCACAGAAATGAACAAGCGATAGAAAGGGGAGACATCCTAACTAATGTGGCTTCACTGGGGATCCACAGTTTATGATAACCTTCAGGCCGCTGTGTAAGATTTAGCTCAGGCATATGAGAAGGTGATTTTAGTGAGAAGATATTAAGCTATTTTGTCATATCAGAAGCTATCCTGAAGACAAGCCTATAATCCTGTGATAGGAGACATATTAATCTTCCAGTTTCTACCACAAAATAAATCAGGGAGTATGAGTAACCATGATTCTACACAGGAAGGGAGGGAGAAAGAGGGAAATAAGTTAAAGGTATCCCCAAGTAATTGGGGTTTGTGGAACACATGTGCCTCCAACATACAGTTTGTGAGTCACCTCTAGCCTCTCTAACCACAAAGTAATTAATCATTGCCTCTATGGCAATCATTGCCTCTACTCTAAGCATAGAGTAGGCTGCATCCGCATTGCCAGGATCATGGTAGGCTTCTTCCTATTCATCTCTTGATTCAGAAGACAAAATGGCTTTCTGTCCTGTAGTCTTATAGGGCTGTATGGAAGGGTAGGCAACCTTTCCCCTTTAAGGGCCAAGGGACTTCAGCTCCC
>JAIPUX010001232.1:145398686-145422358 GCA_020142125.1 Phrynosoma platyrhinos | reverse complement strand
AGTGGATACCAAGGGCCCACTGTAATTGATTATATTGATCATTCTGAGACCCTTCAGTAGTTAGTTACAATTATAGTTACACATTTAAAAGTAATGCTTTACTTTTCCAAAAGTAAACAAAACAAAAGTAACAAAAACAAAAAGTAATTAATTTTCTGGAAACCATCTCAAAGTTTTTCATTCTATAGTGCAAGGCTAGCATTGAAACACATGACATCCCTCTTCCACCATTTAGTGAGGCCACACACTGTAACTAAAAAGGTAACTGTTTAAAATGTTTTAATCAGTTTGGACTTGTTAATGTTTTTGGTCTATTTACATTTTTTAAATATCTTAATTTTTTCACCTTTTTATATTGATTTTACATCCACACTGCCCTGAAATCTTATAATATAGGATGAATCATAAAAACATAGAATCATAGATTGGAAGGGACCACACTTTCTCAGCCTCAAAAAAATCAAACACAACCCTCTTCTGAACAAATCTTGCCAAGAAAATCCTGTGATAGGTCCACCTTAGGGTGGGCACTGGGCATACAACAGCAGCAATAACAACAACATGTAGATTAAATTTTGGTGGGAATAGGGCTGTGATTTGTATGCTTTCTTCTTTAAAAAGACTCTAGAGGGAAACTATCTGTGTGCATTTAATTTTAGAACAGGTGGTCCGCAACCGTTTTTTAAAAATCTTTTGTACAAAAAGAGAACAGATGAAGCTATTAATAAACACTGTATTGTTCAACTAGATGAAGGCAGTGACCCTAAGCAAGCTTGCCAGGAAATACACTCTACTGAAATCAATAGGGCTGGCTTCCAAGTAAATGTGTTTTTTGGAATGGAAAAACCAAGAATGAAACTAAGGAGTCAAGTAAAGTGAAAATAATGCACATTCACCTCTTATTGAATCCTGCTATTAATTACCTCTTTTACAGCTCTTTAGCACTTATGTTCTCAGGACCTTGCACTCCACTTTATTTGTAAACTAGCATCTAAATGACTGAATTCAAGATAAGAGCAGCCCTGCTCAAGAGCAGCCCTTTCTCACAGAGGCCAGACAGCTGCCTGTGGGAATCCCATGAGTAAGTAGTAGCAGCTTCCTCCTGCTACTATTCCCCAGAGACTTATATTCAGAGCCATGACAGTTCTGATCCTGGAGGCAACAGGTAGCCCTCATCCCTGAATCTGTCTAGCCCTCTTTTTAAATCGGGGCAGATAACAGGGCTGGGGCAGGGTGCTTTTTTAATATATCATGTCTGTTTTAAGTGTTTTAACTGTAATGTTAACATCTCTAAAGTAGTGTTTTAATTGATTGTACTTTAATGCTTTCAAAACTTCTTTGTACTCCATATTAAATATTCTGTTTTAATATATATGATAAGCTGCTTTAAGTCCCATTTGGGTAAATAAAAGCAAGATATAAATCAAATAAATAAATAAATAACATGGTTTTTCCCTCTCTTACAGCAGGCTACATTGGGACATATTCAGCAGGTCAGAGATAATATGAAATAACTTTCAATTTGTGCCTATTATTGCTGTCTGGGAGGCTTGTGGGGGATAAAATAAGCAAAACACCATGTCTGTGGACAGTTTTGTACTTTCTGGGGCCATTTTCAGGTTAAATTTGCCCATTTTTAAACAGATTGGGGTATCTTAGGTTCTGGGGGCCACATGAAGCTCACAGGCTATACTTTCCTCACCCCTGCCTTAAGTCATCTAAATTGGTGCCCCTTGCTGTAGTCCGTGGCAGTGGATTTGTTTTGTTAACTGTCCTCGAGTCAATCTCGACTCATGGTGACTCTCTGGATGAGACATCTTCAAGACCTTTAGTCTCTACCACTTTGCTTAATTCCTGCAACCCCTTAATACCCATATCCTCATTAATAGAGTCAATCCATCTGCCATGTGGCCTTCCTCTCTTCCTACTTCCCTCCAACTTTCCCAGCATTATTGTTTTTTCCAAAGAGTCCTCCCTTCTCATGATCTCTCCAAATTATGACAGTGGATGTCATAGTTTAATTCTGTAGTTTAATTTAATGCACTTTGTAAAAAAAAAAGTATATTGAACAAGACCATTGATTTATCTAGGCTGTATTACCTCTTCTGGCTAATGCTGGTTTTCTGGGGTCTTCCTTTTTCAGGACCAGCCCTGTAGCTAACTCTTTAGTTGGAGATACCAGGCACTGAACCTGGCAAGTCTGCATAGAAAGAATAGGCTCTACTATTGATCTATGGCCCCTTCCCAGTCAGGCTAGCCGAAGACATTTTGCCACAGGGTTGTGTCTCTCCCCAATCCTTGAACACAATATGACTGGTCTGGCACTTGAGTCTTAGCTCAGCATTTCACACAACATTGCATCCTTCCTCACAAGTGAGGCAGCAAATTAGTTTAGAAGGCCAAGGGTAAACTGTGTGGCATACACAGCTGCAGCAACTGGAAGCTGCCTCTGCTGTCCCCCAACCATAATGGTAGTGCCAGTTCAGCTTCCTGAGAAAAGAACCTCAGGCACATGAAGCAAAACTTGTTTCCTTCCTACCTGGCTCTTTGAGTCTAGGTAGCACTGCAAATGGGCTTGGAGAAATTCAGCTCCATAACAGATAAGGATTAGAACAAGCCTCCCCTCTCACTGCAAGGGATCTAAAGTTCCTCTTCAAGCTGTTTGTTTAAATGATTAGGAGATCAGTCTTCTGGTCTTCACAGTGCATGCTAGCAGTACCTTATTTTCTGTGTCAGCAACTTATTTTCAACAGGGCATGCCATTTTCAATGGAGCAAAGGCTGAAAGCCAGCAACATCAGTTGTCTTGATTGATTCACCTCCAGAAGAAGGTCCCGTATACCACATCAGACTATTTGTCAGTGTAGCCAAGTGTTGTCTATTTTGCAGTATTGTCAGTCTTGATTGGCCAGAGTTTTTGAAAGTTTCAGGCAGAAAGAAGTCTTTGCTTTCTCATTTTGCTGCCTGAAGCAAAGGACAAGATGGTTTCCCTTTCAGTGCAGTCATGCTGGCCACATGAGCACTGGAGTTGTCTTCAGAGTCGTGCTGGCCACATGTACTGAACACTGTTACCTTCCCACTGAAATGGTACCTATTTATCTACTTGCATTTGCATGCTTTCGAACTGCTAGGCTGGCAAAAGCTGGGACCAGTGACAGGAGCTCGCCCCACCATGCAGCACTTGGGCCTCAAACGGCCAACCTTCGATCTTCCAATCGTCAGAATTGGCATCTTAACCACTAAGCCACCACATCCCATTTTTGCAAAATGCATATATTAGGAAAAAGGCATAATTTTTGTGCATGTAAAAATGTGCACGACAGTGTGTGTGAAGAAACACTTGCAAGCTAATGCAGAAACAGGATGGATTAAATTTGGACTTAGAAAAATGTGGACTGAACAGACAGCAAAAGAGGCAGATTCATGCACCTCTAGAACCTGGGATCGTTTACATGCACAGCAGCATTGAACTCTAACTCCTTCCTACAGAATATGAGATGCAAGCAAAGAACTGTTTAAGCTGCACCTCCCATGTGGAACAATAAGGGGGGGTACTGTTGATCTGTTTATACATGGAGTTTAAACATGGAGGTTTGCAGTTGAAGTGCATCAAAATATGAGATGCTGCTACACAAGCCTCTCTTTCATGTTAGAGAGAAGGGAATTTGTCACACAGTATCCATGCCCTCCATTCCAATAAAGCAATTGCTTCATGTTTTGAAAAATGCAGAAGCAACTTTTTCTTATTTTTCTTCCTCTCTTACATCCCAGGACAGGCAAATAGGCATTTTCAACATTAGAGTAGCCTACACAAGAGACATGTAAATTATTTGGGCCACAAAGTGCAGCAATAATCTTTTCTGTAGTTTCCCTTTCCTATAGATGCAGTGGGCTCTAAGAGGGTAACAAATGTGAAAGTATAACTCCTGGGAGAGGCCTGGGTAGTTTTCAATAGGTTGTAAAGTGCAGTGTAGTTTGTCAGCAGTAGCACAGATGGTAATACCCAGATTGATCTCAAAACAATAAGGCTATGTCTGGTGGCTATGTCTGGTAGCTTTCTCCTGAAATTATCAGTAAGTTACCAGATTTATCCCAGTTCCACCCAGTCCAGTACCAGCTCTACATCCTTGGTGCCTCTCCTCCTCACTTAGGACGTTATCACACACGGCTCAGAAACTGAAAATAAAGTGGAAATGAGGCATCCCGAAAATAAATGGGAAATAAACCTTGTTTCCGCAAACGTCATTATCTTAATTGCAAATTTACAGTAAGTGCATTGAACGTCCACACACAAGAGAAAAAAACCAGTAAATGTAGTAGAAATAAGCCTCTTGCACATGCACAGATAGAGGAATGCTTGCTGGAACCATGGCAACATCAGGGAAATGCTCCCCAATGCACATTTGGTGATCACATTACGGTAAATGCATAATTACCGTAATTACATATTTGCATTTCCTCCAGACAACTACATTACAAAAGATCGCGGTTAACACCAGTTTCTGTCCACTTTCTGTCCAGTTTCTGTGCGAGGTCGTGTGAAAACACGGGGCAGTAATCCAGTTTCGGTCTGGATTTTGTGGGGATTAACCAGCAGTTTTGCCCCCGTGTGATAACGTCCTTAGAGCCAGTCTGTTTACCTCCCTCTCTTCTTGGATTACCTGGCTATTTAGCCAGATTCTCCTCCCTGCACTCTTGCCTTCTTCTCATCTATCCTTCTCATTATCTTCTTTTTTATTGTCATTGGTTCAGTTTTTTTACTCCTCATGGTTTACTGGACGTTGAAATGCCCCACCTTCACTTCAACTCCAGCAAGCAGCTGATCACTTCTCAGACTTGGGGGATGGTTAGTGGGATGCTTTGGTATCCCAGCCATTGTTGTTGTTGTTAACCACCTTTGAGTTGATTTCAACCCGGGGCAACCCTGTGGATGAGACATCTCCAAGAACCCCAGTTCTCCACTACTCTGCTTAATTCCCGTAAACTCATAGACCCTCCTTCATTAGGGAGTCTATCCATCTAGCATGCAGCCTTCCTCTTTTTCTACTTCCCTCCACCTTTCCCAGAATTATTGTGTTTTTTTCTAAGGAGTCTTTCCTTCTCATGATATGTATGAAGTACTACAGCCTCAGTTTTGTCATCTTGGCTTCCAGGGAGATTTTTGGCTTGATCTGCTCTGCAACTCATTTGTTTGTCTTTTTGGCTGTCCACAGAATCCTCAGCACTCTTCCCTAGCACCACATTATCTCAAATGCCTTGATTTTCTTCCTATCTTCTTTCTTAACTGTCCACCTCTCATATCCATACATGGTAATAGGGAATACAATGGCTTTTATGATTCTAACTTTTGTGCTGAGTAGTATGTCTTTGCATTTTAGAATCTTTTCTAGTTTTTTCATAGCTGCCTCCCCATTCTTAGGGCCTTTACAGACTGCCAAAAATAGTGCAAAATGAGTCCACTTTAACTGCCCTAGCTCAGTGCTAAGGAATCATGGGAACTATAGTTTATTGTGACACCAGAGCTCTCTGACAGAGAAGGCTCAATGTCTCAGAAAAAAATACATTTCCCATGATTCCCTAGCACTGAGCCAGGACAGTTAAAGTGGACTCAATTTGCACTATTTCTGGCAGTCTGCAAAGGCTCTTAGTCTTCTTCTGATTTCCTGATTGCAGTCCCCATTCCTATCAAAGTTTGATCCTATCTATGAGAATTCTTTTACTATTTCTATTTCCTCATTGTCTAGGTTGAATTTGTGTAAATTCTTCATGGTCATTATTTTTGTTTGTTCTTAATGTTGAACAGTAAGCCTGCCTTTGCACTTCCTTCCTTGATCCTTCTCAGTAGTTGTTTCAGGTGTGCGAGATTTTCTTCTAGTATTATGGTATCATCTGTTCCTCCCTATTTTCATTCCTTCTTCTGCTTTTCTTACAATATGTTCTGCATATAAGTTGACTAGGAAGGATGATAAGATGCAATGTTGTCTGACTCCTTTGCCAATTGGAAACCATTCCGTTTCTCCGTGTTCTTTTCTGACAGTAGTGTCTTGTCCTGAGTACATATTCCTCATCAGGACTATCAGAGATGTTGGCACTCCCATGTTTTTAAAAGTGTTCCATTATCTTTTATGATCTATGTAGTTAAAGGCTTTCATGATTTACACAGTCCCAGCCATGGAACAGTTTTTTTCTGAAGCAGACTGGAGGAAAAACTTGAGGAAACAGCTCTCCTCTAGGATAATTGGGAGAAGACACTAAGCCTGGGTCCCACAGAGAAAAGCCCTCTCTCCAACAAGAGCAGGCACCAATGAGGAGATGACCCTAGCCCCAAGGATAGCTGGTATCTGAATTGGTATGATGAGGGAAATCAACAGAGAATGAGTTCAATTCTGCAGTATTAGTCCTAGTGAGTTACAGCTGTACAAGGGAGTATAGCAAAGCAAGTATGGTTCATCCACCCATCCTCTTTATTTGCAGGATTTGCAGATCTGTTGCTATTTGTCAGCTAGTCTCTATTTGTTAAGATTTCCCTATAGTCTAACTTCTTGTCACCTGAGCTTCCAACTCATAAACAATATTATTGTTTTAATATCCAGGCTAACATCAACACTCCCTTAAGTGTCCTTTAGGACTAGGATTTCAGGATATTTCACATGGAGAATAAACATGTGGCTTTGTACTCTTTCAGGTTATTGCATTAAGATAGTTTACAGTTTTTTACTCCCCTTGGGCAAAATCATCATCTTACACAGACAGTAGGCACATTATTATCAATTCACTCTAAATTGCATATAAGAAATCACATATTTTACATCATATGGAAAAGTCATTTATCTTAAGAAATATTGTTAAGAGGCAGCCACAAAACCTGCATAGATAAGGAATCAAATATCTTACACATGTTCATTGGTTGAGGGAAAATATTCATCTCAAACAGGAATCTGTGGAGAAACTTAAATCTCACGAAGGCAATTACATACATTTTATATACATATTGTAATACACAGAGATATTCATAAGGGATTTAGAATAGGTACAGAGAATAAAACTATCTATTTGGAGAGTATTTTAACTCTTATTATATTGGCATTTAATCCAAAACATACTTCTCTGGGGATTATATGTAGCCAGTAGCTGATTCCAGCTCTATAGTCCAGTAACTTCAGCATGGTCATACTGGGTGTTTCATTTGTAGCACTTGATTTCTATTTATAGAATTTGGAACTGGTTTACATTCACAACCAATAGTTTTAGTGGAACTTAGATCTGGTTTTATCCCATTGTATCTGCTCATCTTCCATTACCACAATCAAATATGGTCTTTTATTGGTCTCTCCTGTTCAAATTACCTGGCATCACACATAACTCTGTGGAGAGCAAGACTAATTTGTACCTGGCCAGGTTCTGGTTTGTTTGTTTGTTTGGTCTTTTCAGATTTTACTGGGCTCTTATCTTTCATTTATATTATATTATTATTGGTGACAGTTAATTGGCTAAAAGCCTAGAACTAGATCTAATATGTATTTGCTTGCTAACTCTTTTTAACCCTATAATGTCAACACATTATTTAGTCCAGTGTCCATATATTTTCATTAACCCTTTTTTATCATTCATAATCAATTTCAGGATCATCCTTTAGATGCCCAGTTGCTGAGGTTAGTATCTGTTCACATACACTGATTTCTGTTCCCAGCATTACTTTGTCACTATTATCAGACCTCTTGACTCTTGGCACATTTATTAGATTACCCTTGTTCTTGTATTGTAAGGGGCCCAGTAGGATGTTTCTCTGTTTCTATGAACTTTCAGATATCAGTGCTCTTGTGGACACCAGATACCAATCAAAGCCTGATTTTGATTTGCTAAATCCTTAAAACAACTTCTTACATGATTCATCTGTACTGAGTTGCCTGCATGTGAATTTCCCTCAATATGGTAATTGTCACCAAGCATTCCTTTGCAATAGCCATAATGTAACAACATAATATTAAAAGATATCCCAAACCCAGCCAGTTAGAGCTCAAAAGAACTATTTGTTTTCAATTGAAATTAATCCAGGCTGAACATGTCTATTTGACTGTTGCAAATTAGTGTGGTAGTTTGGTCCACTTTGGCAGCCAGGATTTGGATTACCAGTTGTGATCCTGTGTTACATTCTTGCATTCATTGCTCCTTTAAGCCTTGATTAAAGTTTTGCATTCCTTCTGTAAGAAACAACCCTCTGTTAGCACAGAAAGAATTAACACCATTTTATTTTGTGTGCTAGTTTGTTATGGAGAAGAGGAAAGGGCTCTGCCAAAAGAGGGGCAACTGGCAGTCAAGCAGTAAAAATCTTACTGATGAAACTTAATGGTTGGCTGGGTTTATACATAATCATTCAGTGTTCAAGCCAGTGAGATGCTTGAAAATTAAGGTATGACAATTCATCAAACAAACTTCACTTCAGAACAATGCACTGATTTCATTTCCTAAAAACACTCACTCATTCTAGTTTGTGGCTGTCTTGCTGCTTCATTTCTAAGCAATGTATCTGTGGGAAAGCAACAATGAAGGAGCACAAATGGGTTGAAGCAAATGAGAGTCTTCAGAGTATAAACTTTCCAGCTTAAGACATAGATATCATTTTGTTGGCTCCTGATCCAGCAAGAAAGAATTCCTAGAATGTGGTGTATTCATGGGAGAGTTGGGTAGCTTCAAGGGTTTCACCATTGCCAATAAAGCTGACATTGCACATCCATACTGAATGTAGTGTATGTGTGTGCTTATTTTAATGGCTCTAAGGAATTCCCATTTTTTTCTCACAAGTCACTTGTCAAATCTGCCTATGTTCTTGTGTTGTGAACATGGTTAAGAACACAAAACTTTCAACACAAACACAAAAAGAGGCAGATATGTAGCAGCCCTGCAGTACAGAAGCATATTTTAGCCTTTGTTTCAGTGGTATTTTTTTTTAAAAAAAACTGTTGTTATTTTAAACCAATAATCTCTGGCTACACTAACATGCATACACCTTTATCCCAATTTCTCCCAATCCCCACATACAACCCCTTTCCCATCTACACAAACACCCCATTACTCACTAATAAAAATTAGTCATACAGTTCATTTTACTTTCCAAATAGTTCTCCACCTGAATTTCTACATACTGCTAAATAATTTACTAAACCAACATATCAGAAACCAAATATTAAAGTCCTACCTCTTTTTCTAAAGTATCATCTGTGCTACTCTGATTAAGACTTCATTCTGCCCTACAGAGCTCCTGTTGCCTCTCTTGGAAACCCCCCATAATAGGGTCATCCATCTCCATAGGAGCCTGCTCATTTACTGGAAGCAGCCATACTCATGCCAGCACAGATATGGTAGGTGACAACCATACTACAAAACATCTTGGTGGTTCTGCTATGACTGGGTAATGATTGCCCCAGGAAAACTCATGTAGCAGACCTAGGCTAGGATCTGGGACGTGTGACTGAGGCTAAATCTGGAAGGGGTCAGATAAAGGACAGAAACTGGTAGAACCCAGAACGCACTGAATATTTCAGTGATTTCCTGGCAAACTATGGGTTGATTGGTTGGACCAGTAAATTATGAGTTGAGCCTAATTTCTCAGGTGTAACTCTTTCAACCTACCAACATCCATGTGTACTTGGAATGGAATAACCCAGGGGTAGGCAACCTTTTTGAGCCGAGGGCCGGGTTGCTGTCCCTCAGACAATTGGGGGGGCGAAGCACCATAAATAAATAAATATATTTTTTTTAAAAAATAAAAAAATTAAAAATATGCATGCACACTCTCTCAGCCCCAGAAAAGCCATGGCAAAACCCCTGTGGAGATTTTGCCAAGAAAACCCCAAGAACAAGTAATAACAACAATAATCAATATCATCATGGCAGGGGGGGTGGCGGTGGCAGGACCAGCCTAGGACCGGTCCAAAGGCCTCGGGGGGCCGCATCCAGCCCCCAGGCTTTAAGTTGCCTACCCCTGGAATAACCCTTTGTGAGAGTATGAGGATATTCACACAAGCACCCAAAACATTTCCTAAAACACAGGGCAATGATGGCTGTTAGAATTATGATTTTGGTTAATTTGTGGTTAAATCAGTTTAGCAGCAGCAGCACAGCAGCAACAAGCATGTACTCCACAGGTTTTTTGGGAAAAACAACTAGATCTGAGCTTCTGGTAAATAAACAGGATACATTGGTAGGTAAAAGAAACTTACTTTATTGCTACATCTAGGTTCTACAAAAATAACTAATCAGTAGAGAAAACTATACTTTGGTACAGAGGTCCCTACATAGCTGACTTCCATGTGTGTAAGTAAGAAGAAAAACATCTTTAGGAGCACAGCATGGTTTTTGCATCCATGCTTGGTAAGAGCAGGCAAGAAAGTGTGCTACCAAACAAAGAATAATAAAACTTTATTACTCCCAGGAAGAAACCCCCAGGAAGAGGAGGGGTATGGGAAGTGACCTCTTCACAAGCGATACTGACCAAATGACCATAGAGATATATATCAGTGTTCCTGTGTAGAGCACCCCTTTCTCAAGGAAAACATAGAACTACACACAAGCATTGATGCTAATACTGCAACAATGGCAAAGCTTTTTGGGGCTGAGTGCCCAAACCTTCTGGCATTGGGTGTTACCTGATGCCAGTGGTAAGACTTTCATCCTCTGGAGGCAGGACTTCTAGGATGGGACTTCTTTCTCCTGCTCTCCCAGGCCTTCAGCTGCCTCTCCAGAGACAGATGAAGGCCTGGGATGACCAAGAAGGAGGAGGAACAGGTGTGCACCTGTTACTTCTCTTCCCTGCCATCCTGGGCCTTCAGCTGTCTCTGGAGGGGCGTTGAAGGCCAGGGAGAGAGACAGTTGAGGGCACAGGGGGGCGGGGGGCAGTGGAGAAACAGGCACATGCCTCAAAAATGGCTTCATGTGGCAGAGATGGCATGTGTGTCATAGGTTTTCCAACACAGACATAGGGAATCTGCAGGCAAAGGTCCATTTTCCTGCTTAAGTCAGACTCATCCCTCTTCAAGTACTCAACTTGGACTCAACTCTGCAATAAATGACACACTTACTCAGCTCATGACTTGTATATTTTTTAGTGACTGACTTGTTGGCCTAATTACATCCAGAAATGTTACAGAATGGAAAATAGTTTTCCTCCTTAGAATCATGCTTCTATTTCATTGCTTGTTGCCCACAAGCCAAGTGACAGAATTGGTATGTTTGCCATTCAGGAAGGTCCTACTTCCTGTGGATCCTTCAAGCCCATTGCCTAACGTGTTTGCTGTTCCCCTTTGAAAAGCATGCCCCATGCTACAGGGGTGAGTCTTGCCTGCTGCTCCTAGGAAAAGCTTTAGAAGGTTTCACCAATGTGCAAAAGGCCAGGCTGCTGAGTAGACCTCATTTTTATAAAACGCAATCTTGATAGGTTGCCTATGATAATTTAATTTTTAACCTATTTTTTCATGTTTTCTTGATTTTCAAGTTATTGAAACTACATCCCCCACACCCTACTACCATCTCCTTTTATTCTGTTAATGTTGGCTTCCAGACTTGAGACTTGATTTCAAAGTATCTTTCAAGGATTTGAGACTCGACTTGAGATTTGGAGTAAAAGACTTGAATACATCACTGTTAGTATGCTAGACCGAGTGGAAAAGACAACCCTGGCTATCAGTGCTGTTGGTTGGAGGTTGCAAGAGGGTGAAAAGAGCCATGTGAACCAAATGGTTATCCTCATATTTCCTAAATTAGCGTATTCCCCTGCAATGTTGCTCTTTTATCTGTGTTGATGTAAACTCCAGCTTCCAGTGTAGTCATCCAGTGGAATGCAGGAAAGGGAAACTTTAGGAGCAAAATGTCTTGTATCACAGGCAATAGCTCTCTTCTTGAGCTATTGGTACTTGTGAGTTTTAGGATGCTGTAGTTCTCAAGGCATGAGTATCATGATAAAACCAAACATAATGCTTTCAGTGCTAATCTTGCTTTCTCTGGGATGATAGACACATAAATGTATTTAGAATGGGATGTTACATTTTAAGTCTTTCTGGCTGCAGGGTATTTTGGAAATGGAAAATATTGCCTCAAGGCATTGCATAGGGGGGGGGGGGGAAACACCAAACAGATTCATTTTATAATTACAATGTGATGAAGTAACCACTTTCACATCTGGGGGCATGACATATGAAGTCTTTGAACTATTAGAGCTTGGCAATATCGCAGATCCACTGTCTCATGGCTAGTCTTGAAATGCTCCAGGCAGCAATTCAGAGACAGAGAAAAAGCAAGCTGTCATGCACACAAAGCTAGGGCAGAAGTTCATGACCTTTATTGCATTCCTTGATTCCCTGCCCTGTGAATTTCATAAGGTAAGTTACAGAACATTCGTTCATGATGTCTTTATGGGCAAAATTGTATATAAGAGAATAGATATATAGATAATAGTATAGATGTATAGATAAAAGATATAGACCCTATAGAAAGATAAAAGAGTAAAGAGAAAGAGGGAAGGAGAGTAAAACAGAGAAAGCCATTTCACTTAGGCCATGTTGACTGATGGAAGGCCAGTGTGGTGTAGTGGTTTGAGTGTTGTACTATGACTCTGGAGACCGGGTTCCAAATCTTAGTTCACCCATGTAAACCCACTGAGCGACCCTGGGCAAGTCTCACTCTTTCAGCCTCAGAGAAAGGTGAAGACCCCCCCCCAAACAAATCTTGCCAAAAAAACTGTGTGATAGGATCACTTTAGGGTCACCATAAGTTGGAAATGACATGAAGTTACATAACAACAAAAACAACATGTAGACAGTTATTAACTACTGCAATTTCTTGGATTTCTCTCTATTACATGGGTGCCATTTTTAAAATGTTCTTTTAAAATGTTCTTTGAAAATAGCACATTTGATCAAATTTTCACTTTAACCACACAAAACTATATACATGTAAATATAATTTTAATTTTAATAGTTGTTTATGTCACAACTATTACCATTACATTCAGTGATATATGGGAATTACAATTTATGAGTAACATTAGTACAAAAAATATTACTAATGATTCTATATGGTGTGACATGGGAGGTGGTCAATGGGTGTGATACACCATGATTTACCACTCCAAATGATGGCAATCTTATTGACACTACTTCTCTATTCCAGGACCCTTTCAAAGATCCATAACATGGAAAGATTACTTACCTGGACTAGACCTGTGATTGGGGAATTTGGAGAGTTGTTATCCAAAAAAGTAATTTTCCCATGCTTTGCAAAGATTAGTATTAAAGTGATTGATTTCTAGTGTGAGAAATTGGCTGTCTTGGCCTACTGGTACCTGAATCAGGTTTTTAGAGCAAGAAATTCCTGGTTCTACAGTATGCGTAGCCCAGTCCAGGCAATATTAAAAATGGAAAACTCACCATGAGAGCAGCACAATAAGGGATGCTGGAAAAATTACTTTTTTGGATACATCTCCAGGAACAGCATGGCCACAGCATATGTTATTTGTCCAAAAGAGTAACTTTTCCAAACAGAAATCAGGCTGTGCCAAGTAGTCTGATACTGATTGATTATATATTCCGCATCCATAGATTCAAGCATTCATGGCTTGAAAAAATTAAACAAAACAATTCAAAAAGCAAACCTTGATTTTGACATTTTATATAAGGGACACCATTTTATTACCTCACTGTGTATAATGGAACTTGAGCATCCATGATTTTGATATCCACAGGGGGTCCTGGAACCAAACCCCAGTGGATACCATGGGCCCACTGTAATACTGTATTAATATACATTATTGCAGCAAGAATAAGTGGAGAAGGTGCCTTCACATGGCTGTATTTATTTATATCCCACCTTTCTCCAAGGCAGTTTACTGTTCAGTGTAAACACAGTACAACTGACACCAATTAGTACACTAGTTTGGTGTTTTTTGTTTTTGTTTTTTAAAAAACCAAAATAAATTGTGGTTTCTATGTGCCATCAGGTTGTTTCCAACTTATAGTGACCCAAAGGTGAAGCTATCACAGGGGGTTCTGGGATTGAGAGTGTGGCTTGCCCAAGATCACCCAGTAGGTTTCCATGGTCAAGCAGATAATTGATCCCTGGTCTCCAGATTCACAATCCAATGCTCAAACCACTAAACCATGCTGGCTCACTTCACTAAATAAATAGTCCTGTTAAAAACACTAAATTTAAAACAATTTAAAATACATCTAATGCATAATAAAAAGATAAAACACAGTGCTTTCTATTAAAGGACACTTCTACAACATTAAATTTAAGAGCCGAAGGCCTGCAAAGGCCTACTTAAATAAAAAGACATGCAAAGACATCCATGATAGTCTGCATCAGCATACAAAGGAATCTTGTACCACCATTGAGACTGAGAGAGAAAAAATTCATAGAATCATAGAGCTGAAAGAGATCATAAGGGCCACCCAGTCCAGCCCTGTGTCATGCAAGAACACAAAATCAAAGCATTCCCAACAGAGGGCCAACTTCTATTTAAAAACCTCCAAAGAATGAGACTCCACCACACTCCAAGGCAGCATATTCCACTGCTGAACACCTCTTACCATTAGGAAGTTCTTCCTAATGTTTAGGTGGAATCTTTTTTCCTGCACTTTTGTAGCATAAGCTTTTATAGAGCACATATGATGGAACAGGCTGAGGGCCAGAGTACATGGGAAGGAAAAAGCAGCTCCATCCTGCATTGTCTGAAAGTGGATTAAAACCCTGCTGCCCTCATTGAAGGTGGCCTGAACACCCATGCACTGTCCGCAATGTGTGGCATCAAGCCACACAATGCAATATTTTTTTTTTTGCTGCCTGTCCACCATGAATGTGCACCATCACACAAACACACCACCAGTGACCTCTTCCCACCCATTCCATTGGACACCTGCCATATGATCAGCCACACAGTCACACCTGCGATGCACCACCTGTACAGTGCATTGCTGTATCAGTGTACCCAGTGGCAAAACGGAGGCCTCCTATATATGCCCCCTTCACCTCATGCGCCCCTGTTAGATTGTCTGTTTCGTATATGTTGTAATTACATCCATTGCATTATTGGCAATCAAGTTTTTGCTTTGCCATAGTCCAGCTCTAGCATCAGGCCATTTATATGCCGAGGCAAAGATGTGCATTTTCTGCTTTGAGTCGGAGTATCCCAGCTTCTTTTTGCTCTGATTTTTAGCCCCAGAGCACAGCTTCGTTTTGCTTCCCAGCCATTTTCACTTCGTGTATTGTTTAAACTCCCTGCCTTCAAAGCAGCTGGAAGCTGCTTTATTTTGCCTGTGTGTTTCACTGCTGTGTCTATGGATGCTATAAACTTCTTTCACCTAAATATAGGGAAGAAAGATGGCAGAGAAGGGGCAAACTGAACCTTTTGTGGGAGGGAATTCCTAGACCATGTCATTTTCAAACATTCCTGTGATGGGGGTAGAATTGAGAGAAAGCCTTCCCCTGAACATTTTAAAATTCAGACAGGTTCACATCTGGAGACAGCCTTTCAGATTGTCAAGACTCAAGCATGTAGGGCTTTAAAGCTCATAAATGCCATTTTGAATTCTATACAAAAATGAACTGGTGGTCAGCAAAGCTGTTATAACATGGAAGTTATGAACATCTTGACATAAAAGCCATTTCTTTAAGTTGTTTGCAGGCTATGCATAGATGTTGGAGCAGATATATATGATATACATCACAATGGAGAAGGGACAGGGCTTGTCATCACAGCCCTGCCTAATGTTTGTTTCCCATTTTTAATCATGTTTGAATATAATATATGTACAGAACAAAGGTATGGAGGAAAACAAGTGATTGCACCATCCAGCCTTATGTATCTTCCATACATCCAAAGCCTTTCTGCATGTTGTGATCTTGGACTTTTTAAGGCTCTGCTTAGACTGTTGAATCAATGTATGGGGCTGGAGTCAGTATTCTCAGTGCTACTTTTGCCCATGCATTAATTTGACACACAAATTATAAATTGTATATTTATAAATTTATAAATAAATTGATACACATCCTGTTGAGTGAACAGGGGTACATTGTAGCTCCCATTTCAACAAAAATAAATAGGAATGTGGATTTTAAAAATATAAAGGTAAGTAATATTGTATTTCCTATTATTTCATGTTTAACACTGCATCTGACAAGTGTTAAAAGTCTTCAGCCAGAAGAAAGAGAAAGGAATTGCACTCAGTGGACCTAATTCATTCCTATTGTAAATCCACTTGTCTCTCACAACAAAACACATCATCCTCTGGTAAGGAAACCTTTGGCACACAGCTGTCAATTAAGGTGCTTCTTTATAACCTATAACAAAGTACTTGCCTCCCAAAAGAAAATGTTCATATTTATCTCCAAAGTACTGTTGGAGCCCCACTTTAAAAATGCTTTGCAAGGAGAGTCCAGTGAGTATACTGCAAAACCTCATTAACTTTGTAATTTTCTATCATTCACAGGCATGCAGAAGAACTTTTTGTGACTTTTGCAATTCATAAACATTTTAGCTGCTTCCACCCAGCTTTTGTAAGGGTGCTTCTTTTTGTAGTTTCTATCAAGATTGGTTTATCGATTTATTTGTAAAATAGTATAACTCTTCTCCCACATATTGAATCAGTAAATTATTTACACTGATGGCATTACCTGAAAAAAACTAAGAAACTAGAAAATTATTTTATCTTTTTCCTGAACACTTGTTATGTTTGCAGAGTATTGGAGTCAAAACACTTTTTGGAGGAACTCCATCATTTGACAGATACCAAGGAAAGTTCTGTTTGAAGCTTGGGCTGAATAGACTACAGAGTAAAGCATGATTGATTATTATCATTGTCGTCATCATCATCATCATCATACATTAGGGATGTGAAGTACAAACACAGATTTTCTCCTCCCCAACATGATGTTTCAACACATTAAGACACTTCATTGGGAAAACTGTCAATTTTTTTTAAAAAAAAATATTTTTATTTTTGTAGTTCAGCACATTTTTGTGGTGAAAAAATGTTTGCACATTAAAAAAATGTTCTGCTAAAAAAAAAAGAGCAGAAAATTTGTATTTTGCAACAACAAAATAAAAAATGTCACCCACCCAACAATATTTTCTGCACAAAATTTTGGTTTTTTGCAAACAAAAACAAGCTTTGGGTGGGTGGGTGGGTGGTCAAATGAATTTTTCACACCAATGCTGTTAAGGGTGAAAAATCTTTGGGAAAAGCATGAAAACTCATGATCTTATATGCAGGGTGGAGAAAATTGGTTCTATTTATTTCTGTCTGTATAGCAAATAGACATTATTCCTTCAGTTACATCTCTCAAATGCTCATTTGCCACTCCAAGTTCTAGATATTTTTGTTGCTTGTTTATATTACATCCCATCCTTCCAAGCCATGCCCCCCCCCCCCCCCGTGATAATGAGCTTGAAAAAGAAGCTTCTGCAGCTACTACATTATCATCCCTCCACAGGGAACTAAACACCACTGAGCACATGTGTATACGTATGTGAACATGCATACACACAGAGTAGCACATGTTCTCACAATGCATTGGCAGAAATACTGTTGGTTTCAGCCGGAGTAGACCCATTGATCCAATTGCTGAATAATGAATCAACACATAAGCAAATCCCATTAGTTAAGTAGATCTACTCTAGTTTAGACTAGCCAGTAGGGCCCAGGCCATTATATTCAAGGTTATAAATAAGTAAATATGTTACATTTTCATCTCTTCCTTCCTCCCCAAAGGTGCTCTCCTAAGAAAGATCCAAGAAGTAGATGTATACCCCTGTTAATATATGGCATGTATTCACTGCTACCATCACCAAGACATTTGCACATTGAGGGCACTAAGAAAAGCCTGGAGACTTTCATATATGATGGCAATGCAATATGTCTGAGGAAATAGATCAGAGTGGGCAAGCTCCTCAGCCTAATTTTATGTTAGTGAAAAAAAGAAGGGCTAACAAAAAATATGGACATGACAGAGAAGGTCATATCCTCATCCAATTTTGTATCTAGCAATGTGTCACTGTCTCCAGCTCCAGTTGTTTCTGACTTGCAACTCCCAACTGATTACCTGTGGGGTAATACATGTAGTCCTTGAAAGGGGAAAAAGATGGCCAACATCCTGGATCAGGACATGTACTACACATGCATAACTATGATACATCCTTGATCCATTCCTGCACAAATCACCTTCTCCCCTCCCAACATGGCAAATGGAGAGCAGGAGGAGTGGGAGAGAAAGATCCATCTATTTTCCTACAGCTGGTTGCACAGCAGTGACATCCTCCTCAGGTACCTTTGGAGGACCATTGTGCAAATGTCTTGGTAATGGTAGCAGTGAATACATGCCATATATTAACAGGGGTATACATCTACTTCTTGGATCTTTCTTAGGAGAGCACCTTTGGGGAGGAAGGAAGAGGATGCTTGTTAATATGGGAAATAGCTGGTCATTTCTCTGATGCTCCCCATGCTCTTCATTCACTAGGAAATGGCTAATTTAAGTGTGAAGGCTGCAGCAGAGAAATTGTGGATGGAGAAAGTTTTGGGTCATTGTGCAGCCAGTACAGAATTCTGGACTCCACAATGAACAATAAAGTGAATTAGGATGACTCAAGTTGAACTTATGCTACCAAAGTGGTAGAATTCAGTTACTATAACCTTGTCAGTCTGGATCAGTATGCAAAGGGATCTTGTAGCATCTTTGAAACTAACTGAGAGAAAGAGCAAATCAAATAACATCCAAACAATTATACTATTATTGGGCCAACCAAAATGCAGAATTACATGTTGCACACTTTCAAAGTCAAGCTCACTGCTTCATCAGGCAAACAGGAGAAAAACTGAAGTGTTAGTCATAGGCCTACATTTTCTGTTTCTGGTCTTAGTTCAGATGGTAGGGAGGGCTATCTGCAGGCTGGCACTTCCTCCTTTGACCATGCAGTCACTGGAAGATTTTCAAAGTCAAGGAAACTGAATGTCCATTTGCAATTCAAAGAAGCTGTTTCCTTGGAATCCAGCATGTCTCCTTCCTTTGTGAAGCCACAGGTTCCTATGCAGGTTGAGAAAGAGAAAGAGGTTTGCAGCACAAGCTTTCGTAGACTTAAGTCTACAAAAGCTTATGAAAGCTTATGCTACAAAATCTTTCTTTCTCATAGATCTAAAACACACTTCAGAAATAATCCATCTTCAGATCTCTTTAATTGCCCTGGCTCAGTGGTAGGGAGTACTGGGAATTGTAGTTTGTTGTGGCACCAGAGCTCTCTGACAGGGTAGGCTAAATGTCCCACAAAACCACAGTTCCCAGAATTCCTTAGCATTGAGTCAGAGCAATTAATGCTAATTACTGTTGGATTATTTCTGCAATATGTTTTGGACCTTAGTCTCAGAGGTGCTACAAAATGCCTTTGAATTATGCTACCATAATTCATGGGATGCCAGCCAAAAATTTCCCTTGCCACTAGGCTATGAGAAAACAAAAATGGAAATAGAAGACATGTTGAGTTTCTGAGCAACAGAAAACTCCACAACCATGAAGGTTTCCATTATCAGGAATTTATACAGAGCTTGGAGAAGTTAACTTTTGTTGGATTACATCTCCACAAAATCACCACCCAGCCTAGATAGTGGCCATACTAACCTGGAGAATTCTGGGGGATGTAGTGCACAAAAGGAACTGTGTGGAGCTCTGAATGTAAGTTCAAAGGAACATTCCTCCTGAATGAGGCCAAGTGGTCCATTTAGCCCAGCATCCTACTTTCCTTGATGGCCAACCATATACTCCCAGAAAGCCCAGAGAGTGGTGACTGCTAGCTCCCAAGTCAGTGGGACTGGTGAATCCGTATTAGTTTTTAATCTGAAATTGAAAGGAGCTTTCCAGTGTGCTGAACCCTGTCCCTATAAAAGATTAATCATCTTGATCAACTCCTTAAGTTTAGCCTAAAACCTAAAGTGGACTCAGTGCCTCACTGATATGCTGAGCCCAGAATCTGAAGGCAAAATCTCCCTGCCTTTGTTACTCATCTATATCTGATATTCATTCATTGGTGTTATATTGCCTCTGAAGTTGAAAGCTTCATACAGCCAGCATGACTAGTAGCCATTGATGATCTTACACTCCATGGATTTGTCTAATTCCTTTTTTAAAGCTCCATGCAAAACAGTGGAATATGATCCTACTATTCTCTGTTGATGCATTTTTTTAAAGCCTAGGGAAAGTTTTTGATTTTAAGCCAGTGTACTAATGTGTACCTACAGCTGGGATTTTGAAATTACCATCTGATACAGCCTCTAATTGAACTTTCTAAGATCAGGGCAACTTTGTTCTTCTATGCTTACTTTAAAAAAAAAAAAAAAGATCTGCACAGCTAAGAGGAGGAAAATGCAATAAAAAGCATTTTCATTTTAAAACCAGGTGAGCTGCTTTAAGCTGAACACATAAACGGAGCAAATGCAGTCTGTAAAAAGGTGCAATTTTCCATAGCTATTTCTCACAGTAGAGCACTAAAATGAATGTGTTGACTTGGCTTGTAGTATTCTGATGGAAAGGCAAATTATGTTCTGCCTAAAGGCAGAATAGTCCACAAGAACACAAAGAATTCATCAAATATTGTTGATCATCAAGATTTTATTTGGGGATATCCTAAATATATGATTAGATCAAAACTCTCAGCTCTGTCCACCAGAATGTTCTGCCATGAAAACTGCACCAAAATGGAGCTGTGAAAAAGGATGACCACACAAAACAGGATGCATACAAAACAGAATTAAATCTATGACTATGAAATCAAACTAGAATGCAGTATGTGAAACTTCCATGCACAGTCCTCACAAAGACCACCAAAATCCCTTTCATGGGCTTCTGAAATTATTATGGAATGCACCATTGTGTAAAACTGCTTCACTTCACTACTTCATACTAAGTCATTGGTTGGAAACTTGTGGCCCAACAGATATTGTTGGACTACAAATCCCATCAGCTCTGGGTAGTATATCCAATGATGAAGCATGGTGGGAGGTGTAGTCCAACAACATCCAAAGGATCTAGAGCAGGGGTAGGCAACCTTTTTGAGCCGGGGGCCAGGTTACTGTCCCTCAGACAATTGGGGGGCTGAAGCACCAAAAATAAATAAATTAATTAATAAATTAAAATAAAAATTAAAAATTAAAAAAAATAAAAATTAAAAAAAAATATGCATGCACACTCTCTCAGCCCCAGAAAAGCCATGGCAAAACCCCTGTGGAGATTTTGCCAAGAAAACCCCAAGAACAAGTAATAACAACAATAATCAATATCATCATGGCAGGCAGCGGGGGGCGGCGGCGGCAACGGCGGCAGAACTGGCCTGGGGCCGGTCCAAAGGCCTTGGGGGGCCGCATCCGGCCCCCAGGCTTAGGTTGCCTACCCCTGATCTAGAGGGTCATAAGTTACCCAGTCTTATGCTAAGTGATGTTTAATTACAGATTGATTTTAACTGCTGTCCATGGCTCCTTGGTTGATTCTATTACAGTGTTGTTCTAATGAAATTGTGACTTTTGAATCTTTTAAGCTGCCCCAAGGGGTGTTTTTGGACCAGAACTGAAAGATATAAACATTTTAAGAATATAATAGATCAATGAGCAGTGTTGAGTGCTTCCTTTACTGAGAATTAGTATAGTATAGTGATCTTTTAAAAGGAAAACATATGCTAACCGGGGAATATCTTTTTTTAAAAAAAGCTCATTACATGTCCTTAGACCAATGCTTCTCTCAGACCACCTGCAGCCACCTGCATGGTTTTTGAGGCCCCTAAAGGCCCCCAAAAACATCCCTTTCAATTTAAAAATGCATGAGAGACCATTTTAATGCTTTTTAAATATAGGTTTTTGTGGGTTTTTCAGGCTGTGAGGCCATATTCTAAAAGAATGTATTCTTGACGTTTTGCCTGCATCTATGGCTGGTATCTTCTGGAATGCACAGATGCAGGTGAAAAGTCAGGAATACCTTCTTCTAGAACATGGCATCACAGCCCAAAAATCCCACCAAAATCTATGGATGCCAGCCTTCATGTTTTAAATATGTTTTAAGTGTTTATAGTGTTTTGATGTTGTTGTGTGCCTTCAAGCCATTTCTGACTTATAGTGAATCCTAATGCGAACCTATCACAAGGTTTACTTGGCAAATTTTGTTCAGAGGAGATTCCCATTCCCTTCTCCTGAGGATAAGAGAGTGTGACTTTCCCAAAGTCACCCAGTGGATTTCATGGCCAAGCTGGGAAGTGAACCCTGGTCTCCAGAGTCCTAATCCAATGCTCAAACTACTACACTACACTGGCTCCCTTATAATATTTTAGCTGTTTTTAATCATGTTATTATTTTTTTAAAAAATAAAGCTGATGTTTAATTCCTTGGGGGGGTACCGTAAATTAATGTTTTAATTGGACCCTTTTAAAATGATTGTAAGCCAACTTGGGTCCCACTTTGGGAGAAAGGTGGGATACATGTGCAATAAATAAATACCTCCTCCTCCTCCTCCTCTTGCCATTTTGCCTCATGGGATGGTCAACGAAGTACATTTTTCCATTAACTAAAATAAGCCTCTCCTGGGCCTAAAAGAGGACAAGGGGAGGTATGGAGAAATTTCCTCACACCGTTTGGGGGAAGGGTGAATACATTTGGAGGGGGTGCTGAACATCTGACCAAAGTGGCAGGGTAAGGATTACCAAAACAGGATTTATGAAATGACCTGGCAGAAAAGGACTCATCTAAATAAATACACAGTCAGGAAATATGCAGGGGTAGCTGTGTTGGCCATTCAGCAAATTCAAACAAAAATCCACCAAACAGTGATACCTTTGTTGCATCTTAACTAAAGACATACATATCAAAATGCAGGCATCTGATTAACATCTCCAATATTTTCTCCTGTTTGGTTGTAACATCTTGCCTGCTGAAGAAGCCAGTGGAGCTTTGAAAGTTTGCAACAGTATATTGTGCATTTTGGTTGGCCAATAAACGTATCACTGTTTGGTGGATTTTTGTATAAATACACAGTGTAATGATGAGAGTCACCATATAGAATCATAGAATCATAGAGTTGGAAGAGACCACAAGGGCCATCCAGTCCAACCTCCTGCCATGCAGGAACTCCCAATCAAAGCATCCCTGACAGATGGCCATCCAGCCTCTGCTTAAAGACCTCCAAGGATGGAGACTCCACTGAATACTGGACTAGCAGTCTGAATACTGGACTAGGACTCCAGCTGACCAGGTTTTAAGTCCTTGCTCATGGAACCCTACTTGGGGTAGTCACGCTCTTTTCTCATCCTCAGAGGAAGGCAATGCTGAACTTCCTCAGAATATGGAGATTATTGCATGGAACTTGGATTTAACTATCCCCAATGGGATAGATGTGCATTTAACCCTCAATGATGGATCTTGCCACACTTATCTGTGGTTGGGCCATATGCAGCCTGTATGCAGCCCATATGCAACCCAGACTTATCCCATACCTTTTCAAGAATGGGAAAATCCTGTTCTTGAAAAGCTATGGGACAAGCATTGGCTGCATACGGGCTGCCTGTGGCCCAACCACAAGAGAGTGTGGTAAGATCTGTCATTGAGGGTTAAAAACACCCTCAATGTGTTTTCTTTTTTTTTTTTTTTTTTTTTT
>JAIPUX010001232.1:145369062-145386707 GCA_020142125.1 Phrynosoma platyrhinos | reverse complement strand
TGGATGGCCCTTGTGGTCTCTTCCAACTCTATGTTTCTATGATTCTATCCTACAAGTATTGACTATTCATTTGTATCCCTCTTTGTTGGTTTTCCCCTACATCCATTTTTTATACATGTCTCCTGTAAATCTCAGTTGCACAATATTGCTATTCAACACAGGTAGTGAGAAATGTGAAACAATACTAATGTAAGATCTCAGTGCTGATTATTAGGTTTGTGATGCTAGTGATCCACTATGTTTCAGAATCCTTGAATGTTCCAGTCCCATCTTCTGTACTGGACAAAAAAATATATATATAACAAAATGGATTTTAAAATATGGATTTTGAGGGAAAATACATTTTGAAACAAGTTATTTTATGAGGACATTGAACTACCAATTTCATAATCCATTTACATATGAAATTTAAAGGATTTTTAAAAATGCAGATGCATGTGGAACTAGGACAGAATGGACTTAAGAATGAATACACGAGAAAGTGACATGGATTGTAAATAGGTTTATTACCTCAGCATGGATGTTCTAATAAAAACCATAAAACAAGTAATCAGGCATTTCACAATGTCCCAACAATAAGTTAATTCCCCTTAAAAATAGGTACCATAAAAATCACCATTACATTTTGAAGACAATCCTTTCTAAATATTGAGGGGGCATAATGAAAGGTATACAAGTGCACAAAAGAAAATTTGAATGGCTGTATTGATGCAAAATGAGTGAGAGGTGGAAGCAGAAGAAATTCCTATTCAATTATGAATGATGTTGGTGGTGGGTGGTGGGAAGTGCATACATTTTGTCTCTGAACAGATTGAAAATGAAGCATCATTGCTTAAATAGTGGCAATAACAAATCACATTAATAAGCACTAGCTTCAATGTCTATCTGTAGTTTTGGATTAGCCTTACAGCCAGTTCCATAAACTGGAATGAATAAACAATGCAAATGTCACTTGGCTTTCAGGGGTGCCAGGAAGAGATGTTCACAAAGGGAAGATGTCACCCTTCATCCGTTTCTTATACATATCTCCTGTAAACCTCAATTGCACAATTTTGTTATTCAACACACATATAAATGTGACACAATCCTGATGTAGGATTTCAGTGCTGGTGATTAGGTTTGCAGTGCTAGTGATCCATCATGTTTCAGAATCCCTGAATGTTCCAGTCCCAACTTCTGTACTAGACAAAAACAAACAAAATGGATTTTAAAATACGTCTTTTGTGTCTTCCTTCATGTCATGGGGTTGGACTGGATGTCCCTTGAGGTCTCTTCTAACTCTATGATTCTATGATTTGCTATTGCCTTCTTCCACCCCTCTTTCTCTTTTGCCCAAAAAGGGCCCTCCTGCTCAGCTACCTCCTCCTACAATGGCTAAAGGTATGTGTGGTTGCTGCCACTGCCTCCTCCTCCCCACCTCATCTGGCTGGGAAGGATCTCTTTCTCCTGGAACAGGGAAGGCATGTGCAAAAAAGGAAAAAGAAGTGAGAACAATGTATGTGGAAGTTGGTCCCATGAAATGTAGATGTGGTGCTTTGCTTTCTGGCTCATGTGTCAGGATAACTTGCACTTACTGAGGTATATATTTCACTAAATCAAATGACATTTACTCCTAAGTAATTGTGCAGAAGGACTGCAGCACAAGGGAAGAAGTCAACCTTTGGGATTTAAATAGATGTTAGCCCTTCATGTTGCATCCTATTTTACTGCAGCAAAATTCTCAAGAATTTCATCATTCATCTGTACCTCTGTAACCATCAGTTGACTGCAAAGGCACAGCTGGCTCCAAAGTCAGGGAAACCTTTTCAATAAATCAGGCTTCAAGTCTTGATCTTCTTCTGGGTAAAAATAGCAAAATAATAGAAGTCTGTCCTAGCATGACAAAGTATCAAAAAAAAAAAAAAAAAGGAAAGAAAGAAAGAAAGAAAGAAAGAAAGAAAGAAAGAAAGGGGGGAAGAACTGATGAAGATTTGTAATAATCTGAAAGAAATTTCATACATCACTGAAGACAAGGAAAAGTGAAAATAAAATAGATTAGGGTTATATATCTTTTTAATAATGTCAGCCAAAAGTGTTCCAGTCTGTAGTCTGATCACATCATGGATGGGGCCAGATTTAACACTTCACTTCACTGAATAGCAATTTCCAGGCTCAAAGAAATCCTTGTAAAAGCTGATAGTAAGACTTAATGCTCAGTATCAACAAAAAAAGCAAACTGACAAAATAATACATCTTGATCAAACCCATGCTGAGCTCTTGGATATTGTTAGTCCTGTGATAACTACGCCCATTGCTGACCATGTGATAAATGCCTATCTTTTTGAGAGGGAGCAGTAGACAAATTCCTAAAGAATAAAGATATACAGCTGAACACTAAAGTTAGAATCACCCAAGCCATTGTATTTCCCATTACCATGTACGGATGTGAGAGCTGGACAATAAAAAAAGCCAAGAGAAAGAAAAACAACTAATTTGAAAAGTGGTGCTGGAGAAGAGTGCTGAGGATACTGTGGATGGTCAAAAAGACTAACAGTTGGGTCGTAGAATAAATCAAGCCTGAACTCTCCCTGGAAGCCAAGATGACTAAATTGAGATTGTCGTACTTTGGCCACATTATGAGAAGGAATGACACATTTTAAAAACAAACAAACAAACAAATAATGCTAGGGAAGGTAGAGGCAGTAGAAAGAGAAGAAGACCACATGCCAGATGTAAAGACTCAATCAGGGAGACCATGGGCCTGAGCCTACAGGACCTGAGCAGAGAGGCAGAGGAAGGTGGTCTTGGAGATGTCTTATTCATAGGGTCATCATGAGTCAAGGTTGGCCTGAAGACAGCTACCAACAACAACAACAGAGCGTACTAAAAAGAAGCTGATTCAAGAGGAAAAGAAAATGTACTGATAGTGGGGCTCCTGCGTGCCTCCCACTCACACATAATTAACTAGCCGGAATGGAGTGTTTGTGAGAATTGACATTCAAGCATGTATGCACCTACCATTTGAAGTAGTGTGGTGTTCATGGACAACATCTGTATTCAGATGTGTATCCAAATGCAGATGTCATCTATCCAGACTGCATTATTTTCCAGTTCAGATTCATTTCTCTGTGTAGTGCCCAGCTATGCATAACTAGAGCTGTATCAGTGTAAAGGTCTTGCTGTGAAGCAATGAAATGGCTATACATGCAAAGTATACATACAATGTATATTTTCAGTTGTTTGCACAGTGCTGATGCATCCCTTTGTGCACAGAAAGTTAATGAAGGGCATTGATTGGCTTCAATGGTGCTTTATGTCAACTAGGCCATTTATTAAAAGATGAGGATAGCCCTGCTGTAGTAGCACACATTTATTCATTTATTTATTAAGTTTACATTCCAATGATAATAACACACAAGATGGCTGATAGCAGGGGTGTAGTGTCAGGAACAGAGAGCAATTTAGGGCTTTGTTATTGTTGTGTGTTTTCAAGTCATTTCTGATTTATGGCACCCCTAAGGCTGTATTTGCACTGTAGAAATAATCCAGTTTGACACCACTTTAACTGCCATGGCTCAGTGCTTTGGAGTTCTGGGAACTGTAGCTTGTTGTGGCAGCAGAGCTCTCTGACAGGAAAGGCTGGATCTCTCACAAAGCTACAGTTCCCAGAATTCTATAGAATTCAGTCATGACAGTTAAAGTGGTGTCAAACTGAATTATTTCTGCAGTGTGGATGCAGCCATTATCATGGGTTTCTTGGCAAGATTTCCTCAGAGGACATTTGCCTTCCTCTGGGGTTGAGAAGTTGCGGCTTGCCCAAAGTGTGTTTCCATGGACAAGCAGGGATTGAAATCCTAATCCTGTGGATCTTAGTCCAGCACTCAAACAACTATGACATGCTGGCTCCAAAATTAGAGATATGTACTCCTGATAAACATACTACCTGCTCCTCATGAAAATTTCCTTCAGTCCTCAAATTTCTAGCACTGCAATTTGATCATTTCAAAATACTGTTTAGTACTATGAAGGGGGAAAGAAAGAGGGAACAAATTCCTGCAAAACTTGAACACTAACATAACACTTAATGAACTTACTAAAGCATTGCACATGTACAAGGAAGAATTTCCACAAATGTACAGTTTGGGTGTGAAAATTCTGGGTTCTTTTTGTATACCATCCTTGGTATATAGCTCCAATTAGCAGTATGCTCAAAACTAAAGCAAATTTAAAATTTATTGAAATGATAGACAAGATGATAAAAAGCAATATATGATTATAACACAGTGAGTAATATAAGATATGAGGTAGTAGTAATGATAATGGTTACAGCATGACAACATAACATGGCTACCAAATAGGAAAATCAGATGATAGCTTAAGGCACAACTACTTAGAAGGCTATGAGGGTGGCATCAGACATAATAATTAAAGCAGTCAGAAGGCTATGATGAAATAATGGATGAAACAATAATCAGGACATCATAGATACCAACTAGTGTATATGAAAATCAGGCCTAATCTCAAATATTAAATCCTAATTTGCTCCAACATTCATATCATAAGCATTTTGAATTTCCAGTTATAAAAGAAAGCCATATCTACCACTCCTGTAGACAGTTCAGGATTCCTAAAGGTCAGATCTGAATAGCAGGCTAAGCAGGCTAAGCTATAGCAGATTGTCTGGCAAAGAAGCCCCTCTGTTCCTGGTTATCCTTCCACATGTGTGTTTCTCTACTTTCTAGCTTCTCGTTGATATAAGATTGTCACGCCATGGATATGCATGGCTTTAGCAGACATCAAAGCCCAGACGTGTGCCAAAATCATAGAATCACAGAATCATAGAGTTGGAAAAGACCACAAGGGCCATCCAATCCAACTCCTTGCCATGTAGGAATACACAATCAAAGCACCCTGACAGATGGACATCCAGCCTCTGTTTAAAAATCTCCAAAGAAGGAGACTCCACCAGACTCTGAGGGAGCATGTTCCAATGTCAAACAGCTCTTACTGTCTTGCAAACTTCAAAGCCCAGACACATGCATGGTTTTTGCAGATTTGAAAGCTAACTGTCCCCATCTTTGATGTCCCCATTAATATGAATGCAAATGTGTGATATATGTTCCTGTTCCCATAAGAAAGGATATGAATGTGTCAGGTGCCCAGACTAATTGGTCTCATGTCCTGTCTATGAATCATATTCCACACCTGTTTTCTCCTCCAGACACTTGTTGAACCATGGCTCAGCTTTTTACAGAAAAGTTTGCCTACTCAAGATTTGTGTTACCAGGTGTGCATTGCTGTCTAGTTCCTCTTTTAATGAGGGGCACCATTTATCTTATCTGTTATCCTCTTGGCTACAAGCCTAGTTGAGTTGTGTTGAGCAAAGGAACTAGATGAACTGCAATATTGGATGGAGTTGCCAGAGAACTGTCCACCAAGGTAGGCCCAATTAGGTAATTTCTGTATAAGAAAGCTTACTATCTAAAGATCCTCCTTGCATCCAGCCACAATGACATATACCTTGTTCTGACCTCAGAATGAAGTGGCCTATGATGGCAGCAGTTCTTGGCATCAAAACTGGATGCCCATGTGAACAACAACCTGGTATCAAAGCAAAAGGCTTTGAATCTTCCAGAAGATCCAGAATGTTTTACTGGTGAGCTTTGAAAATCCATGTTAATGGTGTTATATCCTGAGTTTCATTCTGAATGGCCCAAATGTCATCCAGACTGTTTATGCCATACTCAGGGACTAGGCCCTGCATTGTCCAGTCTTCCCACCAGGAGGATGGGGGGAGCCTGGTTTATTTGGCCCATGATACTTTGATCAAACTGATTTAAAATAAAAAATAAATAAATTTAATTTAACATAAACCTTATTCTTACCCTATGGTAAAATCACAGGACAAAACAATACGATATAAATTTAGAAGTCTTTTAACACAAAACATTTTAGAAAGAAATTTTTGATTGCCATAGTCTGTATTATTTCTTAGGAGATTATCACATGTTTTATTTTGCCCGATCTGGGCAGGGGCTGGGCATGGGCTTGAATGGGTGGAAATGGGTGTTATCACATGCCTTTCTTCCCAACTCAGCCACATCGCATACCCAATCTGGACTCCTGGCATACTTTTCGAAGAACGGGAAAGTATTGTTCTTCAAAAAAGTACACCAGGAACCTGGATCGAGTACGTGATGCAGCTGAGTTGGGCAGAAAGGCATGTGACAACATCCGTTCAAGCCCGTGCCCAGTATGTGCTGATGCCATACTTGCATGCAAAAAAGAAAATTTAGGAGGGTTGCAGACTGCCAGAAATAGTGCAAATTGAGTCCATTTTTAGGGTTAGGGTTAGGGTAAGGGTAAGGGAATCATGGGAACTGTAGTTTATTGTGGCACCAGAGCTCTCTGACAGAGAAGGCTCAATGTCTCAGAAAAAAATTCCCATGATTCCCTAGCACTAACCCTAACCCTAAAAGTGGGCTCAATTTGCACTATTTCTGGCTGACTGCAACCCCCCTTAGTAATATTGGCTTTGAAAGTAACATATTTGAATGAATTTCAAATAGACAGTTTTTCTGCAGGACTGCAGAAAAATCATGGTGCATTAGACTTTACTGACATCATAGGACATGACTACAAGAGTTCCACTTTCACAGCAATTGCATCAGTTTTTTAAAAAAATGCAAATGCTGCTTTCAGAGCAGCCATCACTGCACATCTTCTCAATTGTGCAACTGGGGCTGCTGGTCCCATTGCACTATCTTCCTGATAACCCCCTTAACCCCACATCCCTGTAATATGTCTCAACCAGCCTGCCTTTATTTTTATTTTATTTTATTTTCACTTTTTTCACACAATTCTGGAACTCTGCCACTGTGAGTTATTTTTTTTTTTTTTAAAAAAAAAGAAAGATTTTTTTAAAAGGGGAATCAGGCTGCTTTGGAATACTGTGAATGGTGATGTGAGTAAAAAGTAAATGTCAGTAAAAAGAATGCAGCAGCTACAGGTTGCGGACAAACTACAATCCTGGATCTTCAAGAGGGGTATGACCTCATCTAATACAAGTGGAATCCCTATCTCCTGATCAGACTTTTAAGCATTCAGGAATGCCTCTTTCTTATCCAGATTAAGCTTGGATAAATAACATGGTGGACAAGTTGAAACACTGAGTGACAGTACACAGTGTTGGAGACTGGCCAGAAAGGTGATGACTGTCTCACCTCATCAACATGCCTGTCCACATTCTTGGGTTGTACCAACTAAAAAGTATCTGTTATCATCAATAGACAAGCAGGGGCCAAAGTGACACCCACTGGATCTGTGACACCTATAGCCATATTCAGACATGATAGCAATAGCAAGTACATTTCTATACCATTTATCAGTGTTCATAAGCACTCCCTAAGCAGTTTACAATGTGTAAGCCAATTGCACCTAACAAGCTGGATACTCATTTTAGCACTACACACATGGTAAGCACCAGTGTGGACACATGTTGACAGCACAACTTGGGCAAATGGCTTGGAGATATTACAACTTCCAAAAGCCCCCTGCCAAGATGATTATTGCACACTATTAATCTCAAAAGCAAATTTTCCAGACTCTGGTCCAATGCTGGTTACATGCAACTTTTCATGATTTGACTTCTGCAGCTGGCTTCCCCATAAAGCAAATTCCCTGACCAACTACATATTAGAGAAATTCTTTGGCCAGAATCCTTAGATCACTTTGTAATAAGATTACTCATATGGCCTCTAGTTCAGAATTGCCAATTACCTCATCCACATTAATTGACCATGGCTGGAAGAGAAACAACATAAAGAGTAACGGTGCTTTACACTCTCAAGGCTTAACAAATAAAGGCCAGAGTTGATGAGCAGGTGGTAGCTGCTCTTATTTGCTAATGTGATCATTTTTTTCACATATAAAGTGAAAGTAGGGGTCTAATTTTAACTTCAAAAAGGATATGTGGCTGAGGAGGATTAAAACTTCCTTCTTCCCAGAGTCTGTTGCCTTAAGCACTGAACCTTAATACAGTGGCATCACTTGAGGGGAGGGGGTGCGGATTGCACCGTGTGACACCCCAAAGGAGTGTCACTTTAAAAGTGAATATAGCACAGGACAGTTCTCTCTGGTGCCCAGCCAGCCCAAGACTGGCTGATGAATATGAATACTATATAAATCCCACCTCTCATGATAGGAGGACTTTTCAGAAGAGTTCCTGTGCAATTTGAGATTCAGTCTTATTATTAGTTATCAACCTTTGCATGCCTATATTCACCATTTGCTAGTTTGAATATTACTTTAGGAGTTTAGACAAAGCATATATTTATGTTAACTTCCTTTTTGTTTGCTTTTTCATATCCTTCCTCTTCCTGCATCTCTCTTATCTGTAACTATTCCCCCCTGCACTTCTTTCTCTTCCATTAGATCGTGTATTAGATTAGGCACAAGTATAGTATGCAAAACTACTTCATATGTTTTATCAAGAAATCTAAGCTGATTTCTTTTCTCTGCTAGACTGTCTCTCTGTGTTTGCATGCATGTCCATGCATTGGGACTAATTATTGTTCAGCTTATGCCTTGCCAATTTAATTTCACTGCTTGAGAGATCCAATTGTTGACCAACAATGAAATATTGAGACCACACACAAACAAATGGATTAAACAAGGGCCATTTTATTTACCTAAAAATTCTGTTTTAACTGTTTGGGGCCTGGGAGTAAGCAAACTGATAAGCAAAGGGGGAGCAACCTGGTGCAGGTCCAGCTGAGGCCCAGAGGTCAACCAACGACACCTACTGTTCCTTGGGCAAAACACCAGAACTTGAAGGCATCCAAAGGGGATTTGTTGTTACCTCGGCCAGTCATCTTTAGAAGGCCATAAACCTGGAGATCTCCCTCTTTGTATAATAACTTTGATAACTTTGGAAGAGGGAGTAAATGCCAAATCAGCCCCAAGGTCAGTTTCCTTCTACAAACCCCCCTCACTTACCCTGTGGAGGCAGTTCTAGAGAACAACCCTCCTCCACAATGGGGTGCCATGGTGTATACCCATCTTAAAGTCTTCTCCCCCCGCTACTTGCCATGGGCAAGGGACAAGTGTTTGCTTATTCCCTTCACCTCACTAAGCCAGCCAACACAGCTCTCACCCTGTTTGCAAATCTCCCAGGAAAATCAAATTATCTTTTCCCAACAAATGAATATCATCTGCCATGTAGAGCTCTGTTTGTGGGAATCTAATCTCAGGATGTGGGAGAAAATTGCCCAGCCCCTAGCCAAAGCATTTCTGATTCCCCTATTGCTTATTTGCGAGCTATGTCAAGCTGTCTGGAGTTCCTCTCGCCATACCAAACTTGGTAGGGGAGCATGGCTGACCAGATGATGTACATCTTAGGCCACATGTCCATGATAAAAAGAAGAGCCATAATAGGGGGCAACAAGCTTAAATAGCCTTCTCAGTTGCCCCCATCACATGGCACAGCTTGGCCAATGGCTGATATTACCATCTGGCCTCTCTTCAAGGATGCCAAAAAAGAGGGCCTCCCCCACCCCCAGCAGCTTTGCTGCACTGCTCAGGGGCCAATACTTTCACACTTCCCAACAGTGTCTGGGAAAGGAGATGGTCCACAAAGTTTCAATCTAGGGTTTAAATCAACTTCCTCCAGCCTGGTACATTGGCCATGGGGAAAGATGGAATCCAGAACATCAGTGGGGATAGTTTGAGATGGATCTCTCACATTTATTTGTGCACAGGTTACTGTAACGCAGTAGACAGATGAATTCAACCCCTAGCTCACATATTGATTGACACGGGCTTCAGTGCCAAGCAAGGAGAGAAGGAGGGAATCAATGGCAGAGCTGACAGGTTGGAGTTTTTAAGCTGTACTGAACAGTGTTTCCTGCCCCCCTCTACACACGCCACATGCAGGAATATTTCTTCACTGCCACCCTTGCTGCTCGTTTTTCTCCCTTAATGATGAGGCCAGTAGGTGCCTACAGCGTGTGAGTGCACACGAGGTGGGAGGTTGCTTAAAATAGGTCCTCAAATGCATGAAATCAGTTCAGTTTCTCAGAGCCCTTTGGAGATAAAAAAAAAGGTTACCTTTTAAAGGGTAATGTTTCAGAAAATGACAGCTGAAAAATAGCTGCAACAGCCATGAATTACATACTGTATGAGAAAAACAACACAAGCCTTTTCAAAATGGTTATGATAGCAACCCCAACTGTGGCAGAAAGCAGCCTGAGGCCTCTGACAAGGAAAGAGGGGGCCCCTTGAGCTGGCTGAGGGCAGCAGCAGCATTGTGGTTGATGGGATGCAAGAAAAAAATTAAAATGACCTTTACAGGTATCCAATTCCCTTCTGATCCTTAATTCTTTAAGGTTCATTTGAACATGAAAAGTAAAGGACAAGCAGCAGCACACCTGGGGAAATAAGCAACTTGGAAGATGCTTTTTATTTTTAGAAGAATATTACATGAATAAGTTAATATTATCAGCATTGCTGAAGGCATGGAGAGTGCTGGCTGATAATGGTGTGATGTCTATTTCTGAATTTTAAGCAGACTCATGTCCACTGGGGTTTACCTCCAGGAGAAGAGACTATCAAAACTAAGTAAAGAAAAAGGAAAAAGTGGGCAAGGAAAAGGCTTTCTTTGCATCCTTGCTGAGCATATTTTTCACAATGCTCTTACAGAATGTAGTATTGCCCTGCTAGAGGCACATTATCTATTATGCAAGGGTTCACAGCTGTTTAAAGCCCATTGGTGCATTAGTAACATGCTTGACTATTTATACTGAAATCATGTTGGCTATGAAAAGAATAAGTTGAGATTGTGAACATTTTGTGCAGGAAAGATATTCCCTCCATATTGTAAAAGCATCAACTGAGATTTCTTTAGCACCTTGTTTTAAGGCTTTAACTTAGGATAGAATAAAATCTAACCTGAATCCTGAAATCTAATTTTAACATTACAGCACTTAAAATGTATAACTGCACTTTCAAGAGAAAAGAAACTTACGATATTTGGCTTCAGCAATGATTCAGCTGTGGCCGGTGGCTTCCATGTCAGTGGGACAGTTAATCCAGTCAGGGTTTCAGTTTAGCGTGAACTCTAAAAGAGCTACCAAAGATGCTGAACCATAGCTCCACCATGAGCACCTTGGACAGTCCAGTTAAAGTTCATATTAAAACGCAGGGTGGCTTCACTACCTAATTTTCATGGAAGCCACAAACTGCCACTGCAGTAATTTGAATGCAATTAACTTGGGTTTGTCCCTTCAATTCTGCAATGTCACAATGAACTAATGAGATTCTATTATGCAACCACGACATAATCCTGTGAGTAGAATCTTGGCATTGATGCAGGAACTCAGCCAACATTTTCCTTTTTTTAATGTACATTTCTAAGCAAGCTAGTTATTTTCTAATGCTTCGGAGAGTGCACTGTTTCAAAAGGAGTTTGGTGACAGAGGGTTGTCAGAGGTCTTTTTGTGTGAAGGAGAGGAAGACAGGGTTTGTCAGCCAGATAATATTTTATAAAACAATTTTGTAAAATATGGAATAGTCTAAGTCAGATTTTCCATACTTTGAGTCAATCATGAATCAGGATGGAAACTGCAATAAAAATAAAAAGAAAGCTAGGATTTGGAAGAGCAGTTATGAAGGAACTAGACAAGATTCTGAAGTGTGACGATATATAATTGAATACTAAATAAAGTTAGGAATGTCCATGTTTTCCATTCCTATGTATGATCATGAAAGCTGGACACTGAAGAAAGCTGATAGGAAGAAAATTAACCATTTGAAATGTGTTGTTGGAGAAGAGTTCTACAGATACCAGGGACTGCTAAAAAGACCAATAAATGGGTCCCAGAGCAAATCAAGCCTGTGAACTGTCCCTAAAAGCCAAGATGACTAAAAAGAGACTGTCACACTTCGATCACATTATGACTCCCTAGGAAAAAAACAGTAATGCTTAGCAAAGTAAAAGGCAATAGGAAAAGAGAAAGACTGCATTACAAATGGATAGACTCGGGGGCTGTACAGATGGTCCCTAAGGGGTGGTTCTGTGCTCTACTCACATGCCGTGGCCCCGATTTGGCACTTTGTTGCTCTAAAAAGAGCTAATGCCATGGCAGTGGCAGCTCTTCTGTGCTTCTTTGGCACAGCAAGTCTAAACGCTGCACCAAGGGAGTGCCCTGATGCCACTTACCATCTGTTTGGGTGGGTGGCATGAGGACAACGAGTGGGCGGAGTTGGGGCAGCCGATGTGCGGTCACCATGCCCTGACCTTTGGGCCGGTCTGTACTGGCCCTCAGTCAAGGAAACCACAGCCCTGAGTCTCCAAGACTAGGCCAGGGCAGCTGATGGTAGGGTCACTTGGAGATCTCTCATTCATAGGGTTGCCATAAGTTGGCTTGATGGCAGTTAACAACAAACAGAATAAACTGGCTCTCAAAATTTTCATCATGTAATCCTTATGGCAATGTCTACAATCTCAGGCATCTGGAGTAGCTGTCAATCCTTTGAATTTCTGAAATGCATATTGAACCCCCCCCCCCCCCCCCCCCCCGGTAGGTAGGAATAAAAACAAAATCTAGTTGGCAGCTGGCTTTCATCCAAACTGTCCTGCTCATATCTTGTATAAGAAGCTGACTAGAGAGGAATAGTATTGATTTAGAGCCCTATGACATTGTATTGTTATAGCATCATATTCCACTTTAACTGCCATGACAATGAAATTCTGGGGTTTGTAGTTTAATGAAGCTTAAGAGCTCTCTGGCTGAGAATTCTAGACAGCCCTTCCTAAACTGCAAATCCCAGGATTCCTTCGAATGTTGCCATGGCAGTTAAAGTGAAATATAGTGCTATAATAGTGTAGTGTGTCAGGGCCATTACTGGGTAAGAAGGTTTCTACTAGTCTGATTGCCACTGATTACAATCCCATGCTAGTGAAGATAAGGCAGTGTTGTCCATGTTTTAAATCCATGTCCTGCTCCTTGCATATCATTTTGCACTGTTTTGAAGGTGCTAAGACAGAAAATAGCTTGTCCACAAATAGGAAAGAATGGATGGCAGTATTAGATGCTCCAGCAAAGCATCAGTAATCATTACATAACAGAGAGGAAGAGGAATGAAACCTGTCTACACATGAGCAGTTTAGGATGTCACCAAAAAGTCAACAGATGCTGACAGAAAGAATATTTGGGTGACCACATGCTGATAAGTACTGCTGAGATGTCTCCATAATTCATCTGTATTTTGCATCTCATGTTTCTGTAGGATGTGGAATGGATTTTAAAGGGCTTTGATAATAAATTGCAGTGTGTGAGAAGGACTACAGTATTCTTGTTGGCTGTCAGATGATAAAATGTCTCTGGAGATAGCAGAGGACAACAAAAGATGACAGGGAACTTGGTTGTGTGAAACAGGTTCAAAGTGAGGACAGCTGAATCTGATTATTTTCTATCTTACCATAATATTAAAGGAGCAAAGGTCCCATTCTCTTTTGTAACTGGTGTTAGGATTTTAATGGGATATAGAGTCAATGATTTTAAAATGTTGAAATGCAATGATGTGTGTCTGTATTTTTACATGCTGTGTAAAAGATGTTCTTTTCTACAAGGCCAGAGCCACATGTTATCAGTACCAGGTGTGAATCTAGTCCAAACAAGTGAAGCCAGCAAGGTTAAGCTTCATGAGAATGAGCTAATGTTTATGTTAAGAAAAATCAACATTCATTGTTTTGGGAATTGTAGTCACATGTTCTATTATGGTAATTTAAGGGTTGGACTAGAGACACATCATACATGTTTGACCAATCAGTCTGAAGAGACTACGCCCACGAAGGTGGAGCAAGGTGGGCTGAAACATGTGGATCTCGCAGCCATTTTTTTGAATCTGCTCTTCTTTGTCTGTTTTCTGAGATGTAAAGATCTCAGGTAGTTGCATCTAACTTTTCAACTATGTAGTTGGTTAACCTGTTCCAGTTAGCCTTCTAAGGCTAAGTCATTTTTACTATTATTGCTTTTGGTCTTTTTTGCTGTTTTAAATAAAGAAGCTTTACAGGAAGTTCCAGATGCCTGTAATGGATTTTCCTTTGTGACTGTGACTAAGTTCCTGATGGAGGTTGAATCATTCACCAGCCAGCCACCCCCCATCCATACAATTTTTTTTTTCTATCAACTGGCTACTTGCAAGGTTAATTTTATTTAAAAAAAACACACTCTGAAACGAGGACTGGAAAGTGCTCTTAATGATATAAGTATGTCTGGGTAGAGGCATCAGTTCTGAAAACCATCAAACAGGTGAAAAGCAGAAACTCTACTGTCTTGAAAGCTGATTCTATGACCAGAAAACCTAATAATAACAACTAAAAATAAAGCATGCCCTTTGGCATTTATCAGTATTGGGGTCTTATATACAGACATCCAGAGACAAGAGAATCCATTGATTCTATGACCCCCCCCCCCAAAAAAAAGACCTAAAATATCTTAAAGTTATTTTCTTCAAAAGTAAAGCAAAAGAACTGCCAAAAACTAATGGAAGACCATAACCATAAATTTGTACTTACAGGAATCCTTGGGAGCATTTCATTTCCCATAGTCCTCACACTTGACATGCTGTTACTGTTCCCAATAGTGCAGCACATAAGAGGAAAGGAGGAAAAAAAACTCCTTTCTCTCTATGAACCTTCATTGCCACAGCCAATTTAAAGGGAAGAGAGGGGCGATGGGAAGAAAATGTCTGTTTTATTTAATAACAACATCCAGTATTGCTTATTACTTTATAATTTTGATCAAGGCAATTTATTGAACATCATTGGGTATGTTATTAGTAAATGAACAACTTAAAGTGAACTACATAGGAGTTCTAGTTTTCTCTCTTCTGATTGTCCTGGCAATTAATAGGCATAGAAAGAATATTCATTATTATTTGATTACAGGTCAAAATTTGGGGTTTCTGATAGGAAGCTCCTTCAGAAATACTAATAGACCAGCAAGAATCATACAATAGCAATAGCACTTACATTTCTATACCACTTTACATTGCTAAGCACTCTCTAAGCACTTTACAATATGTTAGCCAATTGTTCCTAGCAAGCTGGGTACTCATTTTACTGAACTATGAAAGGATGGAAGGCTGAGTCAACCTGGAGCCCTGCAGGATAGAACTCACAATGTTTTGGCTGCAGTACTGGCACTTAACTACTGCACCACCTCCCTAATGCAAAATTTTCTCCCAGTATTCAAAATGAAGGACACATGGAATGAAGAGCCGGGTGAAGATGAACCCCAAATTCTAAAAAGTGATATGAAAACTGCAATAAGAGAAATAGTGAAAAACAAATCACCAGGAACAGGTGATATTCCAATTGAACTACTGCAATCCACACTGACAGAGTCAACTCTAGCACTAACCAACATATGTCAACAGATATGGAAAACAAAACTATGGCCAACAGATTGGAAGCGATCAATATACATCTCCCACAAAAAGGAAGACACAAGAGCTTGCTGCAGCTATAGAACCATAGCACTGATCTCCCATGCAAGCAAAATCATGCTCAAGTTTTGTAACATAAGGCCTAAGCAGACTGCCAGAAATAGTGCACATTAAATTGAGTCACTGCCCTGGCTCAGTGCTAGAGAATCATGGGAACTGTAATTTATTGTGGCACCAGAGCTCTCTGACAGAGAAGGCTCAATGTCTCAGAAAAAAATACAATTCCCATGACTCCCTAGCACTGAGCCAGGGCAGTGCCTCAATTTAATGTGCACTATTTCTGGCAGTCTGCTTAGGCCTATAGACTCCAACTATACCTGGAGAGAGAAATCTCAGAGGTCCAAATGGGGTTCAGGAAAGGAAGAGGCACGAGGGACCACACTGCAAACATACGATGGCTAATGGAATTCAGCAGGGAATTCCAAACGAAAATCAGCATGTGGTTTATATACTATAGCAAAGCCTTTGACTGCATAGACCATGAAAGCTATGGAATGCCCTTAAAGACAAGGAAGTGCCAGCATATTTGATAGTCCTGATGAGGAATCTGTACTCAAGAGAAGAGGCTACTGTCAGGATAGAACATGGAGAAACAGAATGGTTCACAATTGGCAAAGAGGTCTGTATCCTTTCACCTTATCTGTTCAATTTGTATGAGGAACATATACGAAAAGCAAGCTTGGACATAGAAGAATGAGGAGTGAAAATAGGAGGAAGAAATATCAACAATCTAAGATATGCAGATGACACCATACTAACAGAAAACCTCACAAACCTGGAACACCTACTAAGGAAAATCAAAGAGAAATGTGCAAAGGCAGGCTTAATGTTGAACATAAAGAAAACAAAAATAATGACCACCTATACAAGTTCAACCTATACAATGAAGAAATAGAAATAGTAAAAGAATTGTCATAGCTGGGATCAAACATTGTTAGGAACAGGGACTGCAATCAGGAAATCAGAAGAAAATTAAGAATGGGGAGGGTGGCTATGAAAGAACTAGAAAAGATTCTAAAATGCAAAGATATACAACTCAGCACAGAAGTTAGAATCATACAAGCCAGAAGAGTGCTCAGGATTCCATGGGCAGCCAATAAGATAAACAAATGAGTCGTAGAGCAGATCAAGCCAGAAATCTCTCTGGAAGCCAGGATAGCCAAATTGAAGCTGTTGTACTTTGGACACATCATGAGAAGGGAGGACTCTTTGGAACAACAATAATGCTGGGGAAGGTGGAGGAAAGTAGGAAGAGAGGAAAGCCACATGCCAGATGGATGGACTCTATTAAAGAGGAAATGGGTATTAAGGGATTGCAAGAATTAAGCAGAGCAGTGGAGGACAGAGGGTCTTGGAGATGTCTCATCCATAGGGTTGCCATGAGTTGAGATTCTATACTGTGGAAGAAAACTGCAGCAGGGAGAAAACTACTGTAATTATTGATCCCCTCCCATGCAAAGACAAAGCAATTGAGAATTTACATTTCTAGTAATTAAGCCCTGGCTATTGTAATTCAGTATACTCCTCAAAGTCATGATATCCAAATAAATCCATTTCAGAGCATTATAACACCACATATTAAAGATATCTTGAACAAAACTGGAAGGTAGAGTAATTACTGCTCATCACATTTCAAATTATTAAAAAATGCAGCCCAACATCAGATTATGAAACAAATCAGCAAAAATCAGTACTCCTCACTACTAATATAAAATTGATCTAGCATAAGAAATGAAATTATATATAAAATTGACTTTTGGAATAAATTCCTCTGCTAAGCCTATTATCTTTGTGTGAAGTTAAATGTAGACATGACAGCCGATAATTTCTGAGTTACTCAAAAGGAAGCTTAAGAGAGCTTGCCCACTTGTGTTTATTGATGAGAACATTTTTAAAAGATATAATCTTTTTTAAAGATTCATTAAATTCCAGAAAATATAACACAGTTCAAATAAAATATCTCACTATGCTCAAACAAAGGGATATTTTCTAGCCCACAGATAAATATAACCAGTAACTATATTCTAAAAAGAGCAAATTAAAATGAAATCTACTTAACTAGCTTGATTTCTGCCCATTTTGGTCTTATGAGCTTTAGCATGGTATATTGGTTTGAGTGTTGGACTATGGGGGGTTGCAGACTGCCAGAAATAGTG
>JAIPUX010001232.1:145341633-145368962 GCA_020142125.1 Phrynosoma platyrhinos | reverse complement strand
GTGCGTAAGGGTGTGCGGTGTCAGGACAGTGCCAGGGTGGGGTTGGAGTGGCTGGCATGCAACTGCCCCACCCCAGCTCTACCCCTATGCTGGTCCTTTGGGCCAGTCTGCAACAGCCCTTAGATATTGCAAAGGTCCACCCATGTAAGTCATCACAGGATGGGACCTCTGGCTTCTGGAGTCCTGCTGCTAAAGTCTTTGCAGGACCAGGACCGAGCTGCCGAAGTCCTGGAAGAATCAGGATTAAGCTAACATGCATAGCCTTCCCTATTCATGCAAGGCAACTGGAGCAGCTGGAGGTAGAGCTATTTAAGGACTGCATTGGTTTCTCAATCCATCCCACAGCAACTCATGGCCTCTACAGATGGGCGGTCATGGGCCACCCCAAGAAGCCAAGGATTGGGGCAAAGCTGCCCCACATCTCAGCCCCAATCCACCCTTTGGGCGGCCTTGGAAGGAGTGTTAAAATAGCACTCCTTCTAGAGCAGACAGAGGGGATGCCCGAAGAGACACCGTGTGTCTCTTCTGCATCCCTTCCAGCCCAGTGTGTCCAGACGCTGAACCGGAAGGATGTCATTGGAGTGCTTGCCGTGTGCAATGGCGGGAGCTCCAATGACATCCTCAGGAAGGAGTTGGGGCGGCCAGCGGCTGGCTGCCCCTCATCTTCCCTGGCTCCAGGACAGTGCTTTGCACCATCTGCAGAGCCCCTCAGTCTTCTGTTCTGCCACTAGCTGATCTTGTTGTAGTTTGCTTTGTCTTGCTGGCTGTGCTGTGTTTAGACCTTGGTCTATCTCTTGATTTTGCCTCTGGCCCATTGGACTTCTTCCTTGCTGTGTTTAGGCCTTGGTCTGTTCCTGACGTTACCTCCTGCTTCTATCCCATTGGACTCTCTAACTTTACCATCTGCGGTCTCAGCCCCAGCAGCCCATCTTGAAATCCAGGCTGCCCACACCTCTTCAACCCCTTCAAGCTACCTTATTCCCTCTAAGATTAGCTACAATCTTCCCAGTAGCTGGAATAGTGAAATAGGTTGAACAGCAAGATACTGATATGAGCTTTCCCTGTTATGGTACTAAATATCTCTTTTTGAATGAAAAATTAAAATGCTTTAGGCTAATGATTAGCTACTGGTAGAGAGAACAGCAAGTGGTGAACTGGCCAGAGATCTGTCTGTTCTTCACAGTTCAAGCATGTTAGAAAAAAACATAATTGTGCTATAATCTGTTAAAAATCCATCCTCATCTTCACCATTGTCATAAATGGCAGACTGTGTACTACAAGAAGGGAGCTTTAATGTTCCTCATATTTGTATCCTACCCAATGAGCTCAATCAGATTTGTCATAACCTTATAATGTATGGCTCAGACAATGACTGACTCATTGTGAACTCAGTGGATGAGAGATGTGAGCTTGGGACTCTCTGCAACATGCTAATGACTAAATCAGGGGTAGGCAACCTAAGGCCCGGGGGGCCTGCCATGATGATATTGATTATTGTTGTTATTACTTGTTCTTGGGATTTTCTTAGCAAAATCTCCACAGGGGTTTTACCATGGCTTTTCTGGGGCTGAGAGAGTGTGCATGCATATATTTTTTAAATTTTTTAATTTTTTTTAAAAAAATGTTTTTGTATTTATTTATTTATTTATTTATGGTGCTTCGGCACCCCAATTGTCTGAGGGACAGCAACCCAGCCCCCGGCTCAAAAAGGTTGCCTACCCCTGCACTAGATTGTTTGCCAGCTCACTATTCATTGGCTATCAGCTGATTTGAATATATTGGGTACTGTGCAAAATACTGCCATAGTTATTTATGAATCGGCACAGCTGCCTGCAGTTTGGGACTTTTCTCTAACATACACTTTCAGCCTTTTTAGTGTGGTGGGTTGATGGACTGCACTTCAGAATGTTTTACAGTGCGCCTGCAACATACATGGCTTTAATTTTATGTGGAAGGCAAACCATGGCAGGAACAATGGCATGCACACCCCCAGAAGCGCACCCCTATTTTCAATGGGGGTGGGGTCCAGAACAGATCTCCCATATATGGGAAGCACTCACTGTACTAGTGTCCTCCTCAGTTCTCACCTGTTGAAATCCATATGGTCAATTGTCAGTCATGATGAAAATTGTAATCCTACACATTTTGAGGATACCAGCTTGGGGAAGGCTGATGTGGACCAGTGCAAGAGATAGCAAAATAAAGAGTCTCAGATTGTTGTCTATAGCAGAGGAAGGCACTACAGTGGCTATCACATATACAAGATGTGTAGTCCTGGAGAGTTTCTGTGTCTAGAGAGTTACTGTAACATTAACTTGGGAACTCTTCACACCAGGCGCCACCATGATGTCATGGGCACTTTAACTTAAGGCTGTTTCAGAAGAATCATAGAACTGGAAGGGACCACAAGGGCTATCTAATCCAACATCCTGCCATGCAGAAATACATTACTACAGCACGCCCCAAAAGATGCCCATCCAATCTCTGTTTAAAGACCTCCCAAGAAGATGGGTCCACCATCCTCCAAGGCAGTCCATTTCACTGTTAAACTGCTATTACAGTAAAGAGTGTGTCCTGATGTTTAAGTGGAATCTCTTATAACTGGAATCACTACTTTGTGTTCTAGTTCTGGAGCAGCATAAAGCAAGCTAGCTCCATCTTCTACATGACATCCCTTCAGCTATTTCAGGGGTAGGCAACCTAAGGCCCGGGGGCCGGATGCGGCCCCCCGAGGCCTTTGGACCGACCCCAGGCTGGTCCTGCCACCACCCTCCCCCCCCCTATGATGATATTGATTATTGTTGATATTACTTGTTCTTGGGGTTTTCTTGGCAAAATCTCCACAGGGGGTTTGCCATGCCTTTTCTGGGGCTGAGAGTGTGTGCATGCATATTTTTTAAAATTTTAATTTTTTAAAAAATTATATTTATTTATTTATTTGTTTATTTATTTATTTTTGGTGCTTCGGCCCCCCAATTGTCTGAGGGACAGCAACCCGGCCCCCAGCTCAAAAAGGTTGCCTATCCCTGAGCTATTTAATGATAGCTATCATGACACCGTCAGTCTTCTCTTCTCAAAGCTATCTCAGCTGCCTCAGTCACTACTCATAAGGCTTGGTTTCCAGACCTTTGAGCATCATTGTTGCTGTTTTCTGGGCACATTCCAGCTTGTCAATATCATTCTTGAGCTGTAGTGCCTAGAACTGCACAACCATATTCCAGGCGAGGTCTGACCAAAGTATCTCTGTTTACCCATGTCAAAACTCATTTTGCAAAGGGATCTTGTATCTTTGAGATGTAGAAGAAGTTGTAGCATAAGCTTTCATAGACTTGGTCTATTCCTGAGATGCATGGAGTGAAATGATGCCCAGGAAGGGCTTTTAATATAGACTGTATGAATACCTATGGAAATGCAAAATGTGTAGATATGGTGATTAGGTGACAAGTTCAACTTTAACCATGGTCATTGGGAAACAAAGGCAGGAGGAAAGATACTGCCTATGGGCAGGAAGAGTGGATGTTCATCTGAAATAGTGAGAGAGAGATGTGGAATGTGGTGTGGGCAGGCTGGGAACCTGAAAGGAGATGGAATGCCCAGGAAGACTGAGCTTTTGTTTATTCCCATTCCTATTATCTGATTTATGTCCTTTTACTCTCTGGTGTAGAGAATGGCCAGAGGATAAATCAGGGGTAGGCAACCTTTTTTAGCTGGGGGCCGGGTTGCTGTCCCTCAGACAATTGGGGGGCCGAATAAATAAATAAATAAATAAATAAATTTTTTTAAAAAATTTTTTTTAAATATGCATGCACACTCTCTCAGCCCCAGAAAAGCCATGGCAAAACCCCTGTGGAGATTTTGCCAAGAAAACCCCAATAACAAGTAATAACGACAATAATCAATATCATCATGGTGGGTGGCGGCGGCAGTGGCAGGACCAGCCTGGGACCTGTTCAAAGGCCTCGGGGGGGGGGCACATCTGGCCCCTGGGCCTTAGGTTGCCTACCCCTGGGATAAATGGACATAAATCAGATATTAGGAATGGGAATACACAAAAGCTTGTTGCAGAACACTTCAGTCTTCCTGGCCATCAACAGTGGGTTAAATTGAAACAATGGTTTCTTGGCATGCTACACATATTACAACACTAGATACTCTTAGCCAATTTAACATATTTCCTTTCTGGTTTCCATCCTGCCCTCACCACACTTCCAAACTCTTGCCTACCATTTAATATGGACCCACCCCCTCCCTGGTCATAGGCAACATCTTCCCTCTTGCTTTTGTCCCTCAGCAACCATAATAAAAGCTGAACTTGTCATCTTAGTACCATAACCACATGCTTTGCATTTTCATAGATATGTATACAGCGTAATTATAAAAATTCTTTCTGGGTATCATTTCACTCCATGCATTTAAGGATGTAGAGCCCTTTGCATCAAACCACTTTGAAGCCACACAGTTTAGACAACATACAAGGTAAAAGCAGGTGGGAATCAACATGAAGCCATGCTGTAGGGATAACAACTGGAGCAAAAAGAAGCTCAGATACTCCAACTTAACAGAAAAAATGCACATCATTACATCAACATATAAAAAGGATGGTGCAAGTGCACGGATCCAGGAAAGCAAAAATGTGGAAGTTCAACAAACACAGCAACAATAATTACAACATACACAAATCAGACAGTCCAACAGGAGGGCATGGGGAGAAGGGGGTATGTATGGGAGGGAGGGCCTCCATGATTGTGCTTTGCCAATGTGTCACTGAGCACACTGATATAGTGTTATGGTGGTGCACTGCACATGTGACTGTGTGTTTGGGCACACCACCAGTCTTGCAGGGCATCCAAGGGGACAGTGGCTGTGGAGGAAAAGTGAAGTATTTGGCAGTGTTTGTGAGATGGTGCACATGCATTCTGCGGAAGCGGGGGGGGGGGAGAATAGCAACCCACAGCTTGATCCAGCATAATGCAGATTACCCATAGGTGTTGGGGCAGCTTGAGTGCAGACTCTGTGGACAATGAGGTTTCAAAGTGGTTTGAGAAAAAACAATATCGAGGCTGCTTGCTTTTTTTTTCATTTTTGCCCATCTGCTCCAGCCCACAGCTATGTCTCAAAATTAATTTTGTTAGTTTTGGCCCAGATCTCCAATCTGTCATGGTCATTTTGTATTCTGATCCTGTCCTCTGGGTATTAGCTACTCCCCATTATTTGATATCATCAACCACTTTGATAAGTATGGCTTCTGTTCTGTCATCTAAGTTGTATATAAAGATGAACAAAACCAGGTCCAGGATAGAACTCTGAAATATCCCAGTAATCAATCACTTCTTTCAAGGTGAACTAGTTACAGATCCACTAACTATAGTTATGTCTAGCTCACCATTCACTATCTTGCCTGCAAGAATATCATGGGGGCGTTTGTCAATAGCTTTATTGAAATCAAGATGTGCTATTTCTTTTGAGCTACCAACCTTGTAATACTTGGTAAAGAAAAAGAAAAGGAAAGCAGAGAGAAAATTAGTTTGGCATGGCTTGTTTGAGAGAAACCCATGCTGGCTTTTGACAACCACAGCATTTCTTTCTAAGTGTGAACAAACTGGCCATTGAATGAACTGTTCTAGAATCTTTCCAGGTACTGACTGGCTGGTGGTTGTTAGGTTTTCTACCCCCAACTTTTGAAGATATAGGTAATGTTTGGTCTTTTCCAATCTGCTGTGACCTCTCCTGTTTGCCAAGGATTCTCAAAGATTATTGGCAGTGGCTCTGAGTAGTCTTTAGTACTCTTTAGATGCAGGTTACCCAGCCCTGGATATCTGAACTCACAGAGTAGCTAGGTATTCCTTTACTACCTTTTTACCTATTATGGATTGTAGTTTTGTTACTGCATGATTTATTCTAATTCTACCAGCTACTGTTTTCCTTTTGGGAGATGACTGAGGCAAATTGCACCGTTCAGCCTTCTCTCTGTCTGATTAGCATTTCACCATCTTCTCTACACAGTGCTGCTTTCATTTCCTTGTTCTTCCTCTTCCTCTGAAAATAGCCAGAACTGCCCCATGGGCTGAAGTCTGGAATGATCTAGGAGTCTGGAACCAGGCAGTTGTACCAGCCACTTACTAGAATGGACCATCAAGTTCATATCAAAAGGCAAACTGTGAGCCAAGACTGAAAAGCAAACCAGACATTGGGTTGAAAGGATAAATAAGAATACAGGAACATGCCTAAGGCCAAGAAGACACTCTTGCCTGAGGGAGATTCAGTTGTGTAACAGGAAGCCCATCATACTTGTTCCTGCCCAGAAGGATTCAGCATCTGAGCTTGGATGGAAGATCCAGTACAGGGCCAGAAGAAGCTTCTATGGAGAAGGTGTTACCTGTTCTGCAAGGGGTTCACTATTCAGGAGGCAGTCTACAGATCCAGTAGCTCCTAGTAGCTCTATATAATAGTAATTTCCAGTGTTCACAGGTGATGCTCATAAAATGTGCTCCAGCTTTCAAGAATCATTTTCTGCTGCTGCCTCCAAACTACTGTCTTCCTTAAAAAAAAATAGAGCTGGCTAAGATAGTGATATACAAGCACTCATACTTTTTGTGAGGGGGTCATCATGAATACTGGGGTTAGCAACTCTAATAGAAGTGCACTTCAGAGGGGGAAGTAATTTTGCAGTTGCTGCTGACCCTTTTTTCAGAAACTGAACTTGGCCCTATTATTCTTGGTATTTTCCCTCCTGGCCTTGGCCAAGATATTTTCAGCATCAACTTGTACAGCAGCTGAGCCATTTAGGATTTTCATTTTCCATTAAGGAACTATTTTTCAATCTATCTTCTGTGATAGAAAATGAAATTTCTAAGTGACCAGCCATCAGAGAAGTAGAATAGAAGCAGCAATATCTGGGATGAAAGACTTTTTAAAAGACCATTCTCCAGGGGCCTCTCTCTCTCTCTCTCTCTCTCTCCCTTTCCATCTCCTTTCTGTCCTCAATTTTTTTCAACACATTTAGCCTGGCTGGTTTTTGCATCTTCCTCCTCTTCCTCATTTTTTTTTAATATAAAAAGTAACCAAGCTGTTGTGATCATTTCTGCATCAAAAAGCAATCTGGAAAATATTAAATTATCTTGGTAGGTGACTTTGAATAATGGGAATGAAGATTTCTCGGGTAGCTTAAAAGTGATAAATTCATATAAGAGCAGTAAAGCAAGTTTTGGATTACAAGAAACCATTATTTTTAAAAATGGCTAGTGGTTACTTATCTGTCATTTTAAATCTGGTTTATTATTAACTTGTGGAGCCCAAAAGATCATAAAATTCTTAATGTAGCAAGACTGGATATATGGATATGCTTTATAAAAAAAAGTTAGGCCATACCCCATGCAGTCTGCTTACAACAGGGATGGGCAATTGCATTGGGGTGGGCCCAGAAAAGACTCTGAATGGGAGTCCTTTGGAGTTTCCAGTGGAGCTCTAGGGGCCAGATGAGTGGGGTTGAGAGGCTGCATGCAGATGCAGACTACACTTTTCACAGTTTTGGTCTACTATGACACCCCCTCAGTCCAGGAACAGCTCTTAGAGAATCATAGAGTTGGTAGGGGCCTGATGAGCCATTGCATTCAACCTGCTGCTCAGTGCAGGATCTCCAGTTATAGCATTCCCAACAGGTAGCTGTCTCGCTTCTTTTTGAAGATGTCCAGAGAAGATGCCTCCACCTCTCTAGACAATTGGCTCAATTGCTGAACCATTCTTAGGACTTTATCACACATGGCTTTTAACCCATGATTAGTCCCTTTGGTGATACTTATTGCACTATAACACCTCCAGCTTGTAGCTGCTGTGTCCCCAAAACATGGCTAGGGCATCTCTTTTCATTGATGGGGGTAACCCATCAATAAACTCCCAATTACACTAGTTCTCAGGTGCAAAAATCACTGCCAGAGCAGTTGTAATATTGGCAGACATGTGCTGTCAATGTATCCCACTCTCCCCCTGTCCCTATCACTATTCCCAAGGAGGCTGGTTCCTTTTATTATTTTCTCTTTCTTTTCTTCTTTTTTAAAGCTTAAATCACAGTAGCAGAGCTCCAAAATTCCATGAAAATGTGAAAATAACAATAGAAAACCCTGAAGTGCATGCTGGGTAGGGCATAGGACAAGAAGGAGGGGTCAAGGGGAGCATGAAAGAGAGTGCAATGACAGAAATAGCCCCAGTTGAATGACTGACAAGAGGTGTGATAATACCTGCTCACAAACAGGTATAATTCAGTTTCCTTTAACAAGCACAATTGCAGTGAGAACGGGGCTCATGCAGTAACATCCTTACTGTCAAGAAGTTCCTTCTAATATTCAATCAAAAACTATGCTCCTATAATTTAAAACCATGAGACCTGGTCCTACACTCTTGGGAAGCAAAGAATAGGCCTGGCCCCTTCTTTTTCCAGCAGCTATTGAGTTGTTTAAAGAGTGCAGTCATATCATCCTTCAGTGTTCTCTTCACCAAAAGGAATGCCCACTCCTTCAATCTTTTCTCATATGTTTTGTTCTCCATACCTGTCATCATCCTTGTTGCACTTCTCTGAACCTGCTCCAACTTTATGTTCATATGTTGAAGTTATGTCAAGGATTGTATCTGGCATGCACTATTGCTGAGCCAGATTGTGCAACCATTCCCCCTTTCCCCTAAAACCTTTACTGGACATCCTGGCATCTATACTGGTTTTCCAGAATTCCTCCACTTGCTTGATTTTAAAGGCTTGACTTTGGGTCAAAACATATCAGCACAATACACTGGCTTTGTGGTAGCTTAGGGGCATGGTGTACGCATGATGCATTTCCTCAAAACACTGGAAAGCTGGCATTACACTGCCCCACTGACCACACAGAGGCCATCTTTATGGCACTCCAGCAGTTTGGTATTTAGACACCACATGCCAAAGGAGCACTGCAAAGTTGTGGCAGCACAGAAAAGCCAACTTTCTGCTGGCTCAAGAAGGAGTGGTATTTGCCACTTGTTTTTGTGCCACAAACAGCTGGAGTGGGGCTGCGGTGTGCAGTTGCTGAGCCCCCAACCCGGCATCAGCAGGGGAGGCTTGACACCTTCAATGTCATCTGTTTTAGTCCTTTGCCTTTTGATCAAATGATCTGCAAATGCCACCTGTAAGTGATTATATCACAGGGCAAACAATTCATGCCTCTGTTGTGTGAGCTTGTTTGCTTATTTGCATGCGTATATCCTGCCTTTCTCTGATAAAAAATAAAGATAGAGATGACACTATAAATCACAACAAAATTAAAAATAATGCTAATAACAAAACAAATGGGATGAATAGCAGCAGACACATTGTCATAAAACTGGATTATGCAAAGAATCAGCAATACTAGACTTTTTAATAATAATAATAATAATAATAATAATAATAATAATAATTTATTTATTTATATTTCCCGCCTCTCCATGAGCCCATTAAGTTAAGAGGGGGTCTGATAAATTTGTCTTGGGAACTTTATCAGATGCTACAACTGAAAATACTCTCTCCTGTCTGTTGGGAGCAATGGTGGCTATTTACTGGTTGCCTGATGTAAAAATATCTCGACCTCCCCCTGCTTTTTACATCTTTAGGGTTAGTGATGAGGTAATACTTGAACCAAGTTATATAAAACATGTTCCTTCCTATTTGACTATCCAGCTTCTTGCAAATGTTTGGAATCACTTCTGTGTTTATTTTATAAGCCAAAAAATGACACCTTGATGTCCTTTCATCTATTTAACTTATTGAACCTACTCTCAGAAATCACAGTGTGCTAGATTCTGTTTTGCTTAACATACGTTTAACATGTTTGCCAAGGGCACTTCTATCAGCTAAGAACATCTCCTTCATGAACTATACAGGAACTTTGCAATGTGTTTAAATGGGGCTTATGTAGAAATAGTTGCCACCATATCCATTCAATCACAGCATTTTTCTCTGGGAGTTATAAGAAAGAAAGAAAGAAAGGAAAGGAAAGGAAAGGAAAGGAAAGGAAAGGAAAGGAAAGGAAAGGAAAGGAAAGGAAAGGAAAGGAAAGGAAAGGAAAATGGAATAACAGATTTTTACTTCTTTTCTAAAGGAAATCTATATCTTTATTAATTTCATTATTTAAAGAAATAATGTTTTCTCATAGTTCATATTAGAACAATTCAAAGTCTATGATTGATTTACGTCCATGACATCATCAGAAAACACTTATTATAATACATTTAAAATATCTGTAACAATAATAAAGGCTAGAATCCTGTAGCTGCTTAATTAGGTATATTTAACTAATAATCTTTGCTGACCTGACCTCCTCCAAACCTGATGGAAATATTCACCTGCACTCCAATTGTTGGCAAATTACCTCTCTTCTCTACATTCTGCTGATGCCTAGTAAAGTAGATTTGAGGGGGAGTTGCAATAGTGTTATAATTGTGGCAATAGTGTTATAATCATTTTTTTACCCTTTATTTATTTATTTTTATTTATTTTTTAAGGAATTAAAAAGAAACCTATCTGAGGGTGGGAATAAATTGTTGCACCTGATGCCCAGGATTTGCAAGAAAGTGATCCAGGATGTTATTTTTAATATTTTAATATGTTTTATATTAATTTTAAAGAATAAATAGTGTTATAATCTTGACTAAGTAGCAATCGTGAAATACTAAAATGCTATAAAAGCTCATGCTATCAACTTCTTTTAGTTAGTCTCAAAGGTGCTGCAAGTCCCTTTGCATATTGATTTTCCAGACTAATGCCGCTATGTCATTGAATGAATACTAAACAGTTACAGAATGAATAAGTAAATCTAGATTTTGTATTCATGAGCACTACTTAGGGCCTAAGCAGACTGGCAGAAATAGTGCACATTAAATTGAGGCACTGCCCTGGCTCAGTGCTAGGGAATCATGGGAACTGTAATTTATTGTGGCACCAGAGCTCTCTGACAGAGAAGGCTCAATGTCTCAGAAAAAAATACAATTCCCATGACTCCCTAGCACTGAGCCAGGGCAGTGCCTCAATTTAATGTGCACTATTTCTGCCAGTCTGCTTAGGCCTTTAGTCATGATTGTGACACTATTGCCATGATCATAACTCCTTCCTAAAACTACTTTACCAGGCATCATCTGCCTGGTAAATCCAGACAGGAGATCTAGTGATGGGAACATGAGTGAATGATGTTTATCACGTTTGGGTGTGTGTGTGTCAGGACAGGAAAGCAACTGACACCATATAGTCTGGAAAATCAGTATGCAATGGGATCTTGCAGCTCCTTTGAGACTAACTGAAAGAAGTTGGGTGAAAGTGTTTGCCAATGTCATAATACTGTGTTGGCAAACCTATGTCCCGTGTGCCATCTCTGGCAGATAAAGCCATTTTGGAGGGCACACAGAGAGACGGGAGGATGGGGTAGAGGAGGAACAAGCACATGCCTGCTCCTCCTCTTCCCCCACCATCCTGTTGCTTCAACTGCCTCTCCAGAGACAGTTAAAGATAGGGGAAGGTGGGGAAGAGGAGGATCAGGTGCGCGCCTGTTCCTCCACTTTCCCCTGCCCTCAACTGCTTCCCCCTGGGTCTTCAGCTGACTCTCTGGAGACAACTGAAGGCCCAGGACAGTGGGGAAGAGGAAAACAGGCACACACCTGTTCCTCCTCTTCCCTGCCATCACAGGCCTTCAGCTGCTTCCAGGGAGGTAGCTGAAGGCCTGGGAGAGTGTGGGGGGGAGGTAAAGACACACACCTTTTCTTCCCTCCTTGCCCCCCAGGCCTTCAGCTATCTCCAGAGAGGCAGCTGAAGGCCTGGGAGAGTGAGGGGAAGAAGTCCCATCCCTGGGGTGTGGAAGTCCCGGCACCAGCACTGGGTAACACACGGTGCCGGAAGGCCTTTTAGTTTGGGCACTCGGCCCCTAAAAAGTTCACCATCACTGTCATAATACCTGTTCTGATTGTCTGCCTTCAAGTCACTTGTCACTTTATGATGACCTCATCATTACTAAAGTATTAATGACACAGTTGCAGAACAAAGTTCTTCAGAAATTAGAGTCCATTATTAAAATATATTTAATCTTATATGGCCATAGGATTAAATCAATTAATATTTGTATTTCTATTCTAATATTGCTAGATTGTCTACAATAGGAGTGGGTAACTGGACAAGAGCGCAAGCAAGTTTGCACCCTAGCGATGCACTGTTAAGTTTAGATGTACAAGAAATGCCACTTCTGACTGTCATTTTGGTTAATGTTCAGCCTTTATTTATTTATTTATTAAAAAACTTTTCTGTTTTTGAGGAGATGGAAGACCTAAACTACCACACTTACAGCTGGTTTAGAGGTATTTGGTCAGTCTTCATGTTTTAAAAATGGGAGGGGGCTGGGGGAGTTACCAGAGGTGATTTGGGGACTATAAACATGTTTTTCAAGATCATATGAGTCTCACAGCCTTCACTTTTACCACCCCAATCTATAATAGCAATAGCAGCAGCTTCATTTATATACGGCTTCATACTGTGCTATGCATTCTCTAAGCGATTTACAACTGTAAGCTAATTGGCCCCAACAATCTGGGAACTCATTTTAGTGACCTCAGAAGAATGAAAGCCTGAGTTGAGCCTGAGCCCTGGCTGGTAATGAACTCGCAACCTTGTAGTTTGTGAGTGAGTGGCTGCATTAAGAACAGATTGAAATGAGAAATCAATAGAAACATGAAAAAAAAAATTCTGTTGAGTTTGTATAGCTGGCATAGGCTTCGTGGTTTTGTTGCTCAGTGCCTTCCACTGCATGATTTTGGATGAATTCTATAGTAAGTTGGTTTAATAATTTGTTTGGGATGGTCTCTATACTTCGAAGCCAGAGTCCACTGAGTGCTGTCTCCTGTTCACTTCATTCTTGAATCCAAAAAGGGGAGGGCAATTTCCCCTTCCAATAGCTTATGTTATATTATGCTTAATCTGAACTCAATTCATACTCACAATGCATGCAAAAAATGTCATTTTGTTTCTTTATATGTTTATTTTTACCCTGTCATCTAGTAACAAAAATTTCCAACTTCGCGTGCACAGACACTATAAGAAAACTCATTTGTCACTATAACCAAACAATTTTCTTTACACACAGCAATGTTCAAATGAGATTTAAATATGTAGAAACATTAAATAGAATTACAAAAGCATCCATTAAACACTTAGAAGAGCAACAATCTCTTGAAATTGCACCTCAAGATTACTAATGGAAGTGTCACGCAAGGGTATTGTAGCTCCACAATGCCACCACATAAAAGGTCTTGTCTATAGTTATCCAAAGGTGAGGTTTATCCACGAATAAATTCAATGAAGATCTCAACAAACAGATAGGTAGATGTGGCACTCAAATTATTCTGCTCCCAAGCCAACATCTCTGAAAGTCAAATATGTAGAAATTAAAAAGTAGTGATTCTTGAAAGTTCATCTATCCTCTAGAGGCAATTTTAGGAACTTGCTGGAGGTGAGTTCACTGTCTTATATTCAATTATAATGCAGTGTACTCCTACATTGTTTTAAAGATGTTCACATGCTTTAGGTGTTCACCTAAAAACCCAGGACTACCAATAGCTATATAAATGACAGAGCTGCTTTTTAAAAATCACTCTTGTAACATAGTTCTTGTAAGAGAACATTGACTGACATTTTAATTGGGTAAATGTTCATACCTCCTGCTGGTGTCTTAATTTTAGTATAGATGAGGTAATAAAAATATGACAATGCATCTTAATCTAGCAGTCAATCTTTCTAATGCAATAGGAGTTAGCAAGCCAATTACTGTGTACTTGCCACTGTACAAAAGTGTTGCATGGGAAAACATGTCATCCTGATTGGTTTCATCATCCTATGGACATGAGAAGGAGACTTGGAAAGCATTTGCATTGAGTCAGGGCCTTCATTAATCTTCCATTTCTGGTTAACTACAATTCCCATAATCTTCTGCAGTCATTTGGCCATTCCCATGCCTCCTACATGAATACCTCTTGACATTTGACTAACATGTAAGACCACCTTTCTCTGTGAGAATATGACAGAAAAGAGGAAATGCATTTGTAGCTTACTGTTTCTCATGGCAAGTATTTAATTTAGGAACAATAGTATGGCCAGTCCACTGAATAGTCAGTGTACAGTAGTGAAGGAAGGAAGGAAAGAAGGAGATAAATAAACAGGTTTCACCACACCTTGTGCTAACATTGTTCAGTCTTTGTGATGATGACTTAATGGATTTTGGAACACAAACAAGGTCAGTAATTGTCACAATGTTGCTTGACCCTTTGTTCTCCTGGGACAAAGCACACTGGCAGAAGTAGGTCACTCTTTCATAGAAATGGTTAACAAAAGGATTTAGATGTTGCAACCCACCATAGCATAATAGTAAATTTTGAAGTACATGAGGTCATCCTAACATTGGCATGAATCCTATTGGTTAGTTCAAATTAGAGTAAACTCACTGTTGAAAGATGAGTCAACATGGAGTTAAATCCTATTCAATAGGTCTACTCGAGATCAATAATGAGATACAGACTACAGTGTGCTTGTTCACACTTGTTGGAAAATTTATATATTGAATTCACTTTCCCCTCGCTCATTCTGTCAATCTTAAGTGGCAGTTTAACTGATTCTGTGAACATTCTAAACTGTCAGTAACTGCAGTCAGCAGTCAGTAACTGCCTCCTCTTAAGTTGAACAGCCTCGGCAGACAGCTAATAGAGCCGTCCTCGGGGCAAGGAAGGGGAGGGGCAGCTGCATGCTCGGTGCCCCTTCCTCCTCCCGTGGTTGTCCTCAGAACTGCTGGCCCTCCGCACGGCCGGCGCTCCGAGGGCAACCTCCCGCCGCAGCGTCCGGACACACTGCGGCAGAAAAGTCAGAGAAAGTGCGCCGCAAGCTTTTAGGGCACACTTTCAATGACTTGTGAAAGGAGCACTATTTTAGCACTCCTTTCAGGGGCGGCGAAGGTGCGCCGCAGGATCGAGGTGTGGGGATGCCTCAGTCCCATGGTGCACCTTCCCAGGGCGGCCCACGGCCGCCAGTCTGCTTCCCCCCTAAGATAGAGTAACAACCTCTTCCTGCTATATTAACACCAGTTAGAATGGGATTTAGGTTGATGTGTATATATTTATTGAAGTAAGTATTGTTTATTTTTAAACTACAAATGGCATGTTTGTTTTTTTTATTTAGTCTTTATTCTTTAGGAAAGCTTATTAAAATATAATCTGACCCATGTGTTGTTGTTTTTTGCTGCTCTGCTGATGAAAGCTGAACTCTTAACTTAACGAGTTTAACTCTCATACCTGCAAATTTTAGTTTTCCTTTAAAAGGGTTAACACCCTGAGAAACTAAAATTGCACCCCACATTTTTGGATTATGGGCCCAGAAGGGTCTTGGGGTCTCAGGCTAGTCCCAGAAGGGGTCCCAGTTTAGACACAGTGAGGTCTCAGAAGAGGTTCCAGATTATTTTTAAACTGTTTCTCCTGAAGATATTGAGTTCAAGAAAGATTTTTTTTCCTACTCAAACAATGCAGAATGGCTTCTACTAATGCTAATCCTACAATGATTACTGAAATCTTAACTGGAACAAATTATAAAATGTGGTCATGGAAAATGCAAATGTACTAAACTACAATGGGTCTGTTTAAAGCAACAAATGGGCAGAGACCACAGAAGCAGGAATACATCAACAACAGTTTGATGAAAATGCAGAGAAAGCAGCAATATATATATGCTTGTCTGTAGATCCCAGCATTGATTACCATATACAAGGTTTAATAAATGCAAAACAGATATGGGACAAACTACAGAAAGTATTTAATTCTCCAAGTACATCTAATCAACTGGCTCTCATGATCAAACTTGTTAACACCAAGTTGGACATCCTCAGTTTTTAAATCAACACATTAATGGCTGTATGTTGTCTGGAATTACAGCAGCTGGAGAATCCTTTCCAGAACATGCAAAACATGGACTGTTTTTGGCAAGTCTTCCAAAATATTATTCTTCAATAATCAATACTTTACAAGTTAAAGGAGATGTTTCTTTACAAGATGCTATTACTCAAATTGTTGAATTTCAAAATAGGCAAAATGTGATGGAAGACAACTATAATACAAAAACAACAGACAGAGAATTTGCTGCAGAGGATTTGAAAAAGACTTCTTTTCCTCCCAAGTCAAATAGAAACAATATGTTAACATATCAAAGGCAAAAGCTGAGCTGCAAAAGCTGCAAAGTCAAGGACTGAGTACTAAAAACAAAAGCAACTTTAAGAAAGAAGCTTTTAATCCTAAACAGAAATTTTCCAATCATGTTGATATCAGTTTGAGTCAACAACAATTATTTCAAATTGTTGGAGATAAATATAAAAACCAAATTCTAATTGATAGTGGAGTCGGTGCTCATTACTTCAATAACAAAGAATGATTTGTTGATTTTGATGCAAATGTAACTTTTCCTGTCTATCTTGCTAATGGTCAAGAAGTTTTTGCACAAGTAAAAGGGAGTGTCATTTTGCAAACAAAACTTGGTCCTGACAAATAGGAACTTTAAAAATCATAGATGCTTATTATGTACAGAATTTTCAATCCTCCTTTTACAGTGTGCAAACCACAACATCAAGAGGCAACCATGTCAATTTCAGAAAGCAAACCTGTTTTGGTTTTCATGATAAAAATTTGAGTTTTAGAGAAGACTTAGGATCTCATAGATGTCATCAAATGCAGATTTTGCATTCATCTGTGAACAGTGTGACCCAATGCAATCACAAAGAATGTTCAACTTTATGGCATCACAGATTTGCTCATTGAAGTGTTGAAAATATTAAGAAAATGGCAAATCAAGAGCTTGCAAAAGACTATAAATTCAAATCATGCTCTAACAATAAAAAATGTGTAGAATGTTTGAAAACAAAAACCACAAGAGCTTCACATCCTCCAGTTACTGAGAGACAATCCAACAAGGCATTGGATCTTTTACATGCTGATCTTTCTGGACTAATTAATCAAAAGTCAACAGGAGTAATTCTTATTTTATGACTATTATTGATGATTTCAGCAGATACACATACACATCTTCTCAGAGAGATGAGTCAAGCTTTTCAGAACTTCAAAAAGTACTTTAATCGAGTCTCTAACAAATTTGGCTACAAACCGAAGAGCCCATGCACAGACAACGGCACTGAATTTGTCGATGCTGAATTTGATGAAATTTTTAAAGAACATGGCATTGAGCATCAGACTACACAAGCCTATTATCTGGAACAAAATGGTGTGGCAGAGCAAATGAACAGAACTTTCAAAAAGATGGCAGTAACCATGCTTTTGGAAGCAAATATGCCTAAACACTATTGGTCTGAAGCAATCATGGCCGCTGTGTAACAGATTGCCAATTAGATCCAAAGATGTAATTATTCCAATTACATTCCCATTTCCATTCCAATTATGGAATAGAAGTTAAACCAAAATTAAACCATCTGAAAATTTTTGGAAGTAAAGCATTTACCTATATTCCAAAGCAGAAAAGAGATAAATGTGACTGCAGAAGTGAAAAGGGAATTTTTGTTGATTATGCTACAAATGGTTACAGAATTCGCACAATAAAATTAACAAGTGCTGTTTATATTGATGAAAGACTACAGCCCAAATCTAATCAAAACCAAGATGTTTATCAAGATTTATTTGCAGATTAAGAAGACTCCCACCAGCAACCAGAACATGTGGATTTTTTTTTCATCCTCCAGAGATCTTGCATCCAGAAGGGGCTACACCTGCAGTGGACCAACCTAATGATGAGGAACTGGATGGTGTGCAAGAAGCAGAGCCAGTTATCCAAATTCAGGTGAGAAGGTCAGAATGCTCCAACAAAGGTGTACCACCTGACAGATTCTCTTATCAAGCCACAGAGGAAAGAATTTCAAAACTCTCTGATTGGAAGAAGATAAAGGGAATTCCAAAGAAAAATTCTGAGAAATGGATGCAAGCTGCTAGTGAGGAAATGCAATCTTTATATAAAAATAAGACATGGACTTTGTCAGAACTTCCAGAAGGAAAAAAGGCAATTGGCTGTAGATGGATCTTTACCACTAAGCTAGATGCAGAAGGGGAGATTCAGAAATACAAAGCAAGACTTGTTGCTAAAGGTTATACACAAAAGTATGTTGAGGACTACAATGAAACTTTTGCTGGAATAGTCACCCATACAACCATTAGAACTCTCCTAGCTGTCGCAGCTTACAGGAAAATGAATGTTCAACATCTAAATGTTTGCATAGCTTTTCTATATGGCGAACTCACTGACCAACTTTATATGGAACAACCTCCAGGATTCCAAATATCTGGTAAGAAACATCTTGTATGCAAATTACAAAAAAAAAAAAAAAAAAACATTTATGGTTTAAAACAGGCCCCAAAGCATGGAGTGAGAAACTGAACTAGCTTCTTATCAAAGAGGGGGTCACGGCAGGCATTGCTGACAAATGTGTATACAAGGGATTCAGAAATAACAAATAGACTTATATCACAAATTATGTGGATGATCTGATCTTGTGCAGTGAGGACAAAGCAGATAGTGAAGAGATAATCCAGAATCTCAAGAAAGAGACTGATATCAAAAATTTGAGAGATATTTGGAAAATAATCTCACACTATCTTGGAGTGCAAATACAAAGAGGCAGTGATGGAAGTTTCTTACTGAATTAAAAGTTGAAGATATAGGATCTTCTGGACTGTCTTGGTCTGAAAGATACAAATGCTATGCCAATTCCAATAGAAATAGGATTCTTAAAGGACATTAAGAAATCCGAATCTTTACAAAATGGAGACAAATATAGGATTGCAGTTGGAAAACTCCTATACATAGCCAACTTCACCAGGCTATATAAAAAATAAAGTTTCTAGCCTCAGCTTCACTGTTTTCCTCAGTCTCTGGCTTCTTTTACAGTAATCTATTTGGGATTAATAATGTGATTCAGAATACAGTGTGCTGTATCATCCTATTAGCTTCCCAGGATAAGGAAGATCCTTCTTACTATGCTGCTGTGCCAAACATTGCTGCTTCATCTCTCCCATCCCCACAACTATACCATACACTGTAGTCACAGTTCTTCTCGGCATTACCAGTAACAAATCAGCATTGTGTGCTACTTTTACTTCATATCTTGATTAAGATACTTGTGGTCATTGGAGAGGCATTGGTCCATGTGGTTCTTCAAACAGAAAGTCTTGAATCGTTCCACAGTATTGGTGCAGTACAATATGCAACCTGATATTGCTGACACAATGTAAATGTGGTCCTACATGTGTATTTGCCTAATGCAACATTTCACAGGACCGAGCCTAACTTTAAGCATCAGTATCAGTAGTACTGAAAGCCAGTGTGGTGTAGTGGTTTGAGTGTTAAGAGTATGACTCTGGAGGTCAGAGTTCAATTGCTTGCAGTGAGCATGGTCTCTTCCATCAAGCAGAGATTTTAGAGTCCTTGTCATCATCATAGCTAAACATTTCCATCTGTCCAGTGGCATAGAAATGGTTAATTTGTATTTAGTAGATCTTTCTGGATAATTTTGCTTTAGATTAATATTTCAAGGCTATGAAAAGATTGGCTGGGAAGGGACTGGAGGAGTAAATTTTCCTGTTACTTAGCCATTAGGGTGGAAGATGAGGCACCTTGATTTCTTTGCTTTTGCACTGTATAAAACTTAAAAGATCCATCATAATAATAATAATAATAATAATAATAATAATAATAATACAATTTATTTATATCCCGCCCCTTTAAGATCAATCAGGGCAGCTAACAACAATAAAAATACAATATAAAATAAAATAATTAATTAAAAAGTTAATTAAACCAATTACAAGTTAAAAATCAGCAATTAAAACACCTCAATAAATATACAACAACACACAACGGCAGCGGTAGTTCTTATTAGATCTTCGGGGGGGGCTTGGGAACTTCTCGGGGGGGGTTCTGAAGCTGGGATTATTTATTCTGGAAAGGCCTGCCAGAAGAGATCCATCTTGACAGCCTTTTTAAATCTGTCTAAAGATGTCAATTGACGGATCTCGTCCGGCAGGTCGTTCCACAGTCTGGGGGTGACAACAGAAAAAGCTCTCTGGGAGGTAGCCGAAAGCCTAGTTCTTTGAGGCTGCAGCAAATTCCTCCCAGAGGACCGGAGTGTGTGGGGAGGATTGTATGGGAGGAGACAGTCCCTGAGATAGCTTGGACCCAAGCCATTTAGGGCTTTAAAGGTGATAACCAACACCTTGTACTGGGCCCTTGGTCTTGCTGGGAAAGGAGGTGTACTCCAGCCCATTAGCCAGCCATGGGGAAATGAAATGTCAGCCATGGGATAGTCTGGGTAGTATTAGTTGCTGAGGGGCCAGTTTCTATTACTTGCTACAAAGGGATAGTATCAGCTAAGGGATTCTGATGCTTTCTCTGCTGTATACCATCTGCTGCATTATTTTCCACATATAAAGTTTATCTGATAGTACGGGTGTGTGTCTGTTTTTAGCCAGTTTTCAATTAAATCCTGAAGAGGCTTGGAACTGCAACCAGTTCCAGCCTAGGACACAACTTCCATTAGGAAACCTAGGTATTCATAAGACATCAACAGGATTCTGGCCTGTATCTTGCCATGTATTCTGTATATTTAACATACTTGCACTATGTGGTACACCTTATGGGCAATAGAGCAAAAGAAGAGACATATCTCAAGATGCTGAAAAGATGGTTCTTTCATTGGTTAAAAAGAAACCCAACACATTTCAACCTATGCATGCTCTTAAGGCCTTGACCAAGGGCTATATAAAAGAACAAAATATAGTATGACAATGCATAATATGCCATTACATAAAATCATTATAATGTTAGTACATTGTTTGAGGCATACTCATTTAGAATCTAACTTGAACAATTCTCTGGACCAGGAACAATTAAAACATGGAAACATGTGAAAACATGAACAAAGGCTGAGCACACAAGCTAGGAGGAGCTGTAGCAGTTTGCTTTTGCCTATTGGGAAGGGAAAGACTCCTCTCCTCTTCTCCCTCCTGATTTAACAGAGTGCAATCTACTTTTGCACTTTGAACTCATCTTGTAGCAATTAAGTAAGATGAGGCTAAAGAAGCAAAGTAAAAGGAGGAGAGAGAGAAAGTGAAGCATTTCTAAAGCACCTGAAAAAATGGGATGACAAAGGATTAACTGGAACTGTCTCTTTCTAATCAGGACAGTTGCAGGAGTATATGAAAGCAGATAGTAAAAAATATATAGATATGAGCATTCATATTCATATTTGGTCCCTTTAGTGAAACAGGTGTGGTTCCTGACCCCTATCTCTTAAGACTAAAAAACTCAATTGGAATTGAAGGTCCTCTGCCATTTGTCAACTAATCTGTATCTATATGCAGTCCCATCATTCTCTGTTTGCTTGGACATCCAACCCTTGATTAACATCACACTAGAGGCCAAAGATTTTTCTTTTAAAAGTTACTCAAAAATCTTTGGCCCTTGAGGCCTAAATGAGGTTCTTGACCTCCTCCCACTCTCTGACAACTGTGCCCACAAGAGAGTTGGATTAACGTTTCCCCTCTTGACAAACATGGATAATTCTTGCTTCGTTTCCCAGTCAGTCACCCCATCACACTTTCAATGCAAGATGATTTTGAAAGTTTTCAGCCTGAAACAAGACAAAGAAATACAGTTGGTGGAGACTGGGAATGCCAGCCATAAAGCACCAATCATAATAAAACCTCTCCTCATTAAAGCATGCTCAGACAGTTGTTTCTCATTCTTTCTTTCCCTCCCTTCTTTTAATTTATGTTCTGTGTTTTACACACACAAGAAAATCTTTCCTGGCAAACATATATGAAACTAATGCTTTGTCCCATCCCACCAGCCAATCCATCTTTGTTGTTGTGTTCCTTCAAGTCATTTTTGATTTTTGGCAAGCCTAAGGTGAACCTATCACAAGGTTTTGTTGGCAAGATTTGTTCAGGTAAGGTTCAGGTAAGGTGCCTCCTTTTGAGGCTGAGAGAGGGTGAATAGCCTAAGGTCATCCAGTGGGTTTTTATCTAGTGGCTTTCTTAAGGTGGATCTTATCATATTCATCCATCATATGCAACCCAGGTTTTTCTGGGCTTGTCCCGCATCTTTTCAAGAACAGGAAAATCCCATTCTTGAAATGCTGCGAGAGAAGCCTGGGTTGAATACAGGCTGCATACTGCCCAACAATGAGTAAATATGATAAGATCCACCTAAAGAAAGTTACATACTATTTAATAAGAGATCCCAGTCTTTTTCTCACTATAGTGCTTGATAAGCTAGGAATCACCTTACCTGCAAAAATGAATGTATACTTGCTGTATTGCAGTTTCCATGGTACTTTGCTAGATCTGGCTAATCGTGTGTATATAAGCTGAATAATGCATTAGCACATCACATCTTTACAAGCAACATGATAGATATATTTACGCAAACAGTTTAAGTTTCCTTAAGCTCCCTTGACAATCCCAACCTTAATTATTGCCATCATCAAACTTTATTACCAATGCCAACCCTGGAATGATTGTTTTCTCTTTATGAAACCTGGAATTCAACAGAGTGATACAGGCTGTTCTATGATTGTTGAATGCACCTCATACAGAGAGAAATGGTTGCAGACACAGAGATGGTCAAGTACCAAAATTAGATTTTTTTTGCAAAAAGTGATTCTTTTTGTATGCCATATTCTTACTCTGAAAATCCATGGCATAACCCTTAGGATATTGAAAAACTGGGGATAATATGACCCTGGCCATTGTAGAATTCAGTCCAATGTACATATGTTTGCCATGGCTCATGGTTCTGGATCAAGCCTTGAAGAATTGGTGTGATTCCTTGATCTTCAGGAAGGAGACAACTCTTTAGAGGGGATGTGCTGGAGGAAGATATTTTGTGTGAGCTGGGTTTCAAGTTGGGAAGCTCATCTCCAACCTTTTCCAGATTGCACCAAGGCTCACTGGATTAGGATTAATCTAGGATTAATGAGAGAATGGGTTTACAATACCCTCAAAGATACTTGTACCACCCAACAATGATACTTAAGAGTAATGCAGAGGACTCTGAGCAAAATTACACTCAAAATGTTGTTTAAATATACAGCTCCATTCTGCCTTAGAAGAACCAATTATATGAATTGTTTTTTACTGACTAAAATGCACAGGATTGCAAAAAATCCTAGGAGAGATTTTTGCACCCTTGTGCATTTTACTCAAAATTCAGATATTGTATAGAAAAGTCATGCCAGCAAAGCATTCCTGAAATAATCTCTATGTATATCTACTGTGAGAGCCAGCATAGTGTAGTGGCTTAGGGAGCTGGGTATGTTTAGCTTGGAAAAAGGAGGTGCAGGGAGTTCAGACCACACTACTAATCCCCAGACTTCTCACTTTGGGCAGAAACAGACTGTGGTGTTTCCCTGTGTCCCTTTGAAACTGTGAAGAGATTGTGTGAGTGGGGTGAGGCTCAGTGGGAGGAGAAAGGAGAGGCCCCAGGGCTTGTCCTTTCCATTTATCTAAATGCATTGAATGGCCAATTTTTTAACTATCTTATAACATAACTACGATATGTTCCTTCACTATCTCTTGTTCCATTTCTATTTTAAAAAATAATTTATAGATATAGTAGAGTTCATATTGTAATATTGTCTCATCTAATTTGGTTTTCACATTATTAATTCCTTCTAATTTAATGTCCATATTAATTCTTTTACATAATTGTCTATATGTAAACCATTGACAGTTAACACCTTCTATCTTTAGTTCTCCTTCTGTTTTAAGTTTAGGTTTGTCATATGCCACCAACACGCCACATTTATTTTTTTTACACTAAGAACCCATTAAGTCTTTTGGGACTTTTATCACATGAGGCTTGAAAAGTGGAATTAGAGCAGGATAGTAGTATCTGTGGCTGTACCTTATTACACAACATTATGTCTTTCCAGTAGCTGGTGTGCAGTCCATCCACTGCTAGAGTGCTCCTTTTCATTGATGGGCAAAACCCATCAATGCCTCCCAACCATGCTGCTTTTCCACCGTTGATGCAAGTGTGATAAGTTCCTCCTGAAACAGTTCTGATACGAGTGCAGGGATGTGGTGCAAGTAAGCATGGGGTGAAAGGAATCTTCTAAAGCTTTTTAAAATCTTTAGAAGGATCGCCTGTCATGCAGCAGGGACAGGCTAATGAATAGACCTCAATCCCTGCCTCAGGCCTATTCTGTAAAGTGTTTGCTGTTTCCCTCTGAGAAAACTGCCTCATACTCTGGGCCTGAGGTAGTGGCTGAGGTCTACTCAGCAGTCTGTCCCCACTGCACATCAGAAGAAGCTTCTAAAGCTTTTCCTAGGAGCAACAGACAAGTCTCACCCCATATAGCATGGGGCACATTTCTCAAAGGGGCACAGCAAACACGTGATTTAGGCAATGAGAAGGGCTGAGATCTACTCAGCAGCCTGTCCTTACTGCACATTGAGGAACCTTCTAAATATTTTGAAAAGTTTTAGAAGGATCCACCCACCTCATGCATGTTGCCTAAAATGTTTTCTTTTCTTTTAAAGTTGGTTCCCAGACTTGAGTCTGTTTGAGAAAAGACAAGCATATCTTGCAAGGACTTGGAATTTGACTTGAGACTCAGAGTAAAATACTTTAATACATCACTGCTTCCAGCTAGGGTTGCCAAATATTAGGGCTTGCTTTAATAATAATAATAATAATAATAATAATAATAATTTATAATTTATTTCTATCCTGCCCCTTTGCAGAAACAATCGGGGTGGCTTTACCTTCCACTCTTCAGGGAAAGGGGGAGGAATCTCAAGAGTGAGCGCAGTGCCTTTGAAAGTATTGTGTGTTTATTTCCTAATTTGTTAGACTTTATATTTTTTATTGAATGCCACACTCTGTATATATCATCCTTGAGGACTTCTGCTTGACATATTCTTGTAACATCACAAGGACCTGCCCCCTGTGACATCAGAAGCAGTTGACCCTAGGTCTTAGATTCAGAGCATGTAATAGTGCTGACCTGGCAATGCTACTTCTGACCTGGGCCTAAAAATTCATGAGGGGGCATAAAGCTGCCTATCTGAGTAAAGAAAAGGGAGTTAATGGAAAGCTTGGGGGATGTCCTTCTGAGTCTAGGGGGTACAACTTGGTGGAAATTGCTCTCTCTGTATCTCTATTGTATTTCTAACAACAGCCTGATAATTCCTTACCATATATTTTCATTGATACTTATGGGAGAACAGTATTGTTCAAATAAAAGGCATGCTCCTATTTTGTGACCTTTGGCTTCTCTTAGCAATCATTTTCCTACTCAGTAAGCATATAGCTTATTACCATTGTTTTTGGAACTCAGTCTGAAAAACTTAGATGCCAGTGTCTCGTGCTCCTTATCTCATGCATATATTTTTATGGGTCTCACTATCCAGTGATTTATTTATTTTCATAGTCAGCTGTTTAACTGTTTGATTTCAAATTTTGATAAAAAATAATTAATTGTGAGAGAGCTCAACATTTTGAGTGAGTGTTTCTTTTGCTTCATTATGAAGTTTCCTCTCACTCCACCTGATTCAGTGTTTGCTTACTGTCTTGGCTGTGTGCTTTCTTCCCTTCTTTCATTTCATTTAAAAATCTGTGCTTCATTTTGATCATTTATTTTGCATTCGAGCTATCTATACTGAATATAAGCTGATATAGACTGAGATTTTATATTTCTAAAAGAATAATAAATTTCAATTATATCAAAGCAATTTTGTTATGTAAATAACAATGTTTATTCAGTCCAACATTATTCTGTGTCTTATCTCAAGTGTAGCTATAGCTTCCATTTTGATCAGAGAACCAGGACCACGGAGACAAAATAATTGACTTTTTACAAAATAATAGGGTCGACCCAAGTCATTTGGCTGCCTGGGAAAAGGAGAAGATGGCACCCTCCCCATTGTTTTAGGTACAGAAGCTGGCTGGGTTGGTAGTTGAATCTAGGAATGGAAAGAGCTGTCAAAATTCTTCTCATCCCTGGAGAAAGGTGGGAAATATATTTACTGTTCTCCCTGCAGATGAAGTATGAGAAAATTAAAATCTTTCATCTCTCACACAGGGGAGGGGAGCAGGAATTTCCATTTGAAATTCAATGTCCTGGGTGACTTTATTGCCCCAGTACTAAGCTGAGCAATTACACAGTGGTGTGTGTGTGTGTGTGTGTTTGCAATTGACTTTTGTTGTTGTATGTGTTCAGTTCTGACTTTTGAGGGACCCTAATGCAAACCTATTACAGAGGTTTCCTGGCATGATTTGTTGAGAGAGGCTCTGCCATTGTCTTCCCTGAGGTTGAAAGAGTGTGACCTAGGGCTACTTTCAATCATAATAAATAAAGACTAGTACATACATAAGGGGATGTGGTGGCTCAAGTGGCTAAGATGCTGATTCTATTGATTGCAAGATTGGCAGGTTGGCAGTTCAAGGCCTGGGTGCTGTATGATGGGGTGAGCTCCCATCACTAGACCCAGCTTCTACCAATCTAGCAGTTTGAAAGCATGCAATCATGCTGGCCACATGATCACAGAGTAGTCTCTGACAACACTGGCTCTTTGGCTTAGTAATAGAGATGAGCACCGCCCCCTACGGTCAGACACAACTTGACAACCTTGTCAATGGGGAATACCTTTACCTTTAGTACATACATATTGACAATGAGATGCTGAAATTCAGTGTTGTTGTTTTTGCAAATGACTGGATTCAAATTTGCCAACCCTAAAACAGAAAATGTTACACAAAGGAGGGGGAAGGTATCTTTTATGGACTACAGATCCCAGAGCTTATATCTAACTTTACCCCCTAAATTGAGACTCAAAGTGGCTTCTCATGGGAATGGCTTTGAAGCTCTCAACACGATCTCTACTTCCCACATATCTACTCATTAATCATTCCAAGGAAGGTAGGCACCAACATCATCATTAACTTGTGACAGCACATCCCATAAAGTAGCCCTAGGTCACACTCTCTCATATTATAAGCACACAAAGCATACCTCTATAAGCTATGGTATGAAATTTGAGGGGACTCAGATCCTGGCACCCTTTGCCCAGCTTTGGCTTCCTTCCCAGAGAGAATGAGTCTGGCGATAATTATCATGGTATTAATTATTTCATATTTGGATTACTGGTTAAAATGCTGACCTGATGATTGCAAGGTCAGAAGATTGGTAATTCGAGACCCAAGCACCATGTGACAGAGTGAGTTCCCATCACTAGTCCCAGCTTCTGCCAACCTAGCA
>JAIPUX010001232.1:145298719-145320623 GCA_020142125.1 Phrynosoma platyrhinos | reverse complement strand
AGATAACAGTAATCAAAAATACAATTTAAAAAGCATAATTTTCTTGTCCTTTGGTCCTCCAAGAGCTTTAAGATGGCAAAATAGTCCTCCATAGTGAAGGTGTTCCCGGCGGCGTTGTGTAGCTGTTGGCGCTCTTCCGGCATCCGCGGGGGTGAGTCAAGCTGAATTATTTCTGGCAGTCTGTAAAGGCCCTGTGTTGCAGTATTTTGAGCATAATTTTGCTTGCATGGGAGATCAGTGCTATGGCCCTATAGTTGCTGCAGTCTCTTGTGCCTTCTTTTTTGTGGATGGGGATGTATATTGATCACTTCCAATTTGTTGGCCATCATTTTGTTTTCTATATCTGTTAACATATGTTGGTTAGCACTAGAGTTGACTCTGCCAGTGTGGATTGCAACAGTTCCATTGGTATATCATTTGTTCCTGGAGTCTTGTTTTTTGCCATTTCTTTTATTGCAGCTTCCACCTCAGTTATTAGAATTTGGGGTTCATCTTCATATGGCTCTTCGCTCCATGTGTCCTTCATTTTGTCATCTCTTTTGTATAGTTCTTCTGTGTATTGCATCCAGTGTCTTTTTATTCCTTCCTGGTCTTGAATTATGTTATTTTTATTGCCGGAGAGTATCCTGGTTCTTGGTTTGAACTTTCCCTTAATTTCTCAAATCTTGTGGAATAGTTTAATCATTCTTCCTTTTTTGTTGTTGTCTTCTATTTCTCTACATTTGTGGTTGTAATAATTTTTTTAATCTTTGCGCACTAGCCGTTGTACTGTTCCGTTCATGGTTCTTAGTTTATTGCTATCTACTTTTTGTTTTGTTTCTCTTCTTTCCTTTATTGCTTGTAGCATTTTATCTGTCATCCATGGTTTCTTCAATTTCCTTTTGTCTGTTGGAAGTGTCTTTATGCATTTTTCTTTTATTATGTCCCTGGCTTCAGATCAAAGCTCTTCTGGTTCATGGTCTATTATACTTAGTACTGCAAATCTGTCTCTTATATAAAATTGCAGAATCAATTAATACAAATAAATTACTTTGTGTTTTTTTTGTTTTGTTTTGTTTTTGTTTTTGTTTTGTTTTTTGTTTTTTTTGGTGCTAATATTTTCAAACTGCAAACCTGTGGATGCAGATTCTATGAATGCAGAGGGCCAACTGTATAGTTCCATTAGTATACATGGTGTTTTACCAGAAAAAAAGAACAAGAACAAGCAGTTCCCTGTCCTCAGGCTTACAATCTAGAGACATGATACACAAGGAAAGGAAATGCTAGTGGGAAAGAGAATGAAGTCCAGGATATTCTGCCTCTTCTGTCCCTCTGAGGCCAGGGCAGTGGCAGTTGAGATAGAAGGAAGGCCTTTCATCTACTTCTGGTGCTATCAGAAGAATACAACAACTAGTAAAATACATGTGACACACACTCAATTAGCAGCCACTGATGAATACACAGAACAAGATTAATACAGCAATCAAACGCTTTGGCTAGGACAGTTGCCTTCTGCAGTGAGCTAGCCACTTCAAGTGCATACTAAGGAGAGTTTCATAGTTGTCAAATTTGCCAAGGAATTGCAACTCAAGAGGCTTCATACTGGAATCTTCCTTTGAAAGATTTTCAAGTACAACAGCTGTTGCAAATTTCCCTAGGAAATTAAAGTGCTTCCCTACTGGTTTTACATTATGTTAGAAAGATAGTTTGTAGCTCTCTCTTTAGTTCCACTTTACCCAAAAGTACATTACACAGGAAAAGAGGTTTAATCCTTCTCTTCCTAGCTGTGATTCTCCCTCCACTTCAGCACTTAGCAGTAAATATCTATCAATATCAAATGACCTTTTAAAAATTGCAATTTCTCTACATGCTGGCGCTTGGTTTGCAGATAAGGGCTAGAATCCTATTAGTGACTTATGCTGAACTAAACACCATTACACAAATATTTATTCATTTATTTATGTAGTTATTTATTTATTTATTTAAACATACATTTCTATAAATAAATAAAATAAAATTTAGAGTGAACTGACAAAACTACTGAAGTTTCCTTGCCTAAGAAAACCTTATGAAATTCATAGGGTCTCCATACACTGAGGGCATTTATACTCAAGGGTGGTGTCCTCATCAGAGCTGAACAAATTGCCTAACAGTAGCATGATAGGAAAGTACAAAGCAAGGTAGCCAAGTGTATCATCAGTTTGAAGTGCTGCAGCTCAAGTCAAGTTTAGTGTAACTATGGCACAGCTACACTGGCATTGATTTATGCTATAGAACATCTGCAAATCACCTCAGCCTCCCCACACTGTACACGGTGGTCCTAACCTGGATCAAATTGGTCCTGGTTGAACACTCAAACCATTTCACCACACCATCTTCATGCACCTGTTGACCAGAATCCTGTTGGGGATATAAGTCTTTGTATATAGAAGTGCAGCTGCAGGAATTAGAATTAGGCAGTTCCCTAATGTCCATATGCAGTAAAGAGCAACTGACTGATGCAAAATGGGACCAATGTACATCAGTCTTGTTATGCATTGGGACACTGATTAGGGAGTGCCAGTGAACATTAGGACACTCATGCTGGTTTCACATGCATCTGAGGAAGTAGGCTGAAGTCTACATAACCTCATGCTACCAGCTTCTTTCTTACAGTTAATCTCAAAAGTGCTACTAAGTCCCTTTGCATACTGATTTTCCAAATTAACACAGCTATGTCTTTGAATTTTGACACTGTACTCTTTCAGAGTTGCTTTCTTACAAAAGCATGATAATTTCCCATTTTTTAAAAAAATGATTTTCGTCCCACACCTCTAGTTAAACAGTTATCTGTTGCCAAATTTGAGAAGGAGACTAATCATAATACTACAATTAACCTCATTGATCTGTCAGATCCCGTACAAGAACCATCCCAGCTCCCTCACACCAAGGAATTCCAAAATGTGCCCCACACAGAAATATCACCACCAAATGCCTTCAATGAAACATTTAAGGAAGAAGTGAGCTTCCTGAAAACTTTTCAGACTTTGACTTTATCTCTACAATCTGAAATTTTAGATAGACTCTTGTTCCTCAGTGTAACTCTATTAGATCTTCAGAGGAAAGGGAAAGAGAGTGAGACAAAGTCAATGAATATGCAGGAGACCTCCCCAATGGAAGTTCCCAATGAGGACAGGGTATTTGATGGTCTATTAATGGGGCAGGAGATAAAATGCGAGATTACAGACCCAGTTAAGGCAAGTTGTAATATTAACAAGGGGAAATTTGTAACAAATGTAGTATATGATATATATATACCAAAAAGAAAGGGCCTTAGGAATAATAGTGCTGTTTCTTATGACAAAAGTGGATATCCAGAACAGATACAAGAATTAAACTGACACAGGGTGGGCAATGTGGTATCATCTACAACTTGTTATTCTATTCAATCCCTCTTATGTCTCTTTAAGCCCCAATAATGTCAAATTTCCTATTTCAGAAAAATCACAGCTCAGTTGTCTATCCTGGAATATAGCAGGATGGAAGTTAAAATCTACAGACCCTGAGTGTGTAGACTTTTACGGAAATTTGATATAATTCTAATTCAAGAGACACAATGTACAACTCACCTCAATTTCAATGGCTATTGTGTTATAAAAGCACCCATTACAGTGCCACCTGGTAAAGGAAGGCCAAGAGCAGGACTAGCTATTTTAATCATTACCTCCCTTAAGGCTTCCAATACCAGTTTACTACATTGCGGACAGATTGCTATTGCAAGCTTAGTTGATTTTGGATTTATGAGTTTAATAGTGGTTAATGTCTATATTCCTCCTATTAGTAAGAGAGGAATCACATTTGGGAAACCCTAGAACAATATTTAATAAATCTAGAAGTCCAATCACCCAAAGCACATTTAATTGTGATGGGCGACTTTAATGCTATGATTGGCGCTAACAACAAGGCTCTTTTTTCTTCTAGTTTTTGGCATCTTAATGACTTGGAGGAACATATACTAAACACCAGGGGGTGGGGTGTCTATCATTAAGAATTATAAATGGGGACCCAAAGTTTGAACACCATGGAGAATTTACGTACATCTCCAGAAAAGAAACTCCTCTATGTACAGGAACCTCAAAAATTCTGTTATAGACACTCAAGATGTACAGGATGCGATAGTAAACTATCTGCTACTCCTGGAAATGTTGCTAAAAGTATGAGGGATACTCAAAACTGTGCCCAGAGGAAAAGGAATAAGGATATTGCTACAGGTTTAAACAGAGAATGCTTAGAGGCCAAAGATAATTTGAGAAAAGTGTATCTTAAGTACTGGAAAGATAATAGCCAAATCCTGCCTGAAACTTATTATATTATCAAAAAACATCATAAATCCCCGATTGCAAAAAGGAATAAAGAAAGAAAGCATAGGCAATAGTTGGCACTCTTAGCTTCCTCTTTGGAAAGAAATAGTAAACAGTTTTGGTCCATTGTTACAGGTACATTAAGTAATCTTGAAGGAGTACCCCAGTGTAACATACCTGCATGCATATGAGAGGATGATTTTTCCACTTTGTTCAGAGATTGCAAGGAGTACATCTCTGGACCATCAGGTGAAATTGGTCTAGATCCATTGAAATTTTCAGATATCCTACACTGGTCCTCTGTTACCAAACAGGAAGTCAAGATGTTAATTTCTACCTTGAAATCTGGTAAAGCTCCAGGGCCAGATCTCATTATGCCTGAATTATTAAAAGTGAACATCACCTGGCAACTCTCTTTACCCATATTAATAAAACAGCTCAGTTACCTAGCAGCTGGCCCCAAGCCATCATAATCCTGATATATAAAAACAGAGACAAAAGTGATCGCATAAATTACCATCCCATAAGCTTACTGTCAGTGGTGGGTAAACCGTACAGTTGATTTCTAAACAACTGACTTACAGATTGGGTGGAGGCTGAAAAACTCCTAGGGGATGAACAAGCTGGTTTCAGAAAAGGCAAGTCAACTACCGATCACTGTGTAGTTTTAAGTTATCTTGCAGAAAAATATTCTAGATCTCACAGTCATAGTTTATTTGTTGTCTTCATGGACCTGAAATCAGCATTTGATTCAATATCAAGAGTTAAACTTTGGGCTAAACTTCTTGCTTCCTCTATAGATAAAAGGCTTCTTGGCTTAATTATGAAGTTATAAAGTACGGGAAAGGAGTGGATTATAGAGCAATCTTACTAGCTCCATTACAGCTGTAAGAGGTGTACGTCAGGAGTGCATTCTTGCACCCACCCTTTTTAATATATGCCTCATCGATCTTGCTGCAGCTGTCTCCTCAGACACCTTTCATCTTCCTAAACTGGCCTCAGTTACCATTCATTTACTCTTATATGCTGATGATGCTGCCTTCCTATCTTTCTCTAAGGTGGGTCTATCGAGAGCAGTGAAAGTTTTATTGAGTATTGTGAAAATAACCAGCTGAACATTAACTATAAAAAATAAAATAATAGTTTTCTCTAAGAAACACCTCATGTTCAGCTGGAGGTTAGCTGGTCATAAAATAGAGCAAGTTAGGCAATTTAGCCTTTGCAGACTGCCAGAAATAGTGCAAACTGAGTCCACTTTAAGGGTTAGGGTTAGTGCTAGGGAATCATGGAAATTGTTTTTTTTCTGAGACATTGAGCCTTCTCTGTCAGAGAGCTCTGGTGCCACAATAAAATACAGTTCCCATGATTCCCTAACCCTAACCCTTAAAGTGGACTCAATTTGCACTATTTCTGGCAGTCTGCAAAGGCCCTCAGGTATTTAGGAATCACATTCAGTGCATCTGGTGCCTGGACATCACATCAGGCAATTGCTGTTCAGAACGCTTCTAATAGCAGCATGGCAATTGTTTGTTTCTTTTATTCTAAAGGTGGGCAGCTGGTCTTCAGGGCCAAGGTCCTTCCACAACTATTGTTTAGTATCCCAGTATGGATCCTAGGTTTCACATCAACTGTAGAAAGAGTTCTTTCTGCTTTCCTTAGGAAAGTTTTTTCCATGCCAAATTGTGTTCCAACAGCAGTATTAGGCCTTGAGGCTGGGTGCCCATCAGTGGAATGCTTTGCATGGAAGTGGACACTAGGATACTTTCTGAGACTTATTTTTGCAGGATCCAAGGCTGGATATATCTATTTAAAACAAAGAGATACTTACACTACTGACCTGTTTAAATCTGTGAAGGAAAAATTACAGAGATGGGATCTTCTGCATGATTTTCTCTCTACCCTTGACTGGCCCAGGGTAAAACAGATCCTTGCACAATGAATCCAAGATATCAATCTGTAATACTCATTATCTGCTGTACGCTCTACTTGTTTTCCCATTAGCTTGGGCCTGTGCTGTAATCCAAAGAGTGCAAATTATTTAGAAAATCTAGCAATCCCCAAATACCGGTTGGCTTTCAACAGAGGCCAGTTTAATGTAATTTCATCTGCCATTTTAGAGGGATGTTTTCACTGAACTGAGCATAAGGATTGGATATGCCCATGTGGAGAGGGTCTAGTAGAATCTATATCTCATATCCTCCTGCACTGTATATTCTACAAGGGTAACAGGTTAAGAGTAATTACCCCTCTGCTATAGACACCCAGGCAGAATCTCTGAATGGTACCTGAAGTTCCTATTAGCAGATAAGGAAAGAAAGGTTACTGAGGAAATTGCAAAGTTTATCTTCTCTGCTATTAAAACCCGCAAAGCCATATGCCATAAATATTAAGAGTGGACAAAACAAGAAATGGAACAGTTTGGATTATTGATGTGAGATCTTAGTCTACATTTTTGTATTGATCATCATACGTTGATTTTAAACTGTTTTAGATCAAACGTTTGTCTGATTGAAAAGTGATGAATTAATAGTTCTGGTGGTATTATAGGTAATAATGACAGGCTTGAAAATGTTTCAAATCTGTTTTTATTATTTCATAAGGAATTTAATTATCTATTTCTTTTTATGAGTTTGTAACTTTAGTATCATATAGGACTTTCTATAATAATGTATTTTTATGTGTTGTTTTTATCTTTTAATTTTTGCTCTTATTCTGCCTATGGTTTGCTAACTGCAATAAAGGCGATTGATTGATTGATTTTCCAGATTAATACAACTATGTCTTTGAATTTTGCCACTGTTCATTACACATCTTCACAACTGACCGACAGGGTTTCTTAGCTTCTCTGCTACATAGCTAAGTATACATAAAGTTACTTAACATATGGGGAGGGGGGTTGTAAAGTTTTAATTATCACATTTAATTTTTTTTGACAGAAAGTTTGTTTTGATTTGTAGTTGTTAACTTATCTCTATGTAGTCACCTTCCAGATTTACGCCTTTTTCCCAGTGTTTTTGACACTCCGAATACCTGATATTGTATTTTTAAGATGATAATTAAAATTCTACAATATCCCCTCATATACCATGATAGAGGTACCTTGATATAGGATTCCTGCAATGTTTCTAATGGTGTTATTTCTGACCCTGTTTCTTCTCTGCTTTCAGTCCATTTATTACTTAGACAAGTACAGTAGTTCTTAACTATGGCCCTAAGCAGACGGGCGGCTGCGGGCCGCCCCGAGAATCCACAGATTGGGGCTAAGGTAGCCACACTCCTCAGCCTTGGTCCACTTCTTTCAGGGCCCTGGAAGGAGCACTAAAATAGAGCTCCTTCCACAAGGCACGGAAGGTGCGCTGCAAGAGGCGTTGGGCGCCTCTTCGGCATCTCTTCTGTTACAGCATGTCCGGACGCTGCAGCAGAAGGATGTCATCGGAGAGCCCATCATGTGAAGTGACGGGAGCTCCGATGACATGTTCGGGAAGGGATTAGGGTGCCCAGCGTGAGGCTGCCCTTCCCCTTCCTTACCTCCAAGATGGCGCAAAGTGCCGTCTGCAAAGGGGGTATGTAAAGTATGGAGCCTCATAATATAATTGACACTGGGCATCAATGATCATTGAGGCTTTTGTTTCACTTCACTTTTATAAGAATTCATCAACATTTGCAAAAATTTTCATATTTAGGATGAAGGAATTTAAGAGAGAAAAAACCCATTCAGATGCAGGAGAAATCAATAGATTCCATCTGAGTCTACAGGTCTGAGGGCTTTGTGAATCCCTGTGAATTCAGAGGGTTGACATCTCTTTTTCTGCTAAGAATCTCTTTATCATTAACAGCTATATGGCATGTAGGCAAGTAAAACATTAGCCTTTCCAAGATGGGAATAACTGTACCTGTAGTGCTGATGAGGGAAAGTTTCATTTCACTTTGTTTTGAAGAATTTATCTTAGGGGCTGTACAGATGGGCAAAAAGAGGTGCTTTCAGGCTGACCTGGAGGCATGGCGTTTAGTTGATGCACACCTAAAAGCTGGCAGGAAAGTGCCCTCTAGGCACTGCATGCTGGGAAAAGCCACTCCAAAAAAGGAGCAGCTTTTTTCCGCTTCTTCCAGAAAGATGCACACCTTCTCATGTGCATATGTATGCAGTGACATCAGTATATCAGAAAAAGGGTGTTGGACATTTAAAATGGCTGTATAAATGCACTGCCACATTTACAGCAGAAATTGAGTCAGCGATCCAGAGCGTGCACTCTATGATGCAAGCTTTAATTTAAAGTGCCCTATGCTTCCAGGTGTGGATGCACCACTGCGGGTGCGCTTGTATATTAGAACCTTAACTTTTAATGTAACCCTACGCATGCGCCCTAGCAACTGTTCTCTATTATGACAATAAATGCATTCCATCGCATGTACACTTGCTATCAGCATGCACAGTAGTTTGCATGAAAGAGGCTTTTGTGACCTCTTCTGTGCAGGTGTGCATAAGACCTGCACATCACTTCCTGGCATGATGGGGGAGATGCTCCTGGAGTAATGTTTGTCTGTATGTCCTGTTGACAATGTCCCTTACATGACCACCTGCATGTTGCATGGCCACCTGCAGCTGCATGTATTCAATCTGTCCACACAAACCTCCCTGGCATGTAGCTCTCCCCCCCGATCTGTGTGGGACATGTTTTGTGGAGGACAACAGAGTAGGTGTCTTTTCGGTTGACAAACTCATTCCTCCACCCCAAGGGTGGCAGAATCAGAGAGTGGCACCTGTCTATAGCACCCACTACTTGGGGGAAGCCGAGGTCAGCAAGGGTTATGATCTGTGCACAGGTGAACAGGGATGCTGAACATCAGTCACCTTTGCACTAACAAAATGACAGACTGTATACCAACCTATGACATGTTCTGTACATATGCACGGGTGTGCAGGAATGTGTCCCTGTGCATGTGCACATGCATCTGAGAGAATGGGAAAAAATTAAAGCAGCCACTGCCAGCCTATGTAGTTGCTCCATCTCCCTTCGTGGCGTTCTCGGGACCAGCGGTGCAGTTGGCAGAGTTTCAATACAGCCTCGGAAAAGCTGTTGCTCCATCCCCATTTAGGGCATCCTCAGGGCAGGTGGTGCAGTTGCTGCAGCTTAGGGAAAAGGAAGCTTCATGTCACCTTTTTCTGCCCATCTGTACAGCCCCTTGGGGTCACCATAAGTCAGAAATCACTTAAAGACACACAACAACAACAAAGGGTTGCCAAGTAAAAGAATGATCAGGGTTTCTATTACTCTCATCTTTGTTTAGAAAATGAAATTTTAGCTGGTTTACCTGCTGTAACAAGCAACATCTCCTGCTATTTCCTCTTTTACACAACCATTAAAGGGACAGAAGTCCTGTTCCTTATTTCACCTGGCAACCCTAGACAGAAGCCAAAGCTGCTTATAACAAAAACATTCACTATATAATAAACAACAGCACAAAAAAGCAAGCTATTGCTGTATGTTTACAGTTTTCAGTATGATAACTTGCAATCAGTTTGGAAAGCTCACTGTTCAGCTGAACACAGCCCAGCAATAAAAGGATAAAAGTGAGGAATGAGGCATCATTTTATGGGTAGGTGGTAAGCAAATCAGATGTGACCAGTTTGGAATAGTGTGATGATACATCCAAGAGTGTGAGCAAATAGAGGATAATGTGCAAAGGTAATGAAAATTATTTCTTGGTGGAAATTAATATTATGAAGTGGTGTGGCAGCTTCATTAAAATGCCCAAAGGTGGGCAATGAGCTTTCCAGTAACACTATAAAAAAACTTATTATCTGTTGCTATGTAACCCTTCCAGAATATTATTTATTAGAACAGTAATAATGTTGCAAAGAAAAAGGTGTTTCATTAGTGAATCACACAGTCCATATGACATGGGTTCTGATCAGGATATTAACAAATTCTTGCAAGTAATATGCAGTTCACTAGATGAAACACTTGCTTCCTTTGTTGATCTGAAAAGTAAACCTATTTTGAGGAGAAAGGAACATGCTAAGCCTAGTGATGTTCACAACATGATTCTATTCAGATGGTGACCTAAACCAAAGGTTACATCTATGATTTATTGATTTATTTTAAATATTATACTTATTATTTAGATTGTATGCACGTGGACAGAATTTGCCTCTTTGGGTGCTTGGTTTTTGTTGAGACCTTAGATGAAAGGACAATGAATCATTGCCCCAAACACTTGTTGATTTACGAGATGGCCTTCCTGGCATAAAGACAAACCATCGCATGACATTTTGCTACCTAAGGCAAAGGTTGTCCTGATGCCCACCCTCATTTCATCTGCAGAAATTGAGGAAGTTAGCAGTTGAATCTTTCTTCAGGACTGGCAATGGGGCTAAATCCTCCGCCTGAACAACACTAAGTAAGCCTCATAGTCACCATACCCTCCTCATAGTCCGCACACCCTCTTCCATTTCACACACACCCCCAAAAAAAAAAAAAACCAAAGCATGTGACCAAGCAACATCACTGTATGGGTAAGGTGACAAAAAGTATTAATGGGGAAGGACACATAAACTAGTAGAAGCTGCAGCAGTTTGCTTTCTTCTGAGCCTGCTAGGAAGAACAAGATTCCAGTCCCTCATCTCCTCTAGTTAACTTAAAAAGTACAAACTACTTCTTCACTTTCAACTCATTTTGCAGCAGCTGAAGTCAGCCAAGATGAAGGGGGAAAGAGTGGGGAGTAAAGACAAACCAGGACATTTTAAAAGAGTGGGAGAAGGGAGATGACAGAAGATTAACCAGGACAGTCCCTGACAATTTGGAAAAGTTGGGAGGGGGTATAAATCAATACGGCAATGGCTCTGGACAATTCTATGGGGCTGAGGAGAGGTGGTAGGTAGGCTGCTGTTCCTGGCATCTGAGATAGCAGTTTCATTCTGATTAAACAAAGTGCTGACTCTGGCAGAAGAGCTAAGGAATGTTTGCCAAATCCCTTTTCCACGAACACCTGCACCACCTTGTAACTATTCTAAAACATTCCACAATATCCCAGAGAAGATTGAAGGAGAATTAGTGCCCATGGGTGGGAAGGACAATCCAACCCCCTCTGTCAGAAAGAAGACTAGAAGAAGTTCTGCTCCTAGAATTCTATTTTATTTGTCATGTTAACTCTATTTTAATTGTCACTTTTATAAATTTTTAATTATAATGTGCTTTTAAACTGTAAGCCTCTTTGAGACCCAATATTGGGGGTAGGTGGGTAATGGGATACAACAACAATAATAATAATGGCTCTCAGGATCAAAACCTGTGTGTGTGTGCATGTGTGCAGGCATGTGTGTTATGTGTATGTGATCCCCTGAAAAGATAACTAATGCAAGTAGTGTACAAAATAGTGTTACTAGACTGAAAACTGGAAAAGACTCCTGTCCCTTTAATGGCTGTGCAGAACAGGGAATAACGGCAGGTGTTGCTTGTCATGCAACCAGCAAACAAGAGCTATATTTTGTTGTGCTAGAACTCATTTCTGTAAACCTGTATAGCTCTAGAGCAGGGGTAGGCAAGCTAAGGCCCGGGGGCCGGATGCAGCCCCCCGAGGACTTTGGACCAGCCCCAGGCCAGTCCTGCCACCGCCGCCACCCCCCCGCCGCTGCCCGCCATGATGATATTGATTATTGTTGTATTACTTGTTCTTGGGGTTTTCTTGGCAAAATCTCCACAGGGGTTTTGCCATGGCTTTTCTGGGGCTGAGAGAATGTGCATGCATATATATTTTTAATTTTTAATTTTATTTATTTATTTATTTATTTATTTATTTTTGGTGCATCGCCCCCCCCCCCCCCAATTGTCTGAAGGACAGCAACCCAGCCCCCCGCTCAAAAAGGTTGCCTACCCTTGCTCTAGAGTGTGATCCCTACCTGATATTTTTGTGTCTTTCAGGGTTTACAGCATACTACTTTTAGAAGTTAGTTTTAATGATCATCAGAATCCTGTATTTGGAGATGTATTGTATTGGAGGATCTAAAATATGTCTCCCCTCTCCCTTCTTATTGCACTCACCTTCCTTCTCTAGGACACCCCTCTTCACTGACTTTTAGTGGCCAGTGGAGAGCAGGAAACAGATGAATAGCATCTAGCTATGTGACTGTTATCATATGCACAACAATTGTGTCATCTTCCAGCCTCCAGAGGACCATCGTCAAAGCCATCATAACTGTGTGTCTGGCTATAATCCCATAGAAAGCTGCTTCTCATCCAAGACCTGGAGTGAGGGAAGACAGTTTGGGCAATGTAGAATTTCAAAGAAAATCCCTTGTGTGAATTGCAAGTTCCGCAATGACAAAAATAAAGTGACATGCTCAGGTGTAAATTGGACTGACATCAGCATATGTTACTAAAAGGATGGCAGCCATGGTGCATTATGGGGTTGGGGGGAACACCCAGAAACTTTTACTTGCCTGGTTTCTTTTCAGTTTTATATGACAACAGAAGTGGAATTTTGGCATGATTAATGGTTTCACAGTGGACCCTTTGTTCTTTACAAATCATTCATTGCATAAATGTGGAGGCTGTTTGTTTTCAATTATTCATGATAGAATACTTGCTTTATGTTTTACTGTTAAATGGAACCAACAAAGCTGCACTAATTCTTTTGTAAAAGAAACTCCAGAGGCAATGCTTTTCATATGTTTTTCCTTATGAGGGGAATCTTGTAGGTTTTTTATGTTTTGTAAAGATGCCCCATTTCTCTCATTGACTGTAAAATGTAATCTCTTTGTAAATGTTAACTACTTTAGTCAATATAGGGTCGTTCTATAATGCAGCATGGATACGTCTTGATCAAATGGCATCTTATAGTCATGCTTCATGAAACATCTATCTGCATAACCATTTGGAGAAGAGGCGTAAAGATGCCCCGTTTTCTTACTACTTCATGTTTCTATTATTTTTATTGTACAGCAGGCATCTGTAATTCTAGATATTTATAATTTGTGACTTTAAACTGAATATTTTAATCTAGAGTGTGTTAGCTACCCCAAGTGCTTTTGAGTAAGGATGGGATATGAATAAGTAACAATGAGAACAGTCATGACAGTTTAAGAAGCTATTTTCCAAGGCCAATCAGTTATCTAAAAGCAATAGTACCTGAACATAGTTTTTTGTGGGTTTTTCAGGCTGTGTGGCCATGTTCTAGAAGAGTTTCTTTCTGATGTTTCGCTAGCATCTGTGGCTGGCATCCTCAGAGAAAGTTTCTGGCATCCTCAGCTGGCATTCTCAGAGAAAGTTTCTCTGAGGATGCCAGCCACAGATGCTGGCGAAATGCCAGAAAGAAACTCTTCTAGAACATGGCCACACAGCCCAAAAAAACCCACAAAAAACTATGGATGCCCGCCATGAAAGCCTACGACTTCACAGTACCTGAACATTTTTCAGATTATTGGGCTCTTTCTCAATACATAATTAATAGCACTATGATGATTCCACTTAACTGCCATGGAATTCTATGGAATCTTGGGGTTTGTAGTATGGAGAGGCACTAGAGCTCTCTGGCTGAGACGTCTAAGCATCCCTTCTTAAAGTGCTGATACTCGTATTCCATGGGTTTTGCTATGGCAGTTAAAGTGGAATCATAACACTGTAAGTGTGTAGTGTGAAAGGGACACAGGTAAGCAATTCCAGACATTCCAGAGTGACCTTAGTGCTATTTTTCAAGAACCACTAGAAACGTGTGGGCTACACCTCTGCCTTTTTACCAAAATGGAAGTGACCAGGGATTATTTATTTTTTTTAAAAAAAAATCCCCCCTCCAAAGGATGTGGAAGTTCAAAATAGCTTTAAATGAGACAATCAAACAATTATCAAATTTTGAGCTGTTTTCTTTTTTAATGGGGAGCACTGTGACTACAATGGTCCATTAGGGATTGCACAAAAGGTCTTGATGGGCCATCTGTGGCCCATGTATTGCACAATTATCACACTGGGTTAAATTTCAAGATGAATGCAGACAACCATTTATCACATGTCCACCATATGTACACTTTCCGCATTGCCAATGAACTTACAGGAGATATTGGTGGTTTGTAACATGAAGCCACACATGAAAAAACAGTTTTTATTGTGAGTTATCTTCTCTGGCTTTCTGTTTGTTGCTTAACATTGTCTCAGGGTGCAACATACATTTCAATTTCTCCTGACAGCTATGGCTTAAATCAATTCATGAATATCCCAGACATTCCCAGTGATGTATTCAAATCTTTAACTCCAAGTCTCAAGTCAAGTCCAAAGTCTCTACCTTCAAGTCTCAATTTGAGTCTCAAGGCCTTGCAAGATGCTTTCAAGTCAAGTCTCAAGTATGGGAGCCAACTTTAACAGAAAAAAGGTGTGTTTGTGTGGGTGTGGGTGTATTTCAAGAACTAGAAAATAAAGAAAATTACAAATCTCAAGTTGATTCAGTGTATTATTTATTGCCAAGTCAAATCCAAGTCAAGAGATTGAAGCAACTTTAGTCTATCAGTCTTTATCACTGAACATTCCTGTCAATGGGTGTACAAAGCACTAGTACAATGTTCTTCAAATGGATCCTGTTCAGTAACTGTGTGGGAAGTTGAATGCACAGAAAGATAAATTGCCACCGCATATTAAATTTTGGGATAACTTTCCAGACTTAGGAGCTTACTTTTTAAAGTGGAAAAACCTTCCTGATGTGCAGCCAGGATGCTGAATAGGGGTGGAAATTGCTGGGCGACTGCAGCCTAGGTCCTAGCCGGGCTCAGACAGCCCTTTTTAGAAAACAGAAGCTTTCTAAAATGACAGCATGCCTACACTTCACCTGCATTCAAAAATTTAACTCTTTTCCCTCTGCACCCACTCTCAGATATTAATAATGCTTTCTGTAGTTTAGAAGAGGCTTTCCCAATCTCCCTTTTTGCAACCTTTCTGGGACAGAATGCTCTTAATTGGTGTCCATTCACAGACTCCTCCTAAGTGCTTTTTCTCTTTCATTCCACTGCTCCTACCCCAGTCTGTCATTCATTCTTTTCCTTCACTCCTTCTTGGCCCCTCTTACTGGTTCAGTCTTCATATTTAATGTTTTTCACTTTTCTCCTATCCTATTCAACAGGCTCTCATGTACTATCACATTTGCTGGGAAGAGAGTGCAACTATGCTGAACTATTTAATGTACCAACTTGGGACACACAAATGTTGGGTTTATGTACATAATCAAAATAGTGCCATTTGGAACTTCAAGTTATTATGACAAGGTGACTAGTTACTAAAGACAAGAGCTCATCTTAGTGACTGCCAAATATAGATTTACAGAGGTTTGGAACCCTCTCTGAAGGGAGTGGAGAACTTGGGCTTGAAGGTGACCACTTTTTTACTTTCCCACTCTCGGGTTTGTGGACACAGCCCACAGAATGAGCTTAAGTTGAGATGCAGCCAGATCCAAGCCATAGCTGTCCCTTTGGGACACTAACCCAGCCTGCATACTTTTTGAACATCCTAGAATTAACCATATATTGAATATCTGCTTGAGTAAGACTTCAGTGGCTTGTATCATACCTTTCAGCTGGTAAAGCAAAATCAACTTTAAAATAATGAGAGATTAAGAGGCTTTAGACCAAATGTTTAATTTTAGTCACCATGTGGAGAGTGGAGAACAGAGAGACAGAAACAGAAACAAGATATCGAGATGGGAGAGGAGACTAGAAAGGAGAGTCAGAAATCTGAAAAGGAGGGGGATAAAAGGATGGTAGCAAGGAGATGAGAAGACAGTGATTGGAGAGCATTGAAAGGAGACAGCAAGAAGGCAAGGTGACCTGAGATCAGAAAGGAGAGTAAGAAGCTTGGATAGGAGGGAGACCACAGTATAGGAGTGATGTGATGAGAGGGCGGTGAGTGATGAGCGAGGAACAGAGAGTGAGGATGATGGTGAGATAAGAGAAGAAGCTGGAGTCCAGAGACGAAAGTAAGAACTGGATAAGAATGGAAGAATGGAAGGACTGAGCTAAGGTTCAGAGAGAGCAGAAACAGAGTGTGCTGAACTGAAATGAATTGGAAGAATTGTATTGAATCATAATGGAAAGAAATGGATTCAATTGATTGGAAAAGGAGAGGAAATAGCTGGACATATTAACAGAAAAGGACAAAACAATTTACAAGACACCAAGATTTAAAAGAAAACTACCTGAAAATGGTGCACCGTTGGTACCTGACCCCACAAAAAAAAAAAATCACAAAAATTTACAAGATATAGAGCAAAACACATGATGAAAATGCCAAAAAACAGTGGGATCCTGATGTCATATGTAGTGGAATTGCCAATAGGTGATTTTTATTTATTTATTTATTTTTGGAAAATAATACTCATTACAATAAAGAAGATCTTGAAAATCAGTTATCAAATGAGACCAGAGATATGCTTACTGAGTATGATGAATAAAATTACAAAAAAGGATAAAAAGAAACATTGGAGAATTTTAGTATAGATGGTTTCAGCAGCCAGGATACTACTGATGCAAAAATGAAAAGCAAAGGAAAGCTCAGCCATAGAAGACTGGTTAATGAGACTAGGGGGGAAGCAGACGACTGCTTCCGGGATGCCACCGGACGGAGCACTGGCGGAGCGGAGCCTCCGCACCACGGCGCTCCTGCGGCGTCCCTAAAAGGAGCTCCAAATTGGCGCTCCTTTTAGATGTCAGGGAAAGTGCACCCTAAAAGCGGCGGGCGCACTTTCCCTGACTCTTCCGCCGCAGCGCATGCGGTCGCTGCGGCGTGAGGTCATCCCTGGAGCGCCAGCCATGTGGAGGGCCGGCGACTCCGAGGGCGACCTCAGGAAGAGGAAGGGGCGCCGCTCGTGTGGCTGCCCCTCCTCTTCCGGGCCTCAAAGACGACTCTATTAGTCGTCTGCCAAGGCCCTGACAGACATGATCAAATTAGACAAATTAACAAGCTAGCTAAACCAAAAAGCAATAAGAAAAGTTGATAAAGACTGGTCACCGGTCATGGAATAATGTAAAAATATGTGGAAATGAAAACAATAAGAAGAAATAGGAAGTAATGATAATCTAGATAGCTAAATCAAAGCTCATAATGACAGAGTTTACAAATAAACTACAGGCAATAGTAAAGATAAGGATTAGTTAAATCAGAAGTCAAGAATATAAAGAGAAAGATATCTTACAACTTCAAATGAACAATAGAAGTATAGAAATTACAGATAGGTAACAAATAGTAGATGGAATTCAAAGACATAGCTATGTTAGTCTAGAAAATCAGTATGCAAATGGATCTAACTGAAAGAAAGAGGTTGGTACCATGAACTTTTGTAGACTTGAGCCTACTGCATCAGCACTCGCATCAGCACTCATGCTACCAACTTCTTTTAGTTAGTCTCAAAACTGCTAAAAACCCCTTTACAAGTAGGAGATAAACAAACAGCAATAAAAATTAGTAATGATGAAGGAAATTGAGTATATAATATACAGAAATTACTGTTTTTATTATTTATTTTATGTTTCTCATTGTTATAAATATAAAGTAAAAAAAATAGTGTAATTTGATCTCAAATAATCTCAAAATTGTTACCACAGAGTGCTTATTATGTGGCAAACATAATCCCTGTGTTTTCCTCCCAGCCATATCTTCTAGAAGGTAACTCAGAGTATTATGCATTCCTTATTGTACACCAAACTATGCTGGACAATCCTGATATTATTTATATTACTTAGATGTTAGATAACACATTTAGATTTTCAAGCCTGGATTATGAATGTGTATAGTTTCATTACACTGCTTTACATATGTCATTAGTTTATTGTGGTGCATTTTAGTCTATTTCAAGATGATAATAAAATGTATTTAACCTACTTTAATTGGAATATTATTTAGTCTCTTTTAAATAGGTGAGCCACACACCACTTTTACCCAAACAAAAGATCCTGCATCCCTGGACTGGGAGAGAAGGCAGCCTTGTGAAAATGTATGTCTTAGGAGCTTATTGCATTACCTTTTGGGTGTTTGAGAGCACAGAATGTCCAACTGGAGCATGAATTACCATCTCTGGAACAGTTCTACATGTTGAATCTTTCCTACTGAGTTACATAGGATTGCTTTGTGTTTAAATTAATTGTTTACCCAGAGCGCCTGTCTCCTAACCTTAATTTCCCTTTATTTATTCTTCTGTCTAACACCTAATGAGTCACTAATCTGCACAAGGAAGCACACCTATTAACTTCAGAGGATTCTAATTTCCTCTGAAGTCATCTCCCTCAGAGCTTTTCATCTCAGACTTATGGCTGCATCTCTCTCACACTCAGTAATTGCAGCAGGCTGGTTTCCTGTGGTTCATCCAGTGTCTCATCACTACTATTAAGGAGTTCAGGGGATAACAACTGACTCACATCTTGGTTATGCTGATATTTTAAAAATCACTTATAAACAGCATTAGGATTGCCTAACATCGCTTGGTGTGCAATAAGGAATGCATAATAAAATATGAATGACCCAAAGTAGACTCCCAAGAGACATGGCAGGGTAGTGGTGGTGGAACTGACTTTCTTCTTTTTTGTTGTTAACTGCCCTTGAATCAGTTTTGACTAATGGAGGCCCTATGTTGGGTTTATGTTGGGATTAACATGCACTCTGTGGTAACAATCCTACATTAGATGGCATAGTGGCATATGTGGCATAGTGTTTTGGATTTTGGACTAGGGGTGTATCCACACTAGAAGTAATGCAGTTTGGCAACACTTTAACTGCCATGGCTCCATCTTGCAGAATCCTGGGATTTATAGCTTTGCGAGGCATCAGCACTCTTTGGCACAGAAAGCTAAAGACCTTGCAAAATTACAAATCCCTGGATTCCATAGGATGGAGTTACAGCAATTAAAGTAGTGTCAAACTGCATTATTGCTACAGTGTAGTTGCTCTCTTTGATTCAGGAGACCAGGCTTCAAATCCCTGCTCAGCCATGGAAAACCACTGAGTGATCTTGTGCAAGTCACATTCTCTCAGCCTTAGAGAAAGGCAAGAGCAAACTTCATCTGAGGAAATCTTGTTGATAGATTTGCTTTAGGATTGCCATAAGATGGAAACAACTTGAGTGTGGCAATAATAGCAAGCACTCTGTGGTAAGAATCCTGAAATTATTATATTATTGGGTTTGTGTAAATAAATCCCAAGTTTATATGCCCTTGATTGTACAGTCACTACAAGTAGACTAAACATATATGACCAAGAATGCTGTTTGATTTTTAAAAGTAATAAAAAAGAAGGCCTTTTTATATTTGTAATAGATCTTCAGAGCAATTAAGAGGAATAGAAAGCATCAATGTTGTTGTTGTTGTTGTTGTTGATGTTGTTATGTGCCTTCATGTCATTTCTGACTTGTGTTCACCATGGGGCTTTCTTGGCAGGATTTGTTCAGAGGTGGTTTGCCTTTGCCTTTCCCTGAAGCTGAGAGCATGTGACTTGCTCAAGGTCACACAGTGGGTTTCATGGCCCAGCAGGGAATTGAACCCTGGTCTCCTGAATCATAGTCCAGCACTCAAATGATTATGCTACACTGACTATTTGTCAAATAAATATATTTGATAAGAAGTCAATTAGCATATCCTATTTGTTCTAGTTTACCATAGTAAATGCAGAACCAGTTTTAGCCCAAAATATTCCAGCAAATGTTTGGTTCCTGGCAAACCCTGTACAGTTAATGAATATTAAAGGAGTAACTTTAAGATATACAATAAGAGATTTCTATAGATATGATATCCAGGCATCAACCCTTATATGTAAAAACAGGCCTATTTTAGGAGATTATCACACACTTCTTTTCGGCCGATCCAGGCACAGACAGGGCATAGGCTTAAACTGATCAAAATGGGTCTTATTGCATAGCTCTGTGCCCAGTTCAGATGCATTGCATACCCTATCCAGACTCCTGGCAGATCCTTGACATACTTTGCAAAGAACGATACTTTTCTGTTCTTTGCAAAGTATGCCAGGAATCCATATTGGGTACACAATGCATCCCAGTTGGGCATGGAGGCATGCAATAAGATCCGTTTTGACCAGTTTAAGCTCGTGTCCAGCTTGTGCCTGGATCAGCTGAAAAGAGGTGTGCAATAATCTTAGTCATTGCCTGACTCTAGCCAGGATTCCAGATCTTATAATGGACTAGCTGGACCAAGTACATTCTAAAAGGAAGAATTAAAAATGGTTTCATCACTATATGCATGCATGCCATTATCTAACTATCTCTGGGTGTTTGCTTTTCCTTTGAATGTTTAGAGTCATTAGAAATAACTCAACACTACACTACAAGCGCTCCATGCAACCAGTGAGTTCATTTGCAGCTTTGGTCCTTGGAATGTACATCACATCATTGTCTGGTAAGCACACCCAAAGTGACTGACTGTTCATTATGAATCAGTGCTGAACTCATTCAACTTATATAATCCTTTCTGAATTTGGAACTGAAATTATACTCAAAGATAGGTAATAGCATACTGTATTGGATGCAAAACTTCCATGTATTTAGTATCTTTTGATCAAACACAGTTATGAAAGCAGGATATGATGTAGTTCTGTCTAGATCTTTAACTCCATTCAAAGAGCTGATAGGGAAGTAAGTTTGAATATGCAGTTTTTCCTACAAAACATACACAGTATTGACACTACAAGATGATAACAGGAATTGAAAAAAAGATGAGATACATGTCTGATGTGGGTTAATGATGTATCTGTCCTGTGCTAGTAGTCACAGACCATCCAACCTCCTCAATGTGGCAGGGGGAGACCTAAGAGACCCACTTTTCCAATTGCTATTAAAATATCTCAGTTTCTCTTTCCTCTCAGTTTCTCTTTTTATCTTCAGCTTGCTCCAATTGCTGCTGAGTTTAAATTGGAAAAATCATTTGTATTCAATTAACTCAGTGGGAAGGGGAGAGGAAGGAGCAGATCTTAACTGTCCCAACAGACATAAGCAAAAGCAAATTGCCACAGCCTCTCCTAGCTTGTTTGATCTTCCTCATTATTAACTTTTGCCATCTTGAGTTCATTCTGATATTGCTTAGTCACATATGTCAGTTTTTTAATCTTTGAAACGTTTGCAGGTCTACTTTTCTGTGTGTATGTGCCTTCACAATGTCCACACAACTAGAGCCTCACACATTTCAAAGATGAAAAATTGGACATATGTGGCCAAGCATGTGTGTGTGTGTGTGTGAGAGAGAGAGAGAGAGAGAGAGACTTCACACTAGGGATCATATTGCAAACACAGGTTGGATAATGGAGTGCACCAAAGAATTTCAAAAGAAATTAAATCTGTGCTTCATAGATTATAGCAAAGCATTTGATTGTATAGCTCATGAAAACCTATGGATTTCTCATAAAGAAATGGATGTTCCAAAAAATTAGATTGTTCTGATGTGCGACTTGTACTCAGGACAAGAGGCTAGTGTCAGGACAGAATACAGAGAAACTGAATGGTTTCCAATTGGCAAGCAGGTCAGGCAAGGCTGTATTTTATCACCCTGTCTCTTTAACCTGTATGCTGAACATATACCGTATTTTTCGGCATATAAGACGCTCCGGCATATAAGA
>JAIPUX010001232.1:145268807-145286340 GCA_020142125.1 Phrynosoma platyrhinos | reverse complement strand
CAGAGGGGCGGGTTATAAATAAAAATTATTATTATATTATTATATTATATGTAGTAGGGTTCAAAACCCAGGCTGGTTGGACCACTTTAAAGTGAATGGTACAATAGCTCAAAGGGACAAAGGACAATGATGATGAATGGAGGTGTGTCTCAACTGTTATGTAGACAACTCTTTTGCTTCGGAAGCAACAGACAAAAAGTCAGTGTCTGGTTTAACCATCAGCTATGCTGACAGTCCCATTGTATAGAGGCCAAGAAAGCAGAATTGTGTTGCCCTAAGTACCACAGAGGCTGAATTCACAGTGCTTTCAGAGATGGCTAGCAAAGTTCAGTGGGTCAGGCAGTTATTGAAAGATCTGGGAGAAACATATAACACACCAGCCATAATACATGAAGATTCACTGGCATGCATTGCTTTGGCAGAAGCCAAAAACATAAAAAGTAGGACAAAATACATTTGGGTGAGATATCAAAATGTGCATGAGATGGTACAGGATGAGATCCTGACACTGCAATGCTGTGCATTGGAAGATAACAGTGCAGGTATACTCACAAAAGCGCTACCTGTAGAAAGGCATGAGAGGATGACAAATAGATTGGGTGTGAGATATAACTTTATCCTGACAGAACAGGCCTAAAGATCCACATTCTTCCAACAGACCTGTATTTAGGTACTTCATGTGTTAACAAGATGATAGGGAAGGAAGAACAAATGAGTGGCTTAAGGAAAACACCTGGGTGGCTACTGCTATCCCTCAACATTTGCTGCCTGGCACAGTTACCTTATTTTGCCTGTCCTGGTATATGTCATTACCTCTTTTTACTGAAGTTTCAGAGGTGTGAATCCTTTTGTTGCTAAAATGATGCCCTCTAGGTATTAGCAGGTTTGAGGAAATCCCTGTATTTGCTGAAATACAGTGAGCCCTTGGTATCCACTGGGTTAAGTTCCAGGAACCCCTGTCAGAATCTGTGGATGCTCATGTCCCATTACATACAATGGCATAGTAAAATGATGTCTCTTATATGTAATTGCAACATCAGTTTGCTTTTTAGAATTTTAAGAAAACATTTTCAAGGCATGGATAATTGAATCTGTGGATAAAAAATCCATGGATACTGAGGACTTTATACAATTTTACCGAAAGATATCTAAGCTAGAGGAAACCCCAAACACAGCACAATGGACACTGAGCTTGCCTCAATCACATGGGCTGTTTAGTGACTGTTGGGATAGGAAAGAGAAAGTGGTTTAGGAGAGTCAGTGGAATGGAGTATCCTCTAAAACAGGGGTCGGCAACCTATGGCCCACAGGCTGGCCCCGGCCCCTTGAAGTCTTTGGACTAGCGCTAGCCCAGTCCTGCTACCGCCGCCGCCACTGTGCGCTGTCCCCATGTGAGTTGCAGCCGCCATTTTGTTTTCCAAAATGGCTGCCGCAACTCGTTCGCACATGCGCCGGAGTACTGCACATACACAAACGAATCGCAGCCGCCATTTTGGAAAACAAAATGGTGGCCACGACTTGTTCACACATGCGCCGGATTACTGCACATGCGCAAACGAGTCGCGGCTGCCATTTTGGAAAACAAAATGGCAGCCGCGACTCGCTCGTGCATGCACAGTATGCTGGAAGTACTGTGCATGCACGCGTGAGCTTGCACATGCACACGCAGTACTTCCGGCGTACTGCGCATGTGCAAGCGAGCGTGCGCGTGGGCCGCTATTCCCCCCCCCAGCCTGCAGAAGAGCTCCGGACCAGCGGACCGGTCCGAGGAAGGTAAAAGTTTCCTACCCCTGCTCTAGAAAAAGGCAGGCTGGCTGACACTTCAGTCACAGCTGCATGACAGGAAAGAATCAATGAGAAAGCTTCTCTTCTTATTGCATATTCATGTTTTCAGCCCTTTTCTGGCTATTGTACAGTGCTTGAAATTGCTCAGCTGCAATTAGGTGTGAATGGATTTTAGAAATGTTGTTGTTGTGGGCTGTCAAGTTGTTTCCAGCTAATGGCGACCCTCAGGCAAACGTATCATGGAGTTTTCTTGGCAAATTTTTTCAGAGGGGGTTTGTCATTGACATCCTCTGAAGCTGAGAGTGTGTGACTTACCCAAGGTCACTCAGTGGGTTTCCATAACCTAGCTAGGATTTGAACCCTGGTTTCCAGAGTCTGAGTCCAATGTTCAAACCAATACATCACGCTGGTTCATTTCATTAAACATCTTATCCTTTTCAGTGATTTTTTATTTCCTTTTGTGAAACAGTTTGTTGCTGGGCACAATAAAAAATGTTGATTATAACTTAGAAAGACCTATATGTATTAGGTCCAGGCTATCTGGCAGACCCTCTCTTCCCCCTATGAGTCTGCCCAGGCCCTGAGATCATCAGGAAAGGCCCTTCTTCCATTGCTGCACCTGTCATAAGCTCAATTTGTGGGGACATGAAAAAGGGCATTTTTGGTGGCTGCCTCTATACACTGGAACTCTTTTTTCTATGGAGGTCATAATAGTCCCCTGCATGCTGTCTTTCCATTGTGAAGCAAAGACTTATTCCATCTGGCTTTTAAAATGGAAAGTTTTAAAGAAATGAACTAAGAATGCTTTATTGATTTAGACTGAACTATTTTAACTGCTGCTTATCTTTTAATGGCATTTTATCCTTTTAAGAATAGTTTTAAATTATTTTAATATTGTCAGTAGTTTAATCTCATTTTAATGTTATTTTTTGTAATTTTTTAAAATGTCTGTGGGGGTTTTTTTTTTAGATTGTAAGCTATCTTGGAGCCCAGTTTTGAGAGAAAGGTGGGATATAAATAAATATAACAACAACAATAGGAATGGATTTAAAAGATATTGGCAATAGGTCTCCACTGCAAATCCACTTCCACTGTCTGTTTATTAATATTTTATTACATGGGGCAGAACAGAGATAAAAATGAAGTGCTAGCTTATGTAATTTTACTGAAACAAATGATGCTCTCACATTGTCCTCATGGGACGCATCCTTATTTCCTTGACTGAGTTTTCCTTCTGCACTGACTGGAACATCTTTATTGCCCACTAATCCCACATAGCAAAACTATTCTGTGCTTCAGTTGTATGCAGTTACAGAAAACATGTTACAACAGGATACAGATGGAGATCTGCATTCAGACTCACTTCTAAATGGCACTACAAATGGGCAACATCTGAATACAGATGTGTCCATCTTTTATTTTCATTTGAATGTGCAATCCAACATGCATTCTCATCTACCATTCCAACTGGCAGAAAGTAAGCATGTGGTCACAAACAATTGTGCTCCTTGGTTCCAATATCCACTTTTAAAATATCACTGATTTTTTGCTAACAGAAAAAAAAACAGAAAGTTGGTGAGCTTCTGTAAATCTTAAGAATTTAATAGATTGCCTGATTTATTTATTATTTTAACTATAGAAACATACATGGGGGAAATAGAGCAGTGTCTAGCAACTATTATGAGAGCAAAATCAAGTACGCACCTGCAAAGTAAATATCAAGAGATGAGGTGAGAATCAACAGAAGCCATCTGAGATTCAACACTTGCTCTGACAGCTACCCCCCTTATGCACACCACATTGCTTTATTTGAAGAGAGTATATGGAAAGCATGATGTGGTCTGGGCCCTGGGAACAGCCCTCTCACTTACTTTTCCACAAGAAGAAACTCACACAATCAACATGATCACTCTGTAGCAAAATGGCTTCCTTTTTTTTTTTAACTATTGATTTATTTGCTTCCCAGTTTTCTTGCTGTCTCATCAATATATCACATACCATAAGCCCCTCTAACAACTGCATCCTGTTTTGGGAGAAAGGCAAGATATAAATTCTATCTATCTATCAATCAATCAATCAATTTACACAATCTATTGCAGAATTTTTTGATAAACATGAATAGCAATTTATTTGAGAACCTGGCAACATTAGCAGTGGGGAATTTTTTGAAAGTGTAATGAGTGACACCATGAAGTACTTTTTAAAAATAACCTTCCATGTTCTGTACAAATCAGCCAGTGACCAAGACCAATTTTATTCTATGGCAATAGGGCTAAATAATTTGTTCTGGGTTTTGATTCAAACTATAAAGGAGCTATCCTTTGTTGAACAGCTGCACTGTAGTTCCCCAACGCCTCATGTACATATCTCTCCTAGTTTCTCTTTGAGGGTCCAGACATAAGTTAATGACACTTTTTGAGGGCTTAAAAAAAGAAAAACACCCATGGAGGCGGCAATCTAGAAAATAAGAAATGAGGAAAAGAGGCTGCTGAATCACTTTGAGCCTAAATTCCATTAATGAAATGGCTTAGCAAAAAACCCAAAAAAAAACCGGACTAGTTGTTGCCAGAGCTGTACTGTCTACTATGTCATATGCTCCACAAGTTCTTCATTTGAACTGGAAAGGACTTAGAAAGCTGCCTTATGTCAAGTAAAACCATTGGTCTGTCTAGCCAGGTACTGTCAACACTGACTGATGAAAATGTTTTTGGGTTTCAGGCAAGATTCTTTTCTAGCATAACCTGGAGCCATGGATTGGACCTGGGATCTTCTGCCCAAAACACATTTCTGCTTCTGAGCTACAACCTCTTGGTTTCAGCAGATTTACAAGTACAACGGATCTTACTGGCGAAGAGACCCTCTAAAGATACGATTATTGCGGATCAGATTGCAGACCAGATTATTGCAGGGCATTTTAGACCCTCCAATCCCGGATTCCTGCCTTGTTCCTGGCCACATTTTGTCAATCTCCAGTTGGACTGAAGATTAACAAAATTTGCCCTGGTAAATGGGTGAGAGGAAAAGGCACCACTCATAGAGGAGGCCCAGAGCCTGCAGTGGAAGCCTGGTCACTGGCTGAGGTGGCACAGGCAGGCAGGTAGGCCTGGCTGGGGCCCAGGGACTTGGAGGAAGCATGGTGGTCTCGCTGGTTGCTGGGGGCATTGCTGCTGCCATCTGCTGCCACCCACTGCCTTCCATACGCTTTTTGTGGTGCAGGCAGGCAAGCAAGCCTGGCTGGGGCTTGAGGGTGGCCTGGTGGTCTCACTGGATGGTGGGGTTGAAGACTGCCACCACCCACCACCTTCCCCACACTTTTTGCAGCACGGGCAGGCAGCCAGGCAAGCGGGCCTGGGGGCAGCCTGGTGGTTTTGCTGGATGCTGGGGGGGGTGTTGAAGGTTGCCGCTACCTGTTGCCACTGCCCACTGCCTTCCCCACACTTTTTGTGGCATGGGCAAGCAAGCAGGCAGGCAGGCCTGACTAGGGCTGTCCTGGTGGTCTCACTCGGTGCTGCGGGGATTGAAGGCTGCCACCACCACCTACGCTTTTTGGGGTGCAGGCTGGCAGACAGGGCAGGCCTGGGAGCCCAGTAAGTCCTCACAGGGGGGGGGGGGCTTGGGGGTTTAAGGCCACTGCCACCACTGCTGCCACCTTTCCAATGCTTTTGGTGGAGTAAGCATGCCTTTTGGTGGCTCGGAAGCCCAGTAAGGCCTCACTGAGGAGTTTGGGGGGCTTAAGGCCTCTGCCACCACCTTTCCCATGCTTTCAGTGGGGCAGCCAAGCAGCAGGTTGGCGTTCTGGAGGCCCAGGGCCCTTGTTTTTGGCTTTTAGTTGGTCATGTCCTCCATTTTTGTTGAACGTCCTACCCATTTTGTCCCGTTTTTGTGGAAGAGAGTTATGGCAATCCTACTTCAAGGTGGGTAACAAATGTAAAACAGTACAAGTTAAATACAATAAAAAGCATTAAAATGTAAATACAAAGTTTAAAAACAATTTAACGATTTTAAAAAGTTAAAAACATTACACGTTACAATTTAAAATATATTAAGAATTTTATACAAAATACTATACAAAACTTGCACATCATTTAAAGTCCAACCTTTGTCAGTTTGAGAAAGCCTGGTGGCATAAGAATGTTTTCATCTGCCACTGAAAAGAGAGCAGGGATGGGGTCTACCTGGCCTCTCTTGGGAGGGAGACCCAGAGCCTGGGAGTAACAACTGAGAAGACCCTCTCTCTTGTTCCCACTAAAGTGCCTGAGAGGGTGGTGGGACCTCTCTGGTGATCTCAGTTTTCTTGTGGACTTGTAAAGGGAAATTGGACCTTCAAATAACCTGGACTAAAGTCAAAACCAGCACTTTGAATTGTGCCCAGAAATGTACTGGCAGCCAATGGAGCTGTTGTAACAAGGGGGTTGTATGCTCTCTATAGCCAGCACCAGTTAACAACCTGGCTGCAGCTATTTGGGCCAACTGAAGTTTCTTTTCAAAAGCAGTCCCTTGTAGAGCACATTACAGTAATCCAAACAGGGTGTAACCAAGGCATGTACCATTGTGGCCAGATCGACTTCTACGAGAGTGGGCACAGTTGGTGCACTAGTTTTAACTATGCAAAAACACTCCTGGTCACGGGGATTCTACCTGGCTTCTAGGCTCAGAGCTGAATTCAAGAGTACCCCTTAATTGTGAACCTGAGTTTTCAGGGAGAGTGTAACCCCATCTAACACCTATCACCCTATCTATTCAAACTATGCAGAAAATATCATACACATAGTAGGTTTAGATTCAGAGGCAGAAAGATTGAATATTAGGGAAAGGAACATTAACAACCTAAGATATACAGATGACATTATGCTACTAGCAGAAAACAACAAGTAATTACTAAAGAAAAAGAGTAATTACTTATAGAAGATTAAGGAAGAAAGGACAAAGATAGGCTTAATCCTGAACATTAAGAAAATCAAAATGACCAAATGCAATATCTTCACAAATTCATCCTAGATAACAAGGCAATTGAAAGACTCGAAGAGTCGAGTCAGATCAAACATTGACCAGAATGGAGACTGCAGCCAAGAAATATGAAGACTAGGACTGTAAAGGGAAACTATGAAAAAACTAGACAAGTAAACTACAAAAGCATATATCTGAACACTAAAGTTAGGATTGTCCTAGCCATTATATTCTCCATTACCATGTATGGGTGTGAGAGCTGGACAAAGAAGAAAGCTGATGGAAAGTAAATAAACTGACATGAGATGTGGTTCTTGAGAAGTACTGAGGATACTGTTGACAGCCAAGAAGACAAACAAATGTGTTCTAGAACAGATAAAGCCTGAACTCTCTGGAAACCAGGATGAATAAACTGAGACTGTCATATTTTGGTCACATCATCAAAAGGCAGGATTCATTAGAAAAGACAATGATGCTGGGAAAGACAGAGGGCAATAGAAAGAGGAAGAGCACACACCAACAACATACATACATACATACATACATACAATAACCAACATCTTGAATCAGGACATAGAAAGGTAACTGGACTGATAAAAAATCTGAAAACCAAACCCTATGAGGTTTTAGCATGGTAAAGAGAAGACTGAAAGGTAACATAATACACATCTTTAAATATCTCAAGAAATGCCATGTAGAAGATGGAGCAGGATTGTCTTCTGCTGCTCCAGAGATTAGGGCTGCATCTACACTGCAGATTTAATGCAGTTTGACACCGCTTTAACTGCTATGGCTCAATGCTATGGAATTTTGGGGTTTGTAGTTTTGTGAGAGGTTTGGCTTTCTCTGTCAGAGAGCTCTGGTGCCACAATGAACAAAGCCCAAGAGTCATGACAATTAAAGCAGTGTCATGACAGTTAAAGTGGTGTCAAACTACATTATTTCTGCACTGTGTCAGCAGCCTTACATGAAACAATCAATTCAAATGATAGGAAATAAGAGGACTGTCCTCTGACAGCCCTTCAAACAGAAGCCTGTCCTCTGTAAAACAGAATTAGTGACCATCCTTAAACAGGATGCATGATCACCCTTGGCAAGATCCAAATGCCAAATCCAAGTCTTTGCCCCAGTGAAAGAACTTGGTTATATTAAAGGATTTACATGAGGTGTGAGAAGTAGCCTGTGTCTGAAATAAAATATATGGCTTTGATCTTCCTGTGCAAACTGGCTTTGTGCTGGTTTGTTTATCTCCTTCCAGCTGAAAGCAAAGCTAGTGCTTTATAATTAAAACTATTGATCAGCATGTTCACATTGTATATAAAGCCCATTACTGTTTAACAGTTTTACTCATTATATTCACATTGCAACTCTGCATTTTCCTCGCTTGCTTAAATTTTTGCTTGGAGCTTTGCTGCCACATTAGTCCAAGAAAATGAAGAAGAAGCAGCCGCTGCTGCTTCCACCACCATAAAGATATAGTCCAGAAAGGAGGAAAGAGCAATCTTTTTAGCTATTACTTTTTAAAGCACTAGAACTGGTGAAGGAGCCGTGACTATTGATTTACTTTTTTCTCATGCATATTAAATTTATAGGGGTGGGATCGCTGCTCAAAGAAAAAAAAAAGCCCAATGTATCTGAGCTTCTTGCTAGATTCATGAGAGAGACCTGGAGAGAGGGTTAGGGTTAAAGTCTGGCCTTTAAGGGAGGGAAATGTCAAATGTTTATGATGGAAATGTACTTGAGAATAAAAATGATTGCTCTTCTGTAAATTGTGACCTTTTGATAAACTGCATGACCACAAAACGAGTTTTTTACCTTTTCACAAGAGTTGTTAATGAGAAGTTTTAGCCTGTGTTTTATGGCAGATACTCAGATAACTGAAGGCAAACAGTACCCTCAGTCATCTGAGGCTGGGGTAGAGCGCCATACAGAAATATTACATAGGTTTGGATACCTGGCTTTGTGCTCAAAATGCTCATGCATAGGATGTTTTGAAATCAACAACAACATCTTGTATTGAGTGAGGTTTTAGGACTTTTTTGACCATAGAGAGAATTCCAATGTATTGAGAGTTGCATTTGTCATCTGTCATTAGAGTTAGGGCTAGGATTTAATATCTTTTGCCTGTATTTTCTGACCCTCTAAAGAATGTCAATATCTTTTTCAATGGGGCCAATGTGCTGATTGTAAGATTATGTCCTGTCTGCTTTCTTGAATCATTGTCTCCTGAAAAATGGCATGTGGCAAGTCACATAGAGAAAAAGTATCCTAGTGACAAAAAACCCAATAGATTTGTTGGGATTTTGGAGGTGGGGGTTGCTGTTTTAAAAAATGCATGTGACTATTAGCTGTAATCTGAGAAATTATTTTTTTTTTAACATCTTTTCAGGTGAGCATGCGACAGAATTTCTACCTTCTATGGGAAAGGTAGCGTAGTGTAGTGGTTTGAGTGTTGGACTATGACTGGAGATCAGGGTTCTATTCCCCACTCAAGCATAAAAACCCACTGGGTGACATTGAGCAAGTCACACTCTCTCAGCCTCAGAGGATGGCAATGGTAACCCCCTGCTGAAGAAACTTGTCAAGAAAACCCTATGATAGGTTTGCCTTGAGGTCACCATAAGTCAAAAATGACTTGGAGGCACAATGTGTATGTTAATGTGAATTCTGCAACAAAATGTGATTCTCTGCTAGACTAATATGCCCCATCCTGGTGCATGAAGATTTAAATAAAGCAATGAAGAAACTGGGGAAACCTTATGAAAGTCTGCTAACCATTAACATTTTGCCAAAACCACTTAATGAATCAGGTTGTTATTAACTTTGGTGATTTCATGGAAACAGTGAACATTTTAGTTAGTTAAAATGTATTGATTAGTCAGTTGACCATATCAAAGCAATTAGCTTCAGACATTGTAAAACGCAAAAGTGTAGAGTGAGTGAAGTAGGTAGTGAGTAACAAGATCAATCAGACTAAAGTAAAATAAAATATAATGAAATACAGTAAGATAAATAAGAATATTGATAAAATGGAAAATTATAAGACAATACCCAGACTTATAATAATTAATTGTCCACAAGGTGGATAAGATGATAAAATGCAAAGCAATATATGTTTGCGTAAGTTTATCATGTTTGCACACAACCCCAATGTGTGCAATAAAATGTGCTCTTAGTGGACAGCCCTAACTATGAACTTGGCATTTCTAATGACTGTATATGTATTTTTGCCATGAAAGAAATAAGATAACAATTTGTTATATTCCAGGATAAAGTTTTGTCAAGTTGTGTCTGTAGATACTGGCCCCTTACTAAGGCATATAGTTGATAGTTAAATAAGACATGCATAATATCTTTTACTTCAGATGCTCCACAAACATATGTTCTCTTAATCTATGGCACTCGGTGGAGTTGTCCATATTTGACCATGAAATATAACTATTGAGTCAGGCCCATTTTCACATATTTTTGTTTGGAAAAACATTTTATTTTTTGAAATTATACAAAACTCACTGTTCATTGTTCTGTTCTGTCCATATTTCCTTATGAAAACAAACCTCATAGGGAATGACTGAGGGAGCTGGGTATGTTTAACTTACAGATGAGAAGACTGAAAGGTAACACAATAGCTGTCTTTAAATATCTCGAGGAATATCATGTAGAAAATGGAGCCAACTTGTCTTCTGCTACTCCAGAGACTTTGTATGGACCAAAAGTCCCATCCCCTCCCCCCATTTTGGCATTGTCTTGTTTGGACAATGCATGTCTCAAATCCTGGTTCTGGTGCAAGCAGTACAGATTATGGAGATTATTGCACATCCTTAAAAAATGTCTTACGCCTCTCAAATTGAAGTCTAATTTGGGCTGCATTTTTGTCTTATTTTCCGGCTTTTGCTCCCAAAACTGCCATCTGTGTACAGCCCTGCTCTAGTGCGGGTCCCTTAACTTGCTTCGGCGGCCATTTTTCAAAGTCGGAAAACTCCCAACTTTGAAAAATGGCTACCAAAGCGAGTTAAGGGTCTGCGCTGGAGCAGGGCTGCACTCGGATGGTGGTTTTGAGGGCAAAATCTGTACAATAGGACCAGGATACAGCCTGGATTAGACTTCAATTCAGGAAGGGTAAAATGCTTTTTAAAGACATGCAATAATCTCCAATGTCTGGGATGTTTTGCACCAGAACCAGAGTATAATAGCATTAAAATGCATTTCAAAAACCTCTTCCGTAGCTGGTCCAATCTTCCCCTATTATCTTGCCCTCCATTCCCACACTGCTGCAACTGTCTACATGGGCATCCTTCTGAGCCATATGCTCAGCCCATCAATTTAACCGTAGAAGCAAGAGACCAGTGGATGCAAATGGGACAGGCAACTCAGTGAGATATCAGAGAGTGGTGGACTCTCCATTTTAGGAAATCTGTAGATAGAGGCTGGATAGGCATCTCTCAGGAATACTTGAGTTGTGTATTCCTACCTGGCAGGAGTTGAAACTAGATAGCCTTTGTAGTCCTTTTCAACTCTAAGATTCTATTATTATTTGATTCCATTTTCATCTGGTTATCATCCTGACACATTATTTAGTCCTCTGTTGTATTCTGATTGGTTTGATATTATTCAAATTTAAATAAATAAATAAATAGAAGGACACTATTCATAATTAACAGAGCTTTGAAGATATTGTGTTATTCACTGTAGGGACATCTTACAATGTAAAACCTTCCATTTCTAAAATTGTCTAAGTCTAATAGGGTCTTGTCAGAGAAGTTTAGAAACTTACGTTGATGATAGGTAGTAAGTGTTTTACATTTCACAAAGTCATTCTGTTTTGACAGATAAGGTGCAAGCTTTTGAGCCTCACAGAGCTTTTAACATTAAATAAAAATAAATGCCTGTGTGTTTCATCTAGCAGACCTTGCTGCATTAAAATCATAAAAGACAAAAATATTTGTTAAGCAATTTGTATTCCAAGTTTAACCTTGTCCCTTAATTTTAATTGCTGTAAATTGTAAATACTCATAATAAAAATGCACTATTGCATGTTTCTATTACACTGCTCCCATAAAGGAGGTAAAATGACTGCTGTAGCAATTATTTGTCCTCAGTGACTCTCTGAATTGCTCCTCTGTCTTCTTAATTGAACCTGAAACCATAATATGATGCAATGCATCAAATATCATAAACATTGTATACAGACAGCCATTAAATTGTTTAATTATGTCACAAATACTGCTAAAAAAATCAGTCACTGATTAGAAGATGTCAAAAATACAGGTAGAGAAATAAGCAGCTAAGGAAATATTCTCTTTCTGTTTGACATTCGAACACCTGCAGAGACTGTGTTAAGTAGAATTCCATCATCATCATCACAGCATGTGCCTTTCCACAAATGTTTTTATAATACACAACCACATTTGGGTGGCTTTTCAAAATAATTGCATGTTGAGAACCAGTAAATATTCCACAGCAGCAAAACCATGTATAATACCAAGAATATTTTTTAAAATCTCATTCAAACTATGTTGATCTAAAATGCAAAATGGCAGAAGCTGGTGCCTGATGTGACTTCACGAAAATGAGAATAAAATTCAAGCACAGAATTCATTCATGTATGTTTCAGTTGTTCCATCCCATTCTCAAAATGTTAGTTATCACTTAAAATGCTGTTTGGAGTCCAATCAACCCTACAACCTAATTCTTAATTCATATTCTCTGATTGCAGACCTAGACATACAAGAGATCCAGAAGTGCTGCTGCTTCATACTTCTTCCCTTCCTCTTTCTTTTAACATGTAGTATAACACAGTGTGTGGATATGATGTACTAAGAGAATAGAGCAAGTGACTTAATAATCATAATTTGATCAGGGATGGCCATCTTAAACTGTTGTTCCCCATTTTGATTCTTAGGGAGAGGTGGGTAAGAAAAAAATATTATTAGCAGTAACTCCTCCTCCAACAACAGCAACAGCTTCTGGCAAACAATATTATGGATATTTGACATAGGCCTACACAACTCAATCCCTTTATAAAAACGTGTGCCTACACAACTCAATCCCTTCATGCACTGGACTAGGGTTATCTGTTCATTTGAAAAGAAAATGGAACTGAATGAGGAAATTCAATTGTGAGCTTCAAAATGTTGTCACTTGTTCAGAATTTCAGAACAAATGGATGCTTCTGCTGCATGTGAGAATGCTTGCCCAGTTTTCTATATTTGGACTGCCTTGTGGGTGAAGTTGCTGTGATCCCAAGAATGCTTGTAGGTAATTTTTAATACTAAGACCCACATTTTCCTCATTGCTCAATTTCAATCTTTGCTTATAGGTCAGATGCATGACTATACAAAGGGGGGTTGCAGACTGCCAGAAATAGTGCAAATTCAGTCCACTTAAAGGGTTAGGGTTAGGGTTAGGGAATCATGGGAACTGTATTTTATTGTGGCACCAGAGCTCTCTGACAGAGAAGGCTCAATGTCTCAGAACAAAAACAATTCCCATGATTCCCTAGCATTAACCCTAACCCTAAAAGTGGACTGAATTTGCACTATTTCTAGCAGTCTGCAACCCCCCTAAGTTAGGCAAAAGATGGTATAAGGCCTTTTCTCTGTCCCCCCACCCTCTCAGGTTCATTTGGTGAGAACAAGAGAGTGGGCCTTCTTGGTGACTGCTCCCAGGCTCTGAAACTCCCTCCCTAGAGAGGCCAGGATGGCTCCAACCCTGTTCTCCTTTCAGCGGCAGATAAAAACAGTCTTGTACTGTCAAGCTTTCTCAGACTGACATGGGTTGGGCTTTAAATGCTTTGGAATTCAGATTTTAAGGTTTGTATGCAGTTTTTAACACATTTTACATTTTAGCACATAACTGTTTTAACTTTTAAAATTGTTTAATTATTTTTTAAATTTTATATGTATACATTTTAATGCTTTTAAAATTGTTTAATTATTTTTTAAATTTTATATGTATACATTTTAATGCTTTTGCACTATTTTTTAATTGTATTTTTTAAAAAAATTGCTGTTTGCTGCCTTGAGTCCTTATATTGGGAAAAATATAAATAAATAACAACAATAATATAAAAGTTAGACTACTGTAATACTAATTATGAGAAGTGTTTAGAAGCTATAGTCAGTACAATAAGCAGCAGCCAGACCTTCCACACTATAGAGAGCATGACGTAGTGGTCTGAGCATTGGACTACAGTGCTGAAGACCAGGGTTCAATTTCTGCTCAGCCATGAAATGCACTGGGTGACCTTTCCTTCTCTTTTGTGAAAACATGAGAAATCGGGGGGGGGCACAAAAAGGATTATTTTCAGAGCTAAGCTAGGACTTTCAGACCCAGTGACCAAAATCAAGATGCAAATTTGGGAAATGTATCAGTTGGACCAAATGTATCATGTGGGGACAAGGCAAGCATACAAATGAGACAAATTCAATCAAGAGGGTCTTCTTCTTAGTTACTTAAGAAACCAAAGCCAATCCTGCCATTAGATAAAGTGAGGTGACTGTCTCAGATGGAGATGCTTCAATGGAGAAGAACGGTAGCCTGGCTTCCTAGTGCAGGGAAAGATGTGACCTCATTAATGGCGTTGAAATAAGATTCAAGAATTAGTAACTACATGTGATTTGGGGAGAAATCAACATCTTGCTCATTGTCTCAGGAAAGGCCATCCCCAACATTAGGCAGAGGTGGTGGTGATGATGATGATGATGATGATGATGATGATGATGATTCTTATTTCTTACCTCTCAGCAAGGCTCAAGGTGGGCTACAACATTGTTCAAAACACATAAAACCATTTAAACACATTAAGTTAAAACACATGAACACAGGACACATTAAAATAATCTAGCATAAAATCAAGATATTCCAGTTTAAAATGCATAACTTAAAATCTACTTGGTAGGCCTACCAGAAGAGATAAGCCTTTAATATTCTTTTCAATTCATACAGCATCTTTAGCTGTTGAATCTCTCCCAGCAAATCATTCCACAATCTAGGTGTGGCCAATGAAAATGTCTTCTGACGGTTGCCAGTGTAGTTCTGACTGGTTGAGTAAATATCCTCCTGAGGACCTGAGGGTCTGGGGTGGATTATATGGGGAGAGGCAATCCCTTAGGCAACCTGGACCATAGCTAGAAGCATCAGGAAGTAGACACTCTCAGACAATAGTGGCAGTCCATCAATCAGTGGCTGTTAGTGGCTTCTATCTCGGGTTTGAGTCTGAACTGTGCAAGAATTATCCAAGGTGCTGAAACCTAGCCATGAAATTGGTTAAGCACCTTGGATTGCTCCTTAAAAATTTAGACTAGAATCCAGAAAATATTCCCACACACACAGACATGGGAGCCACCCAGCTGCCACTCTTAGGGAGAGTTGGAACCAGAAAGGGAACAGAGGGGAAAGGTCTAGTGCTACTTAGGAGCTCCAACCATTGAGTCCTCTACAGTTCTTTTTTTTATAGGACAGAGCCATGTTCAGGACACTGTCCCATTTTGCCTGTGTTGAAATGAGATTCAGCTTCAGTTTCTTTCTATATGTAGAATGGAGCAGGGAGAGTCAGGGGTGGCTGGAGATATCTTGCTACCTGAGGCAAAGACATGGAACATCTTTCCCTGCTCCATTCTACATATAGAAAGGCTAAACATGGTTTGGGGTGTCTTTGTGGGAACAGTTTGATAAGATTCATATCAGGTTTCACATTAATTCGCTCTTCACAATCGATAGTGATAATGCAGCTTTTCCTTCAGAGGAGCTACAGCTAACCCTTCTCTTCTTACTTTCCCACTTATGTTTTCATGAACTCAAAGCTCTAGAGAAAAAAAAAATGATAAAAATCATGACCCAATATAACAAGAGAGAGATCAGACCTCTTGTAGAATAATATGTCTTTCTATTCCCTTATTCTGTCTGGATTTCTGCTAATAGGTATCTCCAGTGGCAATGTGCCTGGCCAGTGACTCCAGCAGCATACAAAAAGATAGCAGTAGGGAACAGTTCATTCTTACTCTGAAAGAGGAAAAGAAAAGGAAGGACAGTGGTCCCCTGTAACTATTCTCTTTCTTGTTTTCATCCTCAAAAAAAAAAAAAAAAAAACAGTTGCCCTTGGGATAGCTAATGAACCATTTCATTAATAAATAAGTTTATTAAAATAAATTTAATAAAATAAGGCTTAAGGTCTGAATTGGGCCTCACTAGGCAGTTGGCCTGTGAACAAGCTACTGCAGGAGGCTTACACCTGTCTTAAATCTGGAAATAGATTTTGCTGGAGCAGATCCCTGTAGATTGCTGAAAGTGGAAGCCTTTCATTTTATCCTCCTCTCTGCCCGGTAATTTGTAGTAAACAGAAGTGCACAGCAGGATCTAAATGCATTCTGAGTCTTCCCATCTTCTGTAGCAAACAACAACCAGTGAAGTGGAGTGTGGGAGGCTACAAATGTGCCTCCTGTAGAATAGAAGATGTAGAAGAAGATCTGCTGTGGAAGATGTAATAGCATGATGTAGGGCAGGATTTACTATTATGAAACATACCCCTAACAGGTGTTTTTGTCTGGATAGTGCCTGCCTCTTCTTTCTAAAGTAGACCCAGCTGACAATATAGAAACAAAGAAGATATGAGGAGGATGTGAATGTGGTATATTCTAGGGGAGTAGAGGGCCAGTATGGTATAACAGTTTGAGACCAGAGGTTGAATCCACATTTGACTATGGAGACCTGGGTTTGAATCCATGTTTTGCTACGGAAGCCCGGTGTGTGACCTCGAGCAAGTCACACTCTTTCAGTTTCAGAGGAAGGTAAAGACAAACTCCCCACCAAACAAATCATGCCAAGAAAAACCTATTATAGAGTTGCCATAAGTCAGAAATGTTTCGGGGGGCACATTACAACAAGAAGAGATATAAATCTTTGCTAATCTTATTCTCAATGGAAGCAATGATTTATTTTAGCAATTTTCTTCCCACTGTGGGAAAGTATTTGAAAACTGCAGTTTGTGACTTCTGCTGTGCAAATTGTATTCATGGTATTTTTATACAGAAAACAGGGACTTCTTTTGTGCAAAATTCACACTTTTCTTCAGCATCTTCTGCACAAAAATATTTTCTGTACAAATATTTGTGCAAAAAAAAGCAAAAAGAAAATGCATTAATTTGGAATTGAATAAGTTCAGAACACATGGAATGAAGAGCCATATGTTCAGACACATTGAATGAAGAGACATATGACGATGAACCCCAAATTCTAAAAAGTGAGGGGGAAACTGCAATAAGAGAAATAGTGAAAAACAAATCGCCAGGAACAGATGATATTCCAATTGAACTTCTGCAACCCACATTGACAGAGTCAACTCTAGCGATAACCAACATATGTCAACAGATATGGAAAACAGAACAATGGCCAACAGATTGGAAGTGATCAATATACATCCCCATCCACAAAAAAGGAAGATGCAAGAGACTGCAGAGACTATAGGACTATTGACTGATCTCCCACACAAGCAAAGTTATGCTCAAAATTCTGCAACATAGACTCCAACCATACATGGAGAAAGAAATCCCAGAGCTCCAAGTGGGTTCAGAAAAGGAAGAGGCACAAGGGACCACATTGCAAAAATATGATGGCTAATGGAGCGCCCCAGGGAATTCCAAAAGAAAATCAGTATGTGCTTTATAGACACATATAAAGCCTTTGACTGCATAAATCGTGAAAGGCTATGGAATGCCCTTAAAGACATGGGAGTGCGAACACATTTGATAGTCCCGATGAGAAATCTGTACTCAGGACAAGAGGCTACTGTCAGAACAGAACA
>JAIPUX010001232.1:145236223-145247492 GCA_020142125.1 Phrynosoma platyrhinos | reverse complement strand
CTGAGAAGGTCGTGTTCCTGGTGCTCCATGTTAACGTGGATCTTCATGCGCTGTGTAACTACGCTAACAAATCCATATACTCAAGTCCTATTAAATACTATAGTGTAGTAAAATGGTACACCTTATATAGCATAGCAAAATCAAGGTTTGGTTTTGGGAATGTATATATTTTTAAAAAATATTTTCAAGCAGTGGATGCTTGAATCTGTGTATGTGGAGGACTGACTGTACATAATTATAGTGCTATAATCCCTATGGAATCTTGGAATTTGCAGTTTAGGGATGAGCATTTAGAATTTTCAGCCACAGAATTCTAGTGTCTCACCATACTCTGTGTTGTCATGACAGTTAAAGCAGCATTGTAATGCTATAGTTGTGTAGCATGAAGCAGCCCCTGCAGGAAAAAATTGCTTCTAGCATCATTTACTGCTTGTAAGAGAGCGATCTGCACCTTTGGGAAGGGAGGCACTGTAGCAAGAGGCCACCAGGTGCTTTGTGGGCACTTGGAAAATTGCATGAGCTGTGTGCATCCCTTTAGGCAGCATGACAGTGTCTTGGCATTTCCATTTCCTGCAGCAGTTGTGGGGTTCTTTGCAAGCAAGAATAGGGACAATAAACTAGGAGTACCAAAAAAGAAAGAAAGAAAATCATACATGTAGAACCCTACTGTAATTTTTGCCTTATCTTGTAGTCTTAAACCTATTCCAGATTTGTTTCTGGCATATATATAGCCTTATTTAATTTACTTAATTTAATTTGATAATTTAATTTAATAATTTAATAAATAAATTACTTAATTTAATTTAATTAAATAAATTTAATTTAATTAATTTACTTAGGATGTGGTGACTCAAGTGGTTAAGACGCTGACTCTGTTGATTGCAAGATCAGCAGGTTGGAAGTTCGAGTCCTGGGTGCTGCATGATGGGGTGAGCTCCCATCACTAGGCCCAGCTTCTGCCAACCTAGCAGTTCGAAAGCATGCAAATGCAAGTAGATATATAGGTACCACTTAGGTGGGAAGGTAAACAACGTTCTGTGCAATTATGCTAGCCACATGATCAGAGTACAACGCTGGCTCTTCGGCTTAGTAACGGAGATGAGCACCACCCCTATGGTCGGACATGATTTGACAATCTTGTCAGCAGGGAATACTTTCACCTTTATATATAAAAACAACTGTGCATGATTTCCATGCAGTTTCTTGCAAGATTAAAGCCACATAGGTAATTGAGAGATCCCTTAAAACACAAACTATCAAGGTGAGTGGAATACATTTGGCAACCATATCTTGTCATGATACACCTTGTTAGTTTTTAAGGTGTCATAACAATCTGTTGTCTTTGCTGCCATGGAATAATAAAGCTACCTTCTGGAGACTTGGGTTGTACAAGTGTTCATTTGAAGAAGGAAGGGCAACCTGTGACCAGATGTTTTTGGATTGAAACAACTGTCCCACCTAAACAGCATAATCTATGTTGAGACATGATGAAAGATGTAGTCCAACCATATCTGGAAGTACATAGGTTGCCCATTCATTTCAAAGTCATTGAAAAAGCCCTCAAGGATCTTCTCAAGGATTACTTCTCAGGTAGTGTTTGCAAAAATAACATTAGATATTTTTTAAAGGTGAACAACCACATGTTTCCCATCTCCATCCATTTCTTCATTTGCACAAAGCGAGTTTCATTTTTAATATTTAAATAACTGCTGCATGAAAAAAAATAATTTTCATTTAAATAAAGCAATACATTTCCCAATGCTTGAATTCAAACAAAATTTCAAGGGTTCTAAACCTCCAGAAATGTCATTAAATATTGGATGTAATTATTATTACAGGAACATAAGTAATCAGAACAAGATGGGTTCCTTTTTTACACCTATCTATACAATCAATCTACTGCAACAAAATAGTTTTTAGTGTAATATCTGCATATTAAATATTATTATTCAGGAGAGAGGGAAGGTGAAAGGAAGGAAAGAAGTGCAAAAGGAAATAAATAAGCAAAAATGTCAACGAGAACAAAATAAATTGCAAATTTCTGTTTTCTACCAGTTTTGTCACACTGTAATAATTATCACTTTCAAAGACTTGGCAGTCCCACACATTGCAGGAAGAAAAAGCAAAAGCTGCTGTTTTTGCCTACAGGCTGCTTCATACAGCCAGCTAGCATGATAAGAAGACTAGCAGACAGAGATGTAACATCTCATTGTCACTGGGGAAAAAAATACTAGGTGTTCTCTTTACATTTATTTTCAGTTTTCCAAACTGGCATTTATAGTCACCAAAATGTATTCTTCAAAATCACAAATGTCCCACTGTTGTTATAACCTCCCCTTCCATTTAAGATTGGTATATGTGGAATGCTTTAAATGAGGGGGGAATAGTGCCATTGTAAATGCAAAATAACAACAAAAAAAGAATACAAATGCTGCCCCAAAAAGAAATGAAGATATTGTTTCTTTTTGTGTCTTCAAATCAACTCCAACTCACGACAGCCCTATTCTAGCATTTTCTTGGCAAAAGTGATACTTGATAAGTTTGCTACTGCCTCCCTCATTGGCTGAGAGCATGTGACTTGCCCAAGATCACTCAGTAGGTTTTTTTTTTCCATCATCAAGTAGGAATTCAGATCCTGGCCTCCTGGAGCCCCAGTCTGCACTGGCTCTTATATCGTCTTTCCTCAAAATAAATATTAGATCACAGCAGGAGCATAATAGGGGTATACTGAGGTAATGGACTACACTAGGTGACACTCTAAAGAGGGCGATACTACTGCTCCCCAAACATCTGTCTTGTGACAAATATGGACTGTGGCATTCACCTGTGTTTGGAGCCCAGTGGAAGAGATGGTGTGAGTGGGGGGAGCTCAGTGGGAGAAGAAAAGAGGTAGGTAGGTAAGTAAGTTGGTAGGTAGTGTGTGTGTGTGTGTGTGTTAATTTGTTTAATTTAAAATTTAATTGTTTTTAATTTTCTTTAAAAAATCACACCTTACCAATTTTCACTTTAACCATGTGAAACAATGTACATGTAAATACATTTGGGCTGTGTGTATGATATTGCAATTATAACTGTTGCTATTACATTTGGTGATATATAGAAATTATGATTTATGAGTAACATTAGTACAAAAATCATTATTAATTATTCTGTATGGTGTGATATGGAAGGAGGTCAATGGAGGGGAGGTGACATCATAAATTACTGCACTGGGTCACAAGCAGGACTTGGATCAGCTTTTCTCAACCTGGAACTCTCAAAAGGTGTTGCACTACAATTCTCACAATCCCTGGCCAGCACCATCAGTAGCAATTGGGAGGGCACCAAATTGTCAAAGGGTTATTTGGATGAAAATTATCAGACTTTACCCACATTATTTTAAAGTACCTGCTATGAGGAGTTCAATACTTATAAAAATCTATATATGTTTCATGGAGGAAAATGGTGAAGCCTGCCTAACTTAAATGGTTTATTTTTAGTCTTTTGAACTGCTTGTAGCTATTGTTGAGCAGGATGTGTGTGTATTAGGGCAAAAAGACTATCAAAAATACAAAACAACATTATAAAGAAACAGATATAGTGTTAAGAAACAACACGAGACTGTCTTGCTGTCCACATGACAGACTGGCTTGCTATTACACCATTAGGAGAAAAATAGTTACAAAACCATGGGCATTTGCTTTGGGCTTTTTTTTTTTTTTTTTCAGTACTTTCCTCTTTTGAGTCTTGCAGTTAATGACTGGATATAATTACAAGGTTAAGGCAGGGAACAGAATTTTGTAAAGTTAGTTACATAATTTGTATGATTTTGAGTTCTCTTTTGCTGCTTTGAAATAGTTTCCATGCCTTATTATACAATAAGTCAATTGCTTGCTCTCTAAAACTTTTCCCCACTGCTTTCTCTCACTCATACTTGTACAATGACTGCTTACATGCAAAAGTTCCAGTCCTTCAGAGAAAGCCCCTTTGCTGGAAGAAACAGTTGGAGCTGCTACAGGTGCACTCTGGTTTTCCTCATGTTGCAGATAATAAATACTGAGGAATACAAGAAAAAATGGGGGGAGACAAGATCTCTGCTCCAAAGAGGCTCTAAATGAGTGGTTCTTATAATTTTTTTGGGACCATTGACTCTCTTGAGATTTGGATGAAAGCTATGGACACTCTCACCAGCAAAATATACTTAAAGATGTTGTTGTTGTATGCCTTCAAATAGATTCTGACCTATGGCAACCCTAAGATGAAACTATCATGGTGTTTTTATGGCAATATTTGGTCAGACAGGGTTTTCCATTGCCTTCCTCTGTGGCTGAGAGAGTGTGATTCATCCAAGAGGTCATCTGGTGGATTTCACAGCTGAGTGAGTATTTAAATCCTGGTCTCCTGTCAGTTTGATGCCTAAACTGGTATGTCAGCTGGCTCTCTATACTTTAACATATGCATACAAAATTTTGCATACACTTTTTTAATTGCAGTAGAAACTGACTTCCTTCATATACTTTGATGTGGAATGGGAGGGGAATTACAATAAACTCTTGAAAAGACTAAATTTTTACTTTGAAATTCACTGTGATAGAATAAATAAAGTAACAAGAAGGAAATTGAAGGGGGGAAATGACTGTTACTCCTATTTCACAGGTTGAGAATCCCTCGTCTAAGGGCCTTTACAGACCTGCCTTTTGGGGCAGCACAGAACTGCCTCGGGATCAGAGGATCAGGGCCATGGCAACTGCACGCTGTGGCCTCGATCCTCCCTTTTTCCACCCCCCAACAGAGTGGCAAAATGCAGCTCCTTTTAGGGGTGGCAAAAGGCCACCCTAAGAGCCGGCACCGCAGCTCTTCCATGCCCTTTTGGTGCAGTGTGTGTACATGCTGCACCAGGAGGGCATCCTGATGCCGTGCGGCATGCATACAGGCGAGCGGTGTGAGGACGGTGTCGGGGTGGGGTTGGGGTGGTCGGCGTGCAGCTGCTCTGCCCCATCTCTACCCCCAGGCTGGTCCGCAACACCCCCAACAGATATGTTCTACCCAACATTCAGAAAACAGAATAAAGGCACATAATACAATTGTACTGCTGAAGTAAAGCAGTCTTCACCCTATAAACTTCCTGGATTAACAAATTTGCCAACTGACCAAGAAAAATAAAAAAAGAAACCTGGTCTAGCTGGTTTCTTCTTTTCTGTCCTGGCCAGTTGCCTCATCCCTCTGTGTGTGCATATCTTGTGTGTGCATTTGGGTGTGTATGTCTACATACATTGTACACTGGAGCTCTTATATGAATTATTTTAGAAAATGTTTCAAATAAAAGTTAGAAACACAGGCTAGAATCCTATATCAACTACTTCATAAAATATACAAAATATAGTTACATAAAATTAACTAAAGGAACTTCTCATGACCCAACAATCCCCCCGCCGCCCTGGTAGAAATGTCATTCACCCATGCTCCAGTCACTGGCAGAATGAATATCCTTCTCCCCATGTAGGTGATGCTCAGTAAAGCAGGGGGGGCAGTTATGTTTGTGGCAATAGTGTCAAAGTCATGACTAAGTAACAATTGTAAATACAAAACAGTTACCTAGATTTACTCATCTGTGGAGGACCCATATCTTTAGTTCAATCAGATTGGCCCTGCCATTATGCCAAATGAGGGTGCTGCCATAGGCAGCAAACTTGGGGTGCAATGAAAAAGTGGCAAACTGTTACCTACTCTGTTACTGTAAAGCTTTTACTGCTAAGGATAGACAGAGTTATTTGAAATACTGTCTATCTTTTATGTCAAAATAACATGTCTGGTACTATGTATTTCCCACCTCCACTCACATGGATGAGTGAAGGTGGGAAACCATTTGCTGCTCCACTTCAGACAGCAACGTATCTTGGTCTGGCCATGACTATGATGTAGGGAAGCATGGGGAAGAGTGATATTTGAGGCTCCACTTCAGACAGCAAAATATCTCAGGCCAGCCAGGGTTTCACATACCTTTGCCTTTCCCAGAGCTCACTCCCTGTCCTGTTCAAAATTTTAGAAACCCGAAGTTGGATCACTTTGATTGAGAGATCAGATAAGCAACAGATAATGCTGTTCTAAGCATATAAGAGGAGGGGCAGCATAAATACTGTGTATAAACAAACAAAGGAGATTATTGCTTGGCTTTTAAAACTGATTTATCTCTATCTGGTTTAATCTTAATACAGGCGGCATCTTGATTTTATCAGACTTTTTTGCTGCCAAATTTGCTGCCCAAATACAGCTGTGGTGCATCCCCACTTCCAGGATTGCTCCTTGCAGCTCTTTTTGGATCTGGGAGTTTTCCAGCATAAGAAAATGGCCATGAGGAGTGGAAGTGGGGATGGGCCCAGGCTGTATTCGGGTGGCAAATTTGGCAGCAAAAAAGCCTGATAAAATCAAGATGCCGCCTGAATTAAGATTAAACCAGATAGAGGTAAACCAGTTTAAAAAGCCAAGCAATAATCTCCAAAAAGTGACCAGCACAGAGTTAACTCAGATCTTGGAAGAGTACAGATGGATGTTCTATCAACCTTACAGGAAACAGCAAGAGATGGAATAGCTTTAACTGAAGTTTACTGCTTCTGTAATGAAACTATGTGGAAGCTGAGCATATGGTACTCACCTGGAGAATCATATGCCATATAGAAATGGTGTAGATTTCCTTGGTCATACCTCTAGGGAAGAACCATGTGTTTAAATTCCACAATGATCCTTGCACTGAAAATGCAGTCATACAGTATATAACTCTGGGATACTTGGTAGCATGACTGAATAACAACAACATACAAACACTTTAAAACATACAAAGCAGGAAGTTCTATGCAGCAGAGGAATCAAAAGAAAAACTGACCTGTTTTGCCCTTGGGAAGCTAGCCAAGCCCTCAGTCCAGAGGTTCAGCATTTCAAACACTTGCCTCATTAAGTTTTTTTTAGCAAACCAGTAGTCTTATATTCCAGTCCAGATTTGTAACAATCCTTCAGTCAGTCCAGTACAGCAGATTCAAAGGGAAAATCCAAAAGAGTAATCCAGGTCTGAGCAAGGTTCCAGGCAACATACAATCAGTCAAGGTTCAAGGCAACAGCAAGTCATTTCATGAGCAGAAAGGAAGGTTGTCAACCATAGTGGACTGAGGGAGGTGCTGGGATATTTATAGTCCTTCTGGGCCTCATAGATGCTCCCTGTTAGCAACCTGTGTACTACTTAACTGCATAGAATGCTGTTGTCTATCTTTTCTTGGCATCTCTCTGTGGGTGTAGGCACTGGTAAGTCTGGCTCAGGTTTGGGGAAACTTTGGGGCTCAACAGATGGCCCCAATAGAGTTGCCTCTGTCTGCCCCTTTCTTCTTTGGATCATGGCCACAGCAACCGCATGCTGTGACCCCAATCCAGCAGTTTGCTGCTCTAAAAAGAAGCCCCAAAAAGCCACCCTTGCCATTGCAGCGGCAGCTTTTCCACATTTCTTTGGTGCAGCACATCTAAACGCTGTGCCAAAGAAATGGTGTGATGCCACCTACCATGTGATTGGGAGGGCAGCATGATGCCAGCATCAGGGCAGCATTTGGGTGGGCATCAGGTGGTTGCCACACTCCCACTCCTCCCCGAGGCCAGCACTTGGTCCTGGTCCTAGCTGCAGGGCTACCTCCAGAGGCTGCTGGAGTATCTGCAGTCCTGGCATGTCCCCTGGGCTCTCAGCCTGTTCCTCAAACTCAGATGACATGCCTGGCTCCTGAAGGCAGGTCATGACAGAAATTAATTAATATCTCTGTGCCATTTGGGACCCAGATATTGACTCTGGTTATATGCGTCTGTTCTCATTTAGGGAAGTGTCATGCTCTGCTTCCAGAACATGGACATGAACTCTTTTTTATTTTTTTAAACTATTTGATATTTTAATATGCAATTTGTTTTAATTATTGTAATGATTTAAATCTATTTTACTGTACTATTTTGTATGCTTTTAAGTGTACTGTTTTTTAAATATTATAAGCCAGCCTGAGTCTCAGTCTTGGGAGAAGGGTGAGATGATGATGATGATGATAATGATAATAATAATAATAATAATAATAATAATAATAGACTCTGACTCAGATACTGAAGCAGTGGAAATGCTGGGACCTGCTGCTGAACCAGAGCCACACATCTCAGAGACAGACCAAAGTATAGTACCACCTCTGGAAGAAAGTGCTGCCTGTTCAAATACAGAAGACAACTTACAACACATGTTGTGACCCTCTGAGTTATGGCTAGTGTCCAACAAAGAGCAGAGCCTTCTTGGTAATGACCACTGAATGACCACTGAAATTATGGCATTCATTCTTGTAAGCGATCCAGCAAGCTCTCTCTTTTCATGTGTTTAGGTGCCAACTGATTGTACTTTTAGACCACTCAAAACCATATTCTCTGGGCAGTGTACAGTGCATAAGAAATTTAACACACAATGGAACAATAAATAGATACAGCACATAGCAAAACCAAAAAGCAAAGGAAAAAAACTGCAGCACAGAGATGAAATAAATTATGACAATGTTTTGTCTAGCTATAAAAAAAACAGATGGACAATTGTCTACCACTCCCCATGCTTTCAGACCAGGAAATGGCCAGGTTTTGGGTGCTGCAGGTAAGAGAAGGTGAGTTTGGGAAGATTTTGATCATTGTGTGGTTGGCAGAGAATTTTAGGCTCTACAACAACAGAAAAAGTGAGATATGATGCCCTAAGCCTGACTTATACCACATAATTCAGCAGCAAGATTCCAGGATGGACATTTATTCATAAGCTATTTTTTACTTATTATTAACAAATTCAGAACTATAAGTACAGCCTGTAAAAATACAATTGAGGAACAACTCTACTTGCATTTTTTTCCCTTTGAAATATTTGAAATATATTCGTAAATTATTATAATTGTTTTATTATTGCTAATTGTTTTAATTTCATGATGTTTAATACTGTTTTAAGAGGAGGGTGGGTTTGGGTTAGGAGGGTTTATTGTGAGATCATATTGTTGTAAGCCACCCCGATTGCTTCGGTAGAGGGGTGGGATAGAAATAATAATAATAATAATAATAATAATAATATCAGCCCTGGTGGCGCAGTGGTTAAATGCCTGTACTGCAGCAACTCACTCATAGACCACAAGGTTGTGAGTTCAATACCAGCCAGGGCTGGGGCTCGACTCAGGCCTGCATCCTTCCGAGGTCGCTAAAATGAGTACCCAACTGTTGGGGGGCAATCAGCTCACAGTTGTAAACCGCTTAGACATCCCATAGCGTGATATGAAGTGGTATATAAATAAGCTGCTTTGCTTTGCTTTAATTATTATTATTATTATTATTATTATTATTAGACCAAGTTTGAGCTTTCTTTTTTTTAAAAAAAAAGTCTCAAATTAAGGAAAACCCAAATTCTCCAGCTTGCTGGACGTTCAGATGTGTAACAAAGGCAGCTGGTAGGATATAATGGAGAGTCCCTGAATTTATACTCAAAACCAGTATTCAGGAGGGGAAAGCTATATGGCTTCAGATCTGTGTCTAGCCTGATAATGTAATGGGGATATTTTTTAAAAACACAACAACCGTATATTCCCCACCTCTCTGGGTGATTTCAGTAATGGGCAAAGCCAGAATAGGTGCCATGGTCTCTGGTAAGTTTCTCTTTCTCAGAAGTCCAGATGGTTTCCCTGAGCTCTGGTATGAAGCAGGAAGACACCAAATAGCCGCAAACTGGTTGGCTGGAAGGGGATCAAGCACAGGAGCAAGTGAATAACTATTATTATTATTATTATTATTATTATTATTTACCCACCTCTCCCCATGGATCAAAGCATGGAACAGCAACAGACCAACAAAACACAACATCAGTTAAAAAACACTCATCAATTTAAAATAACAAGCAAAAGCCATACATATTAAAACAGTCCACATTTAAACGTTCATCATTTAAAATTTACAATTTAAAAACAATCTGGATAGGCCTCCTGGAAGAGACTGGTCTTTAATGCTATTTTAAATTCGGACAGTGTATTCAACTGTTGAATCTTTTCCAGTAGGTTGTTCCACAGCCTAGGGGCAGCTGAAAATAAAGTTCTCTGGCTGACAGTTGCCAACATAGTCCTGGCTGAATGAAGTAAATGTCTCCCAGAGCACCTGAGTGCTTTGAGAATACAGGAGAAGATGATCCCATAGGTAACCTGGACCCAATCCATGTAGGGCTTTAAAGCCCTATCTTGCCTAGAAATTAATTGGCAATCAGTGGAGTTCCACCACCACAATAGTCAATCAACTTTGATGGTCTTTTCTGCCCATTCTCCACCAGGTTTGAGGTGTGTGTTATGGATGATTGTTCTGTTGGTGGTATCATGCAGCTAATATTATCACAACTTTGGGTAGTTTTTAGCATGGGGGCTGGATACAGTTTGGGGGTATATAGGGCCCATATCACCAACTTACTGAGAATGTGGGTTTTCTTAACATACCCTGGGAGCGTAAGCAACCAGATCATACCCAGATTGCACACAGATGGCTCTGATCATACCCAGATTGCACACAGATGGCTTTGTCAAGGTACCACACAGTAGCTTCCACCCAAATGGATTCCTGCTATGCTACTCCAGTGCTATCAAGCAGGTGGGCTGGGTGAATGGATTTCCATCAGCCAGCAGGTGAATTAGCCCATTAATGGGTTGCCATTGGCCAACAGATGTGTCAGCCAATGACTAGATCTGAATCCATATCAATTGTGTTGTGCCATTTCCTTTCCATCAAAGTGTGGCCTGTGCTCATTCTCATTGATATTTACATTCTTATTACATTCTTTACAAATGTAAAATCCCACACTTGCCACTGGGTGCACAAAAGTAATATAACCTGTGCCTTCTAAGGTGGAAAAATCATGTGAGAAGATTGTACTATATGCAAAGCTGCACAGTTGAATTGGTTTTAAGAAACATCGAAATTGTCATTGTAATTGTTTTCAGTCTTTCTTCATAATTTCGGATGCCATTGTTTCCTCCTGCAAAAAAAAAAAAATGCTAGCCTCTAGTGTCAAGCTATTATGCTCTGAGTAGCCACTTCATTAAGTGATACTGAAAACAGTTTCAGTGGGAGATTAATAAATCACTCCCCAAGCTGCAGTACCATGAGGACAGCAGAAAGCACTTAAAGGCCTTGGTAGTTCATCAAGAAAAATAAATATGTTACTATTTTCTTTGAGGAAAGAAAGGGATTTTCTTTGAGGAAGAAAGCCGTAGTTGTCTTTCAGGTA
>JAIPUX010001232.1:145224599-145236123 GCA_020142125.1 Phrynosoma platyrhinos | reverse complement strand
CTTCCAACTCTATGATTCTATGATTCTATGATTCTATGATTCTACTAGCATTTTCTAATGTCCACTTTATACAGGAAGGATTGGCCATGATCACAGAAGAATCCATCTACAGTCAAAGGGAAAAATGGCTTGTCAAGAAGAGTAAATTCAAGATGGAAATGCCATCCAAAATTATAGGACTCTGGAGCAGCCTGCTAACAAAAGAGCTTTAAGTCTGAATTCCTTTCAGCCAGAAATGCAATTGTAATATATTATTCATAGCGGCAGACCCAAAAATGGTAGGATTTCACATTTTTATTAATCCTACTGCTCAGTACTTATATCAAAGTGGAATAGTTATAGAAAAATATAATTCAAGAAGGCACCCTATAAAATTGATATTTACATTCTTATTTTTTTCAGCATGTCATAACAGGGAAGTAATATCAGAAAAGTACATAATAAGAAGGTGATCTGAAAGTACACAATAAAAAATTCTTATTATACATTTTGGGGAATGGAAATAGCTCTGCAAATGAAACTGTCAAGCCCTTGGATATGGGTGGGAAAACTGTGGCAGTACAAAGGCAGCCGAATACACCAGGGAGTTCAATGATCTACTGGAGGTTTGCATTAATAGTATCTGGGGTTCTCGAATATGTAACAGTGCTGTGACATGGAATAGGCCACAGCATACATGCCTATTTCGATATATACATTGACTTATGATAGCATGATAGAGAAACCTAATCTGTACAGGAGAGGGGAACATTAATGAACCTTGCAGAGAGGTTATAGCTTGAATTCACAGTTGCTGTGAATGAAACTAAGGCTGCATCTGCACTGCAGAACTAATCAGTGAGGTATTAAAGTCTTTTATTCCAAATGTTTGCTGGATGAAGTTAGGCCAACAAGTGATTTGCTAAAAGTTTACAAGTCAGGGATTGAATTGAGTCAGTGCCTCATTTATTGCAAAGTTGAGTCCAAGTGGAGTCACTGAGTCCAACTTGAGTCCAAGTCAATCAACTCAAGTCTGTATCATTGAAATTGACACAGCTTGACAGCTCAATGCTGTAGATTTCTGGGAATTGTAGTTTTGCGAGACATTTAGCCTTCTCTGTCAGAGCTATGGTGCCATAACAGACTACCAATCCCAGAACTCCATAGCATTGAGTCATAGCAGTTAAAGTGATGTCAAATTGCATTAATTCTGTAGTGGGCAGCACCTTGTTTTGTTGGATTCCACCACTCTAAGAAGGAGAGTAAATGAGTGGTGGCAACTTATCCTTTTTCCTGCAATATCTCTGCCTGCTAAACATAATTCTCAAGAAGTGGGGGGGGGGGGCTGCAAGGGAAGGAGGAAATGGAAAAATATAAGAGTTCCCAGTGGATTCCAGCTTCCAGGGTACTATGGTCCCCATTCTCTTCATGAAGGGAAAACTCAAGATCCAAAGAAATACTCCAGGGCATTTCCTTGAATAAGTGAAATGTCATCAGCAAAAGACACTCTCATCATTATAGCTTAGCTGAGCCTACAGCCTCTTGTGTTCCTAATGAATCCTCAGAACATGTTTAAGACCAAGGCTGCCATCACCAGTTTTTGTTTGTACTGTTATGAAGCAGTTAACAAAGTGGATGTGTCCCTGGGCATTACTCCTTTCACAGAAAATTTGGTATTGGAGGCAAAAATAACATAGAAAGAATAAGGATATTTTTCTACACTACAAAAGATAACAGCACATAACAGTTTTCAGCAAACTTTTCGTCCAAAACTAACAATTTGCTCAGTGAAATAAAACAACCAGGTGAGGTAAGGGCACATCCAGACTGACTGAAAGATTTCAGATTTTGTTACTGTTCTTCCTCTGATTTTATTCTGAGTTAAAAGAAACTGACCTAGGGAGCTGGTATAAAAAGTCTCTGATAATATTCAAAGCTGACAAAAAACATTTTTGGATAAACAGAACATGTATGGATCGCCAAAATAAAATAGGAAAAAATAGGAAGAAAATCTGGGAGTTCCTAGTTTTTAAACCAGTCTCCCCTAACATAAAGGTAAAAAGAAACATTTTGCCCTGTCTAGATATCATCTGAAATCTTCTTCAAGTTTTTTTTTAAAAAATTTCATCAGTCTCCACTTTTTTATGTCTTATGTTTTAGTGACCTTTTATAGATATATGTTTTTTAAAAAGCGGGGGGGGGGGGCTGGAAAGGCAAGCATATCTGCTTTCCCTTTTCCCCCTCTGTTTTGCTATTACTACATGCTCAGTAAGGAATCCAGAAGCAACTTCTCTTTACTTTGTATGTTATAGGGAGGCACACACAGCTGTAGTAGGATTGGCTAGCATAGATTCCCATTGTGTCCCAGCTCAAGTTTATTGCAGCTCAAGCTTTTCTATTTATGGCAGGCATGCTGCTGCAATCTAATACTGAATTTTTTTTCCCAACCCTCTTTCACCATCCTCCCAATGCTGATTCTGCTATACATCACTATGGAGGTGCAGGGAGTCCTATCCACACTGGGTGACACCTCCTCTGTCTGCTGTGACCACTAATGGGGTACTGCTGACACCTGGCACCCCCTTCCAGGTTTAGTGGGGCTGCCAGGCTGCCAGGAAAGGGAGGTAATGGTGGCATCGGCAGCAGTGGTGCCACGGACTCCTCCCCTTCCTGCCACCATCACTTCCATTTCCTGGGTGGCCAGCTGCCAGGGTGGTAGCAACAGTTCCCTGCTGCCTCCCATCCATGCTTCTATGTTGCCTTGCATCTCTCAAACTTATTTTTTAAAAAAAATTAATTAAAAACATAAAAGATGCATGCAATCATTTGATCGATAGCTCATCATTACAAATTAGTGTTTCTTTGCCTTAGTTACAGAATTCTCTTATTATAACCAACCCTTCCACAATCCAATTCTTAGTATAATCCTTATTATTCCAAACTCTAAATAATAGGAAGTAAGCTTGAGCATCTTTTCAACTTGTATGGGAAAGCCCAAGGTCATGGAGAAGCACAAAAGGGTGGCCTCATAGTTGCAGCTATGGATGGGGTGGGGTGTGGACTTCAACTTTTGTCTATGCTTCTCTGCTGCCTTGTGGCCAGCCAGTTGCAACTGTGGATAGGGTAGGGATGGGGCTGCCAAGTGGCAGCAGGTCACCTCCACCTCTCATCCATGTTTCTTCACTGCCTTGGGCTCTCTTGACCTCAGTAAAGAGGAGGAGAATGGATGGCAAGCAGTTCTCCCTACCTGCTGCCTCTTCTCCTTCCACTGCCCCTCTCTTCCCCTGCCAATTTCTCCCCAAGTTGTCTCCCCTGGAGTGGCTGCCTGTTGGGGTGACAACATGATTTTATCACACTAAGGTGACACCACTAATTGGTAGCCAATGACATTTTTAAACAAGGGAGTTATATGTTTCTTGTAAGCAGTCCCAGTCAGCAGTTTGGCCACAATAGTTTGGACCTGCTGAAGTTTGTTACAGTAATCCCAATAGAATGTAATCAAGTGTCACTGTAGCCAGATTTGACATTTTTGGAAATGAACACAACTGGCACACTAGTTTTAGCTGTGCAAATGGTCACCACTGAAATCTAGACATTCATGCTCAGGGTTGAGTTGAGTACACCCCAAATCTGAAGCTGTGGTTTCATAGTTATTGCAACCCAATCCAGTGCAAGCTGAACCCCTTTCTCCTGATTTGCCTTTTAACTAATCTGAAGCATCTATGTCATATCTGGATCAGAGTAACCAGATGTATATAACCACAAAGGAGGACAAGGCACAGTAAAATATAGGACATTCCAAAATAAAAGTTAAAAACACTCACAGAAATATAAATGCAAGCTTCTTAGTCATGCTTGAAATTGAGGACATTTTGGAATTCCTCCTGGACAGAAGGTTGAAATATAAGATGTGTCCTCGAAAAGGAAGCTGTCTGGTCACCTTGGTCTGGATTAAGTTTAAATTTATTTGTCCTCATCCAACTGATTACTGACAGCAGACTGATTTAGCTCCAAAACAGCTTCTTAGAATTAGATGGAAAGGAGAGACAAAGGACCTTTGCAGACTGCTAGAAATAGTGCAAATTGAGTCCACTTTATCTGCCCTGGCTCAATGCTAGGGAATCATGGGAATTGTATTTTTTTTTCTGAGACATTGAGCCTTCTCTGTCAGAGCTCTGGTGCCACAATAAACTACAATTCCCATGATTCCCTAGCACTGAGTCAGGACAGTTAAAGTGGACTCAATTTGCACTATTTCTGGCAGTCTGCAAGAGACTAAAGTTGGGTGTCACTGCTTAGCGGGGTGGAATTAAAATTCTGTTATCAGCCAATGGAACATTTGCAGAGAAGAGGACATCTGGAAATTCTATTCCTTCCCAAAGGCCTCAGCTTTGCTGCAATGCAATTCTTGTCCATAAAAGATGGATATGTATAGGAAACCTGCATGTCTGACCTTGAAGATTCATCCTCATCTAGGCACTCTTATATTGCTCATTCTGCACAGCTACAGGTGGCTTCTTTCTTCTTTTGCTAACTGTGGCTGTGAGTTCTTTATGGCCACATGCTGGAAGAGAGGTCACCTCAAGCATCACCATTAAAGGAAATTAATTATCTGCATTACTAAATCTGCAGCTTGTGGCTATTATTTCTGTCTCATTGTCAACCCCCTGGATACTGTAGTGGGGATGACATTACTCAAGGCATTACAATCACCTCTACTGGAAATAGATGTCACCTTCCCTTCAGCATCAACTGCTGTTTTATGACCTGATGTGATAAGCAATTTCTTTCATGATGCATCACATGATGGCTAATAACAGCAGCCTTTCTCTTCAAGTTATCATATGATAACTGCTACCATCACCAGAATAATACAGAAGTCACATTATATTTGGATATGGCTCCAAATATTTACATAGAAAATAAGTTACAGAGACCTTTCAAATGACTGATTATGACAGTGGACACCCAGCCATGCAACTCCCAGTCACCAGAGTTTTAAAAGAGAATGATCATCATGTCATACTCTCTACAAAAATATGTGGTTCTTTGGTATTTGCCTTGGATTAGGAAGCTTCAGAATAATCTAGGGTCAGGTGAAAAAATGGCTCTATGAGATTTTACCTGATTTTGTAAAGCTATTGTTGCTGCCTTGGCTCAAACTGGGCAGCCCTTTTGCATTTAGCTTTCTATCCCTGATACCACTGATGTATGGTAAATTATTTTTCCACTTACTCACTTTTGTCCTGAAATGTTCAGTAAGTAGTATTCAAATAATAAAATTTTCATCAGCTAAAGCTAAAAGTGACTGGTTTGTAGTTTTTACCACACTAGTTATATGATAGGTAGAACCTAGTATGCAGAGAAGATATTGAATTTCAGTCTGCAGTTTCTCACACACACATACACATGCCACCCAAATATTGTGGACTTTATACTGTCTATCATGTTGGGAACTGTGTGGCCCTCCACATGCTGTTGGATTATAAATCCTAGCAGCCCTAGAAATGCTGGGAGTTGCATTTCAGCAACATCTAGCAAGCCATACAATTTCCAGCCCCAGTGTCTATATATAAAATTTTTCAAGATGAATTTCTAAAATCCTACTAACCTTTGTAAGCTCAATTACAAGTTTTAAAAGATAATTCAGTCTGTCTAATATTTCTCACCAAAGACTACATAACAAATTTGAGTTTCTTTTGGCATTTTTGGCACCCAGTTTGACTGACAGTGTAGTCCTATAGATGGCTGAGAAGCATGTACCTTTCAGTTCAATGGGGCTCACTTCCAGGTAATAGGATTGTAACTTGATTTGATTATTCATTTGGAATCCCCAAGCTTTCTTATTAGTCATGTAATCCTGTATGGGACCTGATATCCAAAGGATTTTGAATTTATTATCTGAAGCTGCACAAAAGGACTTTAAGATAACCTCGTCTCCTACCATTTTGTCATGGCTGATAGTAGCTTTAAACATTAAGTTAATGGAATGGAGCCAAGCTGTTCTGGATGAGATTCTGGGCTATGTGTGTGCATGTTTCTTTGTGCAACAGTGTGTAAAAGCATGTGTGTGTGTGTGTGTTGGAAGGAGGTGCTCCAGCTAGAAAAAGGGAGGAAATGAAATCTAACTTGCAGAAAATGAATATGTTTGCAGAGCACCATCTTGCTCTTCAGAAAGGAAGAGGAACTCTGCAAAAATTAGGAAAATCTACAAATAATAATAATAATAATAATAAGTTTTATTTATACCCCGCCCCTCTGCATCGCAATCGGGGCGGCTTACAGCAGTTAAAACAATACAGTTAAAACAGTCCAATATCCCAATCCCTCCTCCCATTCCCTCCCGCACCCCTTAAAACAAATTAAACATAGAGGTATTAAAACACCCTATATAACAATAAAATACAAAACATACAATACAATGCAATGCAAAACAATAAGAGAGACGAGAGAACAGCAAAGAGATTTGAGGAGGAGAAAAATCAATATTCGTCCTCTGGGGATGGTTATTCCGGGAAGGCCTGCCGGAAGAGATCCGTCTTAACCGCTTTCTTAAAAGCAGTAACAGTTGTAATAAGACGGATCTCATCCGACAGGCCATTCCATAATTTCGGGGCGATAACAGAAAAGGAGTGAGCAATATGCCCTTCCAGGTGCTGTCAGACTACAGCTCCCATCAGCCCTAGCTAATGGTGATGAACCATGGGAGCTGCAGTCCAACAATGTCTTGCTGTTCTGTGCCTTGAAGTAATTTATGACATGATGACCATAAGGTGAACCTATCCTGGGTTTTCTTGGCAAGATTTGTTCAGAGGGGGTTTGCCTTTGTGGTGCTCTGAGGCCAAGAGAAGAGGGTGACATATTTCACACCCGAATGTAAAATATGCAAACAAGCAGAGAAGCAACATAAATATTAAAATGTCTCTGTTAAAACTGTAAAGTATTCTATGGTATGGTACAACAGACTCTGAGAAGCCAGGAATTCTTGGATCAGCCACAGTTGTTCAGAGTATGTAATTCAAATAAGTAATAAAAAAACAAGTCTAACAAGAATGCAAACACAATTTTCAAAGCAATTTCCTTTCCCTTATCCTTAGGACTGGAGAAGGTCAAGGTCCTGAGATCTGGGAACCTACATGTATGTAGTGAGTAATCACATGTTCGCATGCAGAACATCCCAGATTCAATCCCTGACATCTTTAGGAAGTAAAGTAAAATAATTGACCTAATGGACCTAAGCTGCATAGGTCATAAACAGCACTTTGAATTACACGTAAAGACATCTTGTAGCACCTTTGAGACTAAGGGCCTTTGCAGACTGCCAGAAATAGTGCACATTAAATTGAGGCACTGCCCTGGCTCAGTGCTAGGGAATCATGGGAACTGTAGTTTATTGTGGTACCAGAGCTCTCTGACAGAGAAGGCTCAATGTCTCAGAAAAAAAATACAATTCCCATGACTCCCTAGCACTAAGCCAGGGCAGTGCCTCAATTTAATGTGCACTATTTCTGGCAGTCTGCAAAGGCCCTAAGGCCCCAAAGAGATAGGCAAAATGATGCAGCTTAGGGCCACACTGGGGGTGTGAAGCTGTGAGGAATCTGTACCAACAGAAAAGAACTGGATCAAAAAGGAGCGGATATAATCTGCTCCTGCTGGTGGCCTGGTTTAAAACCGTGGTGGCAGCCTACATCGGGAGCAGGCCCATATAATCGCTGCAGTCCCAGTGCAATTGGCACTAGTGTGGCCTCTCAATTCTCCTTTGGGCCTATCTGCATAACCGCTAACTGAAAGCATGAGCTGTCGTAGACTTGAGCTTACTTCCTCAAGTGCAAGCTTCTGCAACTAACTTCTTTCTTTCAGTTGGGGGGGGCTGCAGATGGGCGGCTGTCAGATGCCCCAGGAAGTGGAAGATCGGGGCCACAGCTACTGCACACCACAGGCCCAATCCTCCCTTTTGCTGCTCCTTTCAGGGGCGGCAAAAGGGCACCCTAAGAGCTGGTGTGCGGTTCTTTCTCACCCCTTCCGGCGCAGCGCGTCAGGATGCTGTGCTGGGAGGATGTCCTGATGCTGCACACCATGCGTAACAGCGCACAGCATCAGGACATCATCGTGCTGGGGTTGGGCCAGCCAGCGTGTGGCTGCTCCTCCCCATCTCTGCCTCCAGGCCAGCCCTTTGGGCCGGTCTGCAGAGGCCTTTAGTCTCAAAGGTGCTACAAGATCCCTTTGCATACTGATTTTCCAGACCAACACAGGTATGTCTTTGAATTACATCACATCCTTAGCAAGTGTGAGGGAAGGAGAGGCACCTCTCTCTTTCTCACTACCTTCATAGATACATTTCATGAAAAAATGGCCTATGTTCTATGGGTGCTCCTGGACTTTGAAACTTCCTCCCTGTGGATGGCTCTTTCTTTACTCTCTTATTGGTATCAGGTGAAGATGTATTCCAGCAAGCCTTTGGGAATTGATCATTAACAAGAAAGGCTTTTTTATGGTGGCATACTGTTTTTATCTTTGTTTTAAAATAATATTTTAAATAGTTTTTAATTCTGTTGTTGTTTAATACTGTTGTTTAAAATGTTTTTGACTATATATGATTTATTGTAAAGTGGAACATGGGCAGATCTTAGAAAGTTGCTTTTATAGTGAATATATATAATGCCATAATGAAGTCATCCATAATTGATCCATGGCAGGATGATGCTCTGAGTCCCAGTGCATCATTCTACTATGGTTCAGTTATAGATGTTTTCATTATAGTCATTTGTTTTCATTCACCCTCCAAGCTCTAAAGAGGAACTATAGTTTATTTATTTTATTACAACAGACTATAATCTCAAGAAGTAAAATATTCAGTTTGTTTAGTGGAAACAAAACAGTTTTGCTTTAGGAGATACATTTCATGATACATTTCAAACCCAAGAGAAAGATGGGGCTTTAAAGGCAGAATCTAATTCTCATCAGATTGTGCAAAGGAAATGTAAATCTTTTGGCAGTTTAGATTTATATTTAAGCACATTCTCCAGCTCATCTACTGAAATAACAGGGTGCAGCCAGGAGGTGGGATACAGGCGGGAATTATTGCACAGAATTCGCTGCTGATTCTGCCGGTTGAGTGCAGCTTGGCTGCTGTCCGGGTCCCAGAAGCGCTCAGCAAGCCGCTTTTTCCGACTTTGAAAAGAGGCTTGCTGAGCACTCCTGGGATCCAGACTGCAGCCAAGCTGCACTCAGCCAATGGAATTGGCCATGAAGTACATGCAATAATTCCTGCCTGTATCCTACCTCCTGGCTGCACCCCTTTAGGATGCAGTTGGCTTAAATGTTAGTGTGATAATCTCCTTTGTTAGAAGAATGCCACTCCTGTCTAGCCATTATCACATTCCTAAAATGTTTGTTATAGAATCTAAGAGCTAAATTTATAGTCTAATTTATTTACATAAATTTTCAAATGTATCAATAGTACCATCTTCTTTACTTATGCAAATGAATTCATTTGAGGAAAGTAATAACTATTAAATGCTCTTCTGTTATGGCTGTATATGCACTTGTTACTACTTTGGCTTCTTTAAATTCCATTTTCTTATTTTTCTTAACTGTTCTTCCCCAATTATATGCTGGCAGAAGTTGTGAATGAACTGATAATAAAGAATGGGATTAGATCTTTTTACAGCCATGCATTACATTCAACAATTTTCCTTAAAAAACTAATCAGGTGAACGAATCCCTAACCTATTTCCATGGACTGAACAGAAACTTAGGGCCTTTGCAGACTGCCAAAAATAGTGCGAATTGAGTCCACTTTAAGGGTTAGGGTTAGTGCTAGGGAGTCGTGGGAATTGTTTTTTTCTGAGACATTGAGCCTTCTCTGTCAGAGAGCTCTGGTGCCACAATAAAATACAGTTCCCATGATTCCCTAACCCTTAAAGTGGACTCAATTTGCACTATTTCTAGCAGTCTGCAAAGGTCCAGAGTCATTGGAAAGCCTCCTACACTGATGAGGCTCAAAGATATGCTGGCATAGCTACTGAATACAGAATTGAAGAATAAAGAGGGAAAACAAAAGATTTTTGTTTAAATTATGGGACACATTTAATAAACTTTATGTTCTGGAAGAGATCCAGAGGGGGAAATGTGTGGGACATTCTAAGCTTGACCAACAAATTATGACCATCTGGGACAAAATGTCCCTGGCAGAGGAAAACCAGCTTTATTCTGCTCTCCTAACCATTGGGCTATACCTATCAAGTGGGGGAAAGGGCTTCCCATTACCACCTCCTACCCAAGAGCCTCATAGCTCCAGAAAGTAATGGTTGACCACAGATATTGATGGTTGACCCCAAGGGCAATCCATACATTGCCCATAGCTTTCATATCCCTGAGCTGCAGCTCTCTTGTTCAGTTACCACCAAAGAGTTCCACCCACACATTCCCACCAATGTGACCAAATAATTTAACATGTATATCAAAATGGAGCCAGCATGGTGTAGTAGTGGCTTGAGCATTGGACTACAACTCTGGAGATCAGGGTTCAAATCCTGCCTTGGTGATGGAAACCCACTGGGTGACCTTGGGCAATTCACACTCTCACATCCTCAGAGGATGGCAATGGCAAATCCCCTCTGAAGAAACTTATATTAATAATAATAATAAAATTTATTTATACCCCGCTTAATTGAAGACAATCTAAGCGGCTTACATCAGTTAAAACCCCATACAACAAAATTCGTACACCCAATCCACTCCCTTAAAACAGTATTAAATGACAAGATAATTAAAACAGGAATATAAGCATTCCAATACAAATAAAACAAACATAACAATATAAAAATATAAAAATATAAACATGCCCTGATTAGACTCAACTGCGCTCCCCGTCCATCAGCAATTGATGGGTCCACGGGGGGAGCACAGGGATCAAAAGAGCCCAAGGCCAGGAGAATTAATCTGGAAAGGCCTGCCAGAAGAGATCCATCTTGACAGCTTTCTTGAAGCTGTCTAAAGATGTCAGCTGACGGATCTCGTCTGGCAGGTCATTCCAGAGCTTGGGAGTGACGATAGAAAAGGCCCTCTGGGAGGTCGACGCCAGCCTAGATTTTTGAGGCTGCAGCAAATTCCTCCCAGAGGAGCGGAGAACACGGGGAGGATTATATGGAAGGAGGCGTTCCCTGAGATAGCTTGGACCCAAGCCATTTAGGGCTTTAAAGGTAATAACCAACACCTTGTACTGGGCCCAGAAGCTGATAGGCAGCCAGTGGAGGGACCTCAAAACAGGAGTAATGTGGTCCCTCCTAGATGTTCCAGAGAGAAGTCTGGCTGCCATCTTTTGGACTAACTGAAGCTTCCGAACCAAGTACAGGGGTAGCCCCATGTAGAGCTCATTACAGAAGTTAAGGCGTGAGGTTACCAGTGCGTGCACAATGGTCTCGAGATCCCTTACTTCCAGAAAGGGCGCAGCTGGCATATCAGCTGAAGCTCATAACAGGCGCTCTTGACCGTTGCATTAACCTGATTCGTCATCAGGAGTGACAAGTCAAGAAGCACCCCC
>JAIPUX010001232.1:145197404-145224499 GCA_020142125.1 Phrynosoma platyrhinos | reverse complement strand
GAGCTGAAGAGCAACCGCCCTCTTGATCACCTTGCTCAAAAATGGTAGCAATGACACAGGCTTATAATTACTCATAACCAGGGGGTCCAGGGAAGGTTTTTTCAGAAGCGGCCTAACCGCCCCTTCCTTCAAACAAGATGGAACATGTCCTTCCCTGAAGAATGCATTGACAATATCCGTAAGGAATCTCATCAATGCATCCCCCCCCCAGACGGCCAGCCATGATGGGCAAGGGTCGAGAGGGCAGGTTGTCTTCCTCACCTTACCAAGCTGTTTGTCCACATCCTCGGTACTCAAAGATTGGAGCTGATTCAGTATAACTACATCGGCGGAGTCGCTAGACGCCTCGCCTATTGACTCTGTTTCAACAGTGACATCTCAGCTCTTATCTGAGAGATTTTATCTGCAAAGAAGTTGTTAAACATGTCACAGCATGCCGTTGTCGGGTTAAGCAAGGGATTTGGTGCAGGAGGCACCTGCGTCATCTCCCTCACCACCCTAAACAGCTCTGCTGGACGGGACTCTGCAGATGCAATACGTGCAGAGGAGAAGACTCTCTTCGCTGCACATATTGCCTCCCAATAGGAATGAAGAAAGGTCCTATGGCGAGTTCTGTCAGATAAGAGTCGAGTCTTCTGCCACCTGCGCTCTAGCTGTCGTCCAAACCGCTTCATCCTCCTCAGCTCTGGCGTGTACCAAAGCCTACGAATTGAAGCGGGATGGCAAGGACGCTTGGGAGCGATCGTGTTGAAAGCCCTGGTAAGATCGGTGTTCCAAGTGTTGACCAGAGCTTCGACAGGATCGCCGGTATTCCCAACCATTAAACCCTCTAAGGCTCTCTGGAATCCTATTGGCTCCATCAACCTTCGAGGCCGGACCATTAGAAAGGGTCCACCACCCCCGGGGGGACAGACGTAGGCTTTAAGTTCAGTCTTGACCAGAAAATGATCCATCCATGACAATGCAGAGGTACTTACCACCTCCGCCCACGGATATTCCTGTTCCGTACAGAAGACCGCATCGAGTGTATGACCTGCACAATGTGTGGGCCCGTTGACCAATTGGGATAGGCCCATGTTTATCATGGTCTCTATGAACTCTTGAGCCGCGCCTGCTAAACTGGTCTCGAGCGGAATGTTGAAGTCCCCCAGGACTAAAAGTCTGGGGGTCTCCAACAACAGCTCAGAGACCAGCTGTGTCAGCTTGGTCAGGGACTCTGCCAGACAATGGGGTGGTCGGTAGACTAGCAGAATCCCCAATCTAACCCTGGTCTTCAGGCTAAGGTACATGCACTCGAAGTGGGCTGTGTTCCGGACAGGCATCCTGGTCAAGGTCAAGGTGTTCTTATGAACTAGAGCCACTCCGCCGCCACCACCCCACCCACTTCCCCTCACCTGCTCACTAACAGAATACCCGGCTAGGAGGGCCTGCGCCCATATAGCAGCACTATCCTCCCCCAGCCAGTTTTCTGTGAAGCAAGCCAGGTCTGCATCCTCATCCGGGAGGAGGTCCTGGATGATGTGGGTCTTGTTTTTTACCGACCTGGCATTCCAGAGGAGCAGAGTGAGGTTCTGTGGAATGGTTGGTCTGCTCTCCAAACCATTCTGGGAAACAGAGGGAACTGAAGGCGGGATAGCTTTCAAGCAGTGATCCTACCTTCTTTTGTAACATCTGTTCCCTCTGTTACAACCATACCTTCCTTTCCCCAGCACAACTCTGATAGTCGCCCCCGCGTCATTTCCGGCCTTGGGAAGGGCAATATATTCCAAACTGTCAAAGGCAGGAGTCAGGGGAGATATTCCGGGGTCTATTATCCCACATTCCCAGCTCTCGTCACTGCTAAGGTGCTGTAGGGCTGCCCGGATAGAAACAGTGGGTGGGGAGTCCTCTTAAAATTAGGCCCAAGCGCTGCCTCTGTGGCTGCTAAAGCTGGGAGTGGTGTTCCGGGGACGTTTTTTCAAGCCCATCTTACCAGCTCTCGCCGTCACTGGATCAGCGCTGAGATCTGCCCAGGTGAATTAAAGGGCTACAAAGTTCTCTGGCTAGGGCCCAGACGCTACCCAGACCAGGGATGTTACTAAACTGGGGAGATAGCCTTGGGCGTAAAGATACCGCCCACTTCCTATTCTCTGCTTCCACAGTAGCTGTGCCAGCCCCGGACGCTGCCTCCGCCTCCACAGGTTGCTGGGGGGAGATGTCCCTGGAGGGTTTTTATGCCCTCAGTGTCCTCTCCCAGCTCTGCTGCTGCTGCTAAGGCTGCCTCAGGGCTGCCTAGGTGGTGGTGATTGGGCTTGAGGAGTCCTCCGAACAGCCCCAGACACTGCCTCCTCCTCCACAGGTTGCCAAGAAACTTGCCAAGAAAACTTTATGATACGTTCACTTTAGGATCATCATAAGTAAAAGATGTCTTGGAGGCACAAAACCATCACCACAACAATCAACATAATCAATGATATAAATGTGTTTGACATGTATATCATTGTGTGTAGATGTCCTTCAAGCCTCTTGTGATGAGTAGGTGAAAACACCATCCCCAGGTGATGTGTGTCTGATAATGGCAAATTTCCTCCCAGATAGAACATTACCACTGCAAACAAGGCAGTCTCTAGATCAGGGGTAGGCAACCTTTCCCCTTTAAGGGCAGAGGGACTTCAACTCCCAGAAGCCTCAGCCATGTTGGCCAATAGTCCCATGTTGGCCAATAGCTCCTGGGATTCTGGGAGCAGAAGTCCCTCAACCCTTAAAGTGGAAAGGTTGCCTACCCCTGTGCTAGCAGTACCACCTTGATGGATTTATCCACTCTGGGCACTATTATATTGTTACTGATACTACTCTTGCTCTGGAATACAATTTTTGTGTATGCTTTTTTGGAAGCAGTTTACAATCACATCAAACAGAATAACAATAAAACAACAGCCATTTAAAACAGCTCAAATTAAACGTTCAATTAAAAGCAGTAAAAATGGCATTTTAAAATGTAGTTCTCTAAATAATGGCAAAGCAGGGCCCTTACTCAAAGACCCTAACAAGAGTCTTCCACAGCTAGAACTCTATAGTCAAAACATCTTTTTTCTGGCCAACATCCATCTCACTTTCAATGAGCTACAGAAGAACATCAGAAGCTGACCTGAGCATACATTTGATACTAGAGGAGGCCTTTCTTTAGGTCAATAATTAACACCATTTCCTTATGACTTCCATTAGCATCAGACAGCATGGCAAGTAATAGATTATGGGTGTTGTAGTCCAATGCATATGTAGGGCAAATAATTCCTTATTTCCCACTTTAGTTTTCTCAATACCTCTTAGTAGAATTTACTTCTGAGTAAACATACCTCAAACTGCACTGTGGTGTTCTGAAACTGATGTAACATCTTGTTAGCCAAGATGCTGCAATTTGTGTACAGTGAGAATGCTGTTAAATCAGGGCTGTGGGGAACATTTTTGATAAGGATTGATTTCTGTTTCATTCTGTTGTGCTTAATTTAAGACAGAGAAGCCGCTTCAGAGTAAATGAACAGAAGGTATTTTATTTAAGCACAGTAATATCCATGCAATCAGGAAACACCAGTGGATGGGACTTTAGTTCTGATTAAGATGCACCCTTGATTAAAAGGCTCAGTCCAACTTCTACTGAAATCAATGGGAGGCTTTTCATTGATTGAAATGTGTGTCGGATTAGGCTCACACAGAGGCTGCCCTTTCACACATAAAACAGCTCTCCAGTTGCTGTACTCTTCTCACAGATAGCCTGATTGCTCACTTTTTCAGAGCAATTTTCTAAGGTGAATGCTTGCAGTTTTGTGAGGGGGTTGTCAGGATAGCATTTGTTATCCTGAGCGTTTGAGCATAGAACTCAGAATATACAAAATGCATTTCATCATATTAGAAAAAGAAAAGAAGTATGCAATGCATACTTGTATGATTTGGTTGCATTCAGTAAAGGAGAAATAAACACTTTGGCCTTAAAACAAAAATGTTTGTATTGATAGACTTACTCAGGGCTCATCTAAATTTCAGGGGTATTGTCCCAGGAGTATTCTGGCACCAAATTCCCCCCAAATCCTTCCTCACCTGCTGTGGGGTTTCAGCAAATGACAGACAGCTGTCTATCCATCTGTTTCCTGAAAACCAGTCAGCAGTGCCATTGCAGGCACGAGTTGCTCTGAGATCAAAACAAGGCACCCAGCTTGATTCTGACCTCAGAGTAACTTACTCCCACAGAGCAACTTAGCAGGGACACTTGCATGGACACTTTTTTTTTACCCCAAAGGTAAGTTGTTTAAATGCAGAACAAGGTGATGAAATTCCAAATAGGGTCCAGATGTTGTGTAAACAGTCTGAGCCCAATTTGGGGTTTGGGGTTTGTGTAATGTAAACAGCATGCAATGAGCCCAGGGATGATTTGGGATTTATACGTAATGTAGACAAACCCTTAGATTACTGTAGTTTACCAAACTGCCTCAGCCATTATTATTGGACATACACAGTACATGTTTCAAGAATTCATAAAATGTTTCAATATTGGCATGTTTTCAGAACTGGAACTAATAAATTGAAGCAGATCAATGCTGGCATCCTGTTGAGGCATTACATATGCATAAACTAGACTTATGCATCTGTAACTATTCGGTATTTATGTTTACTATAATGGCACTATTGTCATGATCACAAATCACCCCCCCCACCTATCTTAACAGTTAATAGCCCCATTGAGTGATGGAGGTGTGCTCTGGTGGCCTTCAGGGCACAGCAGGATGATGTTTCCAGACCTCTCTCACCATCAATTATTATTATTATTATTATTATTAATGTTTATTTCTAAAGTGCTGTCAATGTACACAGCGCTGTACAAAGAGATAATCAAAGCATTAAAATAAAAACCTGCCAAAGGCATACAATCTAAAAATAAAAAAACAATAGGTAAAATAAAAAATAATTAAAAGCAGGGAACAATTAAAAACAATTAAACAAGAAGATTCACTGTCTGTCCAAACAACAGAAGGAATATATGTATATTAGACAGTGCTTGGGAATGCCTCCCTGAACAGGGTGGTCTTTAATTTGGATTTAAAAGTTGACAAAGTAGTAATGACCCATGTTCAAGAAGGTTCCAGGAGTGAGGGGTGGCAAGCAAGAAGGGACGAATCCAAGATGGAGCAGTGGAGATCCTATGTTGGGACAGCAGGCCTTGAGTACTAGAATGGAGGGTATGGGTGGGAATGTAAGGAGAGAGAAGTTCAGATAGGTAAAGGGGGGGCTAGCCCATGCAGGGCTTTGAAAGTTATATTGCATACGGAAGGGAAAGGGGAGCCAGTGAAGAGAAGATAGCAAAGGGGAAACATGGTCAAAGCAGCGAGCGGAAGTAATGATGTGCACCGCTGAATGTTGAACAGAAATTAAAGGGCAAAAATGAGAGAGGGGAAGTCCTGCTAGAAGGAGGTTACAGTAGTCTAATCGGGAGACCACCAAAGCGTGGACCAGAGTCTTGGCAGTGGAGGTCAAAAGAAAAGAATGAATTTTGGCAATATTATAAAGGAAGAATCTGCAGGCTTTGACTGTGGCCTGGATATGGAGGATAAAAGACAGAGAGGAGTCAAAAGTGAAACTGAGGCTGCAGGCTTCCTCGACCAGAAGAATAGAGGTGTTGTTAACAGAAACAGAGAAAGAGAATTGAAGGGAGAACTTAGGTGGAAAAACAAGAAGCTCCATCTTGGACATGTTGAGCTTCAAACGCCGATGACGCATTACAGAGAGACAGCTGTGAGACATGAAGAAACTTGCTGTTCAAGCCCTAGAGAGAGATCAGGGGTGGAAAGATACAGTTGAGTGTCATCAGCGTACAGATGATAGGAAAAACCAAAAGAGCTCACAAGTTTACCTAAAGACAATGTGTAAAGAGAGAACAGTAGGGGACCCAAAAGAGAGCCCTGAGGAGCTCCAACAGATAAGGGAACAGGGTATGAAGTCTGACCACCTGTGACCACTGCAAAAGATCTATCTGACAGGCAAGATTTAAACCAGTTGAGAACAGAGTTCGAGAACCCGATGTCAGAAAGTATATCGACTAAAAGACAGTGATCCACGGTGTCAAATGCCACAGACAAATCGAGGAGAATGAGCACAGAATAAAGGCCATTCACCTTGGCCCACAAAAGATTGTTGGAGATCTTTGTGAGGGCCGTCTCAGTAGAGTGCTGTGGGCAGAAACCAGACTGAAAGGGATCGAGTTGGTTTCGAGAAACTAGATGGAGTTGGTTTCGAGAAACTAAAGACGAGAATAAACAATCCATTCCAAAACCTTAGAAAGAAAAGGGAGAAGAGAGATTGGATGATAGCTGGACAGAGAAGAGGGGGCAAGAGAAGATTTTTTTCAAGATAGGGGAAACAAGAGCATGTTTAAAGTCCGAGGGAAAAGAACCTATAGAAAGAGAGAGGTTAAAGATAGAGAAAAGCAAAGGAAGGAAGGAAGGAAGGAAGGAAGGGGCTATAGAGATTAGGAGACGAGGGTGAATTGGATCAAGAGAACAAGTTATAGGATTGGAAGAATACAGCAAGGTAGAGAGTTCATCCAGAGAAACAAGAGGAAACACAGAAAATTGGTTAGTTGAAGGTTCCAGAAGATTAATGGGAGAAGACAAATTAGGAGGAACTATTTCAGATCTGATAGTAGTGATCTTAGTAATAAAGTAGTTAGCAAAGTCGGTAGAGGAAAATAATGAAGAAACAGTGGGAGAGGGAGGTTTTAGCAAGCTGTTGAAGCAGGAAAACAAATGCTGTGGGCACCTCTCATTGGCGCAGATCAATAATTTAAAGTAATTCTCATTGGCGCAGATCAATAATTTAAAGTAATGCCATGGACAAGGCCCAAGGAGAAAAGAACAAATTTATAATGAATAAAATCACCCCACTCCTTGGATTTTTTCCAAAGACTTTTGGCCGCTCGAGAGCAGGACCAGAGGAACCTAACTATGGGAGTAAGCCAGGGCCGAGGCCTGTTCATAGAGGAGGACATGCAAACAGATACAGGGGCAAAGCTGTCGAGAGTTGAAGAAAGAGTGGAATTAAATCAAGACATTGCTGAGTCAGCAGATTCCCCAAAAGATAAAGAAGAGAGAGCAGAGTCCAAGGACTGACTGAGAAGGTCACCGTTAATAGACTGAAGATCGCAAAAATAGCGTTGAGCTGTATGACGAGGAGGTGGAATATAGGTAAGAGTGAAAGAAATTAAATGATGATCAGATAATGGAAAATCAGATGACAAGTAGTCAGAAATGACACAATTGGCAGCAAGAACTAAGTCAAGGCAGTGACCAAGAGAATGGGTTGAAGAGTTGGAATGAGGTTGAAGGCCAAAAGAAGGTAGAAGGGAGCTGAAGCAAGACGTTGGAGGATTATTGGGGTCGTCCAAATGGATGTTAAAGTCGCCTAAGATCAATGTGGATACTGCTCCGATAGAAAAATTGTCAGCCAAGACTCAAAGTTTGACAGGAATTGGGTAGCAGAACCAGGAGAGCGATAGATGACTGCAACCTGAAGTTGTAAAGGAAAAAAGAGTCTAATGGAATGAGATTCAGATGAAGAGAAACAATATCAGGGGGGAAAGGAAAGAACTTGAAACTGACAAGAGTTGGACAGTAAGATACCGACCACTCCTCCTCAACCTTCAGGGCGTCTAGTATGGGTGAAAGAAAGAGAGGGCAGCAAAGGTAGCAGTTTCATGGGCTGGGAGCCAGGTTTCAGTAAGAGCAAGGAGATGAAATGACCTGGAAAGAAAAAGATCATGAACTGCAATCGCTTTTGAAGCAGCGGAGCGACAGTTCCAGAGTGAGCAGAAGAATGGGAGCTGAAAGATGGGAAGAGGTTGAATAGGGATTAGGTTAGGAGAAATATGTGAAGCCATGGAAAAATAAGGATTCGGTGCCCAATAATCAACAGATGAAAAAGTGACAATAAGAAACATAAAAATAACAACAGATAGTACTCAATGACATTGCCTGTTGCTGGATCCACAAGTCCCCCAGCTGGCTAGCCCACAGCTAGCTCACCTCCTGGTCTTCCAAGCAAGAGGGAGGGGTGAGGAAGAGCCTTCTTGAAGCCTGAGGCTCCATGCCACGCCCCTCTGGCTGCCGGTCGGTCGGCTGCTAGTCCTTCAGCTCCAGGTGTTAGAGAGAAGAGAATGAAGTAGAGCATCCAAGCTGGGTGACACACAGCTAGCCCGCCTTCTGGTCTTCAATCTGCAATGTAACAAGGATTTGAAATAGGGATCTTGATTCTGATTGTCATACTGCAAAGACTGGTGGTGGGAGAGAGCAGGAAATAACCTGGTTCACCCTGATCATCGGCAGAACAGGCCTCAACCATCACTCAGTGTGGCTGCTGGCTTATGGGTTTGGGAGCTAAGTTAACTAGATACATAGTTAAGTATTCCTAGTCAGCCACTGTCCTATTAATATTGTATCTGCTGTCTGGATAGGTCTTTATTTATTGGTTTATTCATTCCTGCATTCATTTCCCACCTTTTGTTCAACCCTGGGACTCATGGTGGCTTACAAAAATGTTAAAAGTTTTTTTAAAAAAAAAGCTCATATTAATAAAAACAATTAAAAGTTAAAATATAATTTAAATACCAATACAATTAAGCAAATACAGACAATGCAGAAGATTATACCCATAAACAACACATTGTGCCAAAAACAAAAAGTCTTCTGCTACTGAGAGGATACCAGGGAGTTCCAGGAGTAGCCATAGGCATGGTCTTCTCCCATGTTTCCCTCAGGTGCAGCTGTGACATTGGTGGGACAGAGAGAAGGCTTTCCCGTGAAAATCTCAAAACCCTGGCACTTTGCTATGGGAGAATACCATCCTGTATCTGAACACATCTGCTCCTCTCCATCTGGCTTTGAAATAAGTCCAGTCTGGTGTACAGACATACCTCAATTAACAGAGCCTCTGATAGTGACGTTCTTTTTTACAGTCTTGTTATGGCTACCCAGTCACCTTTTCTTCCTCACTTTCTGTCCATTTGGAATCCTTTTAGCAGCATTGGCAATAAGAAGATAGTGAAGGAGAGAGAGAGAGAGAGAGAGTTGCAGTGTTCGGTTGCAGCATCATGTATGCAGCAAACAATGCCATAAAGCTTCAATTAAGACTAGGATTCTACTGTAGCAAAGTGTGCCTGTCTACAACAGGAAAGTAAACAGTGACTGCCTACAGAATTCATTATTGAGCATGAAGGGAACAGCAAAACAGGAGAGATAAAAGGAGAGCTGGTAATATTATATTATCAGCTAATACTAGCACATAAAATGTATAGGTCTATATGTTCAACCAAAGAAATAAGTTCAACCAAGTAAATCATAAGAAAAGTGGAAGCTGATGGGGAAGGGAGAGTTATCCTTGCATTTTGGAAGAAACCTTCATGTGGTCTTTAGAAGGTTCTTTTTATTACTATTATTATTTAAGCAAGGCTTACCTGACCTGGCTGTTTCATTTCACATGTATATAATATTAGTTTTGAATTAAAAAAGCAACTGGAAACATCTTTTAGAAAATCTTCCCCTATTCTTTCCATATTAGTTCTACCTCTGGCACCAAATTTTCTCTTAAAAAAGAGATGCTCAGGAATGCATCTGGTATGTTAAGTGACGTATACTGCAATTAAGAAAGAAGAGAAATAATGGTCATTCTGATAGTCTACACCCAAGCCCTGTAAAGCTCAATAGGTCATTACTTAGTATGCATTATGGTTTCTCCCACTTCCCACCAACCCACCCCTAGCCCACACTGACTGTTTTACACATTCAGGAAAATACATCTATACCAGGAAAGGATAATAGCTTTCTAAAGGATTTCTGAAGTGGAAGAATCACCACTTTCTATTTTCTCTTCAACTTAAATTAAAAGACTAATGAAAATTGGGAAAGGGCTATGTTCCTTTATTAGAGCAGAAAATGTGTGGACCTTCAGATGTTCTTAGATTTCAACTTCCATTAGCCCACATCATCATGTCGAACATTCAAGGATGATAGGTCATGCAGTCTAACATCTTCTGGAAGGCCACAGGTTTCTCCACACTCTTTGCATATGATAAATGGATCCTAAGACCACTTTGGGTCCCATATGCAAGAAATGCAGGATATAAATTAAATTAATTATTTAAATAGCTAATACTCTCATAGGGAGTAACCTAAATGGAATTCATTAGAACTTGTTTCTGAGAGAGTGTATGCATATATGTTGTTGTTGTGTGTCTTCAAGACATTTCTGGCTTATGGCAAACCTATCTCATGGGGTTTTCTGGGGCTTAGAGTGTGTTACTTACCCAAGGTCACCCAATGGGTTTCCATGGTCAAGTAGAGAATCGAACCCTGGGCTCCAGAGTTGTAGTCCAATGTTCAAACTACTCAAACTGCTACACTACACTGGCTCTCATGTATATATAAATATCTGTGTTGTGTGCCTTCAAGTCATTTCCAATTTATGGCAACTGAAGACAAACCATGGGGTTTTCTTGGCAAGATTTGATCAGAGGAGGTTTGCCATTGCTTTCCCCTGAGGCTGAGAGCATGTGACTTGCCCAAGGTCACCCAATGAGTTTCCATGAGTGAGCTAGGGATCAAACTCTGGTCTCCAGAATCACAGTCCAATGATCAAACCATTAAACCATGTTGGCTTAGTATTAATATATACAAGTACCATATATTTGTTACTGTTGTGTGCCTCCAAGGCATTTCCAACTTATGGCAACCCTAAGGTGAAGTTATCATGGGATTTTCTTGGGAAGTTGTTCTTCAGAGGAGGGTTTGCCATTGCTGTCCTCTGTAGCTGAAAGAGTGTGACTTGCTTAGGGTCACCCATGGGGTTTAGATGGATGAGCTGGGATTTGAACTCTGGTCTCCAGAGTCATTGTCCAACACTCAAACCACTATGCTGGATCTCCATAAAAGTGTGTGGATATATATATATATATATATATAGAGAGAGAGAGAGAGAGAGAGAGAGAGAGACACTCGCCCCTCCATTTTCACAGATTTGAAGTCCACAGTCTTGATTCTTCATGGAGGGGTGAGCTCCATAGGATAAAATGGTGTGTGCACCCATGGCACATGCGCAGGGCCATGCGCAAGAGCGCGCGGCCATTCAAACCCATAGGGCTTAACATTGGCGAGTTTCCATTTTCGGGGGGGGGGGTCCAGAATGGATTTCCCACGAAAACGGAGGGGAAGATGGACATACTTGCATATATTTAAGGGTATTGGAAGAAGTAAGCACATGTATTCTGTGGATTCTCAGATTAATATTGCAGCTTTGATTAATAAAGGTATTGCCTACCTGTAGCTTTTGGAACTTTTATGTAATTAAATGATGAAGTTCTTCTCACTCATGTCAGCATATCAGGGAAGCACTGCAGAAACTTTTTTCCTAATATTTGAAAGAAAAATAAAAGAACCATTTCCACTATATATAGAAAAGAGTGGTGGTTTTAATTGACTCAGGTATGAATTGATATTAATTGGCATGAATGCTTAATTCCAGTTACATGCGGGGAAACACAGAGATGGAGAGAAGCTGGAATTAAGCATTCATGTCAATTAATACTTCAGTTCCAAGGCTGAAAAATGTGCACACAAAATATACATTCTCTTTTCTGTGACATATAATAAAAAATCTGTTCTACGATCTGAAAAATCTGAAACAAACAGCATTTCCATCTTGACTCTTCCACCATAGATTTGATTTGATTTATCAGATAAGCTTTTCCAAATAAGATTGTTTAGGACAATAATAACCTCCTTGTCAAACTATATTGACATTGCAGACATGCCTAACCCAGTGGGAAGCAAAACTTTTCTTATTAAAACAGTAATTTCACAGTTGATCTGAAAGACTGCCATCCTAAACATTACAATGCTCTGGTTTTAGTTGGATTATTATGCCCTCCTGCCCAATATTTATCATATGTATTAGAGCCCTATTTTTTCCTCAGGAATTTATTTACTGTTCTCACCATCTCCTGCTGTCACTTGTTTTATTTTCCATCTGTGACAGCCATCTGGCCATACTTAATAAAACTGAGAAGTATGGCACCATGAAAAAAGGTGACACCACTGAATAACTCTTAGACCTTCTTCTAAGCCCTGATCCATGGATCATGTTTGTGGCCTGGAAGCCACAAGTTCCCTCTGCTCTAATTATATTTAAGCATAGCAAACAGATTCAGGACCCAAGCCTTCTTCTGTGCCTCTTACCAGCAGCTTGCTCTCCAGAGATCAATAAGAGGAATTTTTCATATCAGGGAGGCATTTGTCAACATCTGCAGATCAAGCTTATACTGAAAAGAACAGAAGCATGGACTGGCTGAAAAGAGAAAGTCAGACAATTCTAGCTAGATATTGTGGAGAATTTTCTCTGATCCATATTTTGAAGCAAACTGTCCCAATTTGCATTTCCTGGAGCAATAGGAGGATCAGAATATAGCAGACCTGTAGCCAGACATTTTGACATAAGATAACCTGGATAGTGCATGTACATGAAAGCTTGTTGTTGTTGTTGTTGTTGTTAACTGCCCTCAAGTTGATCTCAACCCAGGGCCATCCTGTGGATGAGACATCTCCAAGACTCTCTGTCCTCCACTGCTCTGCTTAGTTCCCGCAGACTCATACTCATGTCCTCTTTAATAGAGTCCATCCATTTAGCAAAGAGAGGCCTTCCTCTCTTTCTACTTCCCTCTACCTTTCCTAGAATTATTGTTTTTTCCAATGAGTCATGCCATCTCATGGTGTCCAAAGTACGACAGCCTCAGTTTGGTCATCTTGGCTTCCAGGGAGATTTCTGGCTTGATCTGCTCTAGGATCCATTTGCTTGTCTTTTTGGCTGTCCAGAGTATCCTCAGCACTCTCCTCTGGCACCACATCTCAAATGAATTGATTTTCCTCCTATCTTCTTTCTTAACTGTCCAGCTCTCACATCCATTCATAGTAAGAGTGAAAACAATGGCTTGTTCAGTTGTATATCTTTGCATTTTGGAATCTTTTCTAGTTCTTTCATAGCCGCTCTCCCCATTCTACTCATTCTTAATCTTCTTCTGATTTCCTGATTGAGATCCCTGTTTCTATCAATGTTTGATCTCAGGTATGAGAACTCTTTTACTATTTCTATTTCTTCATTGTCTAGGTTGAATTTGTGTGTAGATCCTTTGTTGTCATCATTTTTGTTTTCTTTATGTTCAACAGCCTACCTTCGCACTGCATATCTTAAATAGATTGTTGATTTTCCTTCCTCCTATTTTTACTCTTCCTTCTTCTGTGTCCAAACCTTATTCTCCCAATTTAATTATTTAATAATTAAATTTATTCTTTATTTATTTAATGTGCCCAAGCCTTATTCTCTTTATTTTTTAATTAAATCAACCTATTTAAAAAGAGACAAAATCTTAAATATAACATACTGTAGCTGGCATCCTGTTTGTCGTATACACAGGCATAAGTCAGCCTTACACCTACACATGTCTTTTTCTTTTTTGTCATTGTGAAGATTGATATTCCTCTCTCTCTCTGCAACAACTAACCCACCCCCCACCCTGGCCTCAACTTACCAGACTTACTGGCTGAATCCTTGTAGCCAGACACAAAATCACCATCCACTAAAACCTCAGGAGGACCTCAGTGGACCTCAGAAGATTAATCAATCAATTTGTGTCCAGAAACATAGTCACACTTTTCCAATCTCACAGCCTGCTCTCAATAAGGAATGGGCAGGGAGCAGGGTTTGCAGTGAGGGACAGCATGGTGTAGTGGTCTGAGCATTGTACTGCAACTGAAGACCAGGGTTCACATCCCTGCTTGGCTGCAAAAATTAACTGGGTGACCTTGGGCAAGTCATATTCTCTCAGCCTCAGAAGTAGGCAAAGGTGACTCCCACTGAAAAAAAAATCTTGTCAAGAAAACCCCAAAATAGCTTTGCTTTAAGGTCACCATAACTCAGAAATGATTTGAAGGCACACAACAAAACCAAGGGCTTGCAGTAGTAAGTCCAGGGTAGTGAATGGCCAACTGTAGTGTAGTTTACTACTACACTGCACTGGTCCATACAGGAAGAGAATCAACTTGTTTGAAATGTGTTGCTGGAGGAGACTTGTGTGAATTTCCAAAATGATAAATAAATGAGTCCTAGAGCAAATCAAATCTGAAGTCTCCTTGGAAGCCAAAATGACAATACTGAAGCTATCTTATTAAAAGAAGAAGACCACTTTAATAAAGGAAACCAAAGCCTCAAGTTTGCAAAACCTGATCAGGGCTATTGATGCAGGATGTCTTGGAGGTCTCTCATTAACAAGTTCACCATAAGTTGAAGCTAACTTGACACCATTTAACAACAAACAAGAATGGAGTATTTTAGAATAATGAACAGTTGTCAGGAACACTGGACAGGAGCACTTCGCACAGCAGCATTTTTTTACAAGTCCTACTGGTATGACGGAAAATTATAAAACTAAATTGGAATTCAGGCAATTGCAGATCTTCAGCCCCACTCAGTCAGAACTGCCTCCTGTCACAGACCCCAGTAGCAATGTTTCCAAGAAAGGCCTGCCTTCATTATGGACTGAGCTTGTATTCTCTCAGCATAGCTATGACAACACCAGGTGAGAGCTTGGAGGAGCTACCTTGGATCAGCTCCAGTTCTTGGACCAGCTCCAAGGATTCCCTAAATAGCATGGCCAGTGGACATGTTGGCCTGGAGAATTCTAAGATCTGCAGTACAAAAATGCAGCTCTTAGAATTCTCCAACTCTAGTAGGTGATGATAGTGGTGTTTGAAACAAACATCATGATAAAAAAAATTGTCCATCAGAGAGATGAGATGGCCTCTAGCTCCCTGCTGGATGCCCCATTCTAGACAAGTTGGAGTACAACTCCCATTGTCACCAGCCGTACACCTGAAGGGCACCAGAATGGGAAAGGTTGTTCTATGGCATCCATAAGACTTGATTTTATTTTTTTGCCTAATAGGCAGACCAGATGTTAGACATAAGGAAAATGGGAACCAGTTGGGTCCAGTATTATTGTTTGCTTCCCATCAACCAGCAAGTTCATTTCAAGAGAGACTGCTACTATATATGGATTATGAATCTAATTTTTAATATTATTATATAGTACAGTATTTCCAGTGAAGCACAATGATGCCCACGTGAGAGTCCTATTGGCTTCAAGCTAAAGCTACAAAATGCAAAGTTCTATTGTGGCAATTAAAGGCGACATCTTCAAAAGACTCATATGTGCAATATTAAAATGATCCAATTACTACTAAGTGGCTTAAAAAGTTTATAGTATGTAAAAGGTATGAAGGGAATTGTTATCTGAATATTAACAACTTCCATTTTTATCTCCATTCATTTTTAATGTGCTTTTAAAGCATCTAATTCCCTCTTCAAAGAAAAAACATTTTAATTGCCATTTACTGTTTGATAGTCTTTCCCCTAATTGTAGATATCAGTTCAGTCCTTTGCTAAATAGGGTGGTCGCTACATCCTTTATGTTATTTATGACTTTTCTATATCTTCTTCCTTTCAAAGAGCTCTGTTCAATGTCACATGTGAGACTTAAGGCTTGTATGTGGAATATCTGGGACCAGGATGAACAATCTTAGATCTTTGATCTAACCTCATGATCCCTCTGCAAACAACAAGCTCTGATCTCCTGCAAGAGATATCCCACCCACCAGACATGAGAGCAGGGAGGAAAAGGAAGAAAGGGAAATAAATGGGGGGGGGGAGAGAGAGAGAGAGAAAAAATGAGATGGCAGAAAGTGAGAGTGAAAAGGGTGAGCCACTTTTGTTACTTCCAGCATGTGGTCCATGACAAGTTACCCAAGGGAATTTAGGACAGAAAAGTTTCCCTGGTCTAGATTAGACAAAGGGATGGTGGCCTGCCCAAACCACCTAGAAAATGCCATGGTTGAGCAAGGATTTTTATCTCTTCTTCCTTCATGAAAGACAAACCTTCCAGCCATTCCTCCAATCTGCTTTGATAAGACAATAATCAACAAAAACAACCCAGTTGGAAAGAAGAAGAATACCAGATGCACTAGACTGGATTTGGAAAATATACAACTTGATGGAAAATGATAAATTGACATATTTGATTAAATATGGCTCATTAGGAAAATTTAAAGAAGAATGGTCTCCTGTGACAGAATAATTGGAAAAAAATTGGGGTCAGAAATCTGAACAAAACCAAAATGATGAGAAATAACAGACTGACAATGTTTCTGCATTATATGAATTATATGTATAATATAGATATATAGATATAAAGATATAAAAGAGCCCTGGTGGCACACTGGTTAAATGCCTGTACTACAGCCATTCACTCATAAACCACAAGGTTGTGAGTTCAATACTAGCCAGGGCTCAGGCTTGACTCAGGCCTGAATCCTTCCGAGGTTGCTAAAATGAGTACCCAGCTGTTGGGGGGCAATGAGCTTACAGTTGTAAACTGCTTAGACACTCCATAGCACGGTATGAAGTGGTATATAAATGAAGCTGCTTTGCTTTGCTTTGCTTTACTTTACTTTACTTTGCTTTGCTTTGCTTTGCTTTGCTTTGCTTTGCTTTGCTTTGCTTTGCTTTGCTTTGCTTTGCTTTATAATGTGTAATGAATTATAATATGTAATTTTATAACTTTGTAAATAAAAATCATAAAAATGGGTAAACATATACAGTTGCCCTTCCGTTTTCGTGGACTTTGAGTCTGCGGACTCGGTCATCCACAGACCGGCAAGCCCATTGGGTAAAATTGCGCGTGCACATGCAGCACACACAGAGCCACACACAGGAACACACAGCCATTCAAGCCAATGGGGATTGAATATCTGTGAGTTTTCATTTTCACGGGGGTGGTGGTGTCTGGAACAGATCCCCATGAAAACAGATGGACAACTGTATATAAAGAAACAAGGAGAAAAAGAAAAATTAATGAATAAATTCATGGTGTAATCTGAAACAATATCAGCTCAACAAAGGAGCTTATTACATGAGCTTTTAAATCAGCATCAGTCTAATGGGATGCAGCTGGGACCCGGGATGGAGGCAGGAATCATTGCATTGTAATTCGCCACCAAATCCACTGGGCAACTGCAGCCCAGGTCCCAGCCATGCTCAGCCAGCCCTTTTTTGAAAACAAAAGCTCCCAACTCTGAAAACTGGCCAACTAAGCATGGCTGGGACCTGCCAGGCTGCAGTCTGGCAGATTTGGTGGTGAATTAAAAATCCTGGGTCCCAGCTGCATCTCGTTGGGCTGCTGCTGATTTAAAAGCTCATGAGACAAGCTCCAAAGATATAGTTTGTTTAGAAATACAATTGCAGGAGGAGAAAAGATATAATGATTATCAGATATTAATAGAAGAATGTTTAAGAAACAGAAACAGCTACCTCTATAGATTTTGAAGTCACTTTTTAAAAATCTTTTGCTGTTGTTGTTGTTGTTGTTGTTCTATGCTTAGCTTGTTTATGTTTAGGTAATTTATGTTTTATGTTTATATGTTTAAATTATAGTCTATGTTATATGTTTATATTTTTTTAAGTAATAAAGATTATTTTTAAAAAAGCCCAGTTGGTGCAACAGATAATCTTATTACCTCCATTTTCCCCATGGTAACTGGACCTAGCCTCAGTACATTACTGGGATTTGATTATGCATTTCTTAATAACCATTTTTGTTTGTTTGTTTGTTTGTGCTTTATTATGCAGAAAATTCTTCCAAAATTTGCTAATTCTCTCTCCCACCTTTTTTTAAATGAAGAATTTCTAATTAGTCCCTTATCACCATTCTTTAGGTGCAGAAATTTACTTTAGTGCCTGTAATTTATTTTATGTTAACTATATTATGTTAGATGTATTCACTGCATTTTATTCATATCTAAATATTATTTGCTATGAGCATATGCACATGTATATTTGCTTTGCTTTATCTTATAATGGTGTAAGTTCAACATATGCCACTGTAAACGTTTTTGTCATTGTAGAGGCTAGAAATAATAATAGTAATAAATTTGTATTTCTTACTTTCATCTCTCCAAGGCTATGTTAATCTATTTTAATATAGATTAAAAATGCAATATATATCTAAAAACATAAGCCATTTAAAAACATAGGTTAAAACACTTAAACATAGGATTAAAACGACTACTACACATTAAAATCTTTGACATAAAATTTAAAAAATCAATTTAAAATACATAGCTTATCAAATAGATATGTCTACTGGAAGAGATAGGTCTTTAATGTTATTTTAAATTCAGATAGCATGTTTAGCTTTTTAATAATAATCATAATCATAATCATAATCATAATCAAATTTATTTATACCTCGCCCCTCTGTCAACCAATCAGGGTGGCTTACATCAATTAAAATTCTATACAATATAAATACAACCTAAAGTACAATCTAAAAACCCCAGAACCCACCTGCCCCTAAAAAAGTATTAAATCATATATCAACTAAAAAATCATATATCAGTTAAAACATGTGAAAACATCACATAAATATAAGACAAGCAAAATTACAAAACAAGCAGGGCAGTAACGAGAGCCAAAGCAAAATGACTAAACAACTCCTGAGGCCAGGAAAATCTAGTCAGGACCTTCTCTCCCACAAGGTCATTTCTCAGTCTAGGTGTGGCTGAAGAAAAAGTCCTACGGGTGACAGTTGCCAGTTTAGTTCTGTCTGGTTGAAGCAAATGTCTCCCAGAGGTATGGAATTATATGGGAGGAGATGATCCCATAGGTAACCTGGACCCAAACCATGTAGGGCTTTAAAGGTAATAAGCAATACTTTGTTCTTTGTCCAGAAACTAACTTGCAGCCACTGGAGTGATTATAATATTGGTGTGATATGCTCACTCCTATATGTAACAGTGATCAATCTGGCTACTGTGTTTTGAACTAATAAAGTTTACAAGCTTGGTCCAAAGGTAGCCCAATGTAGAGTACATTGCAAAAGTCCAGCCTTGAGGTTATCACTGCAGCTACTATCATCTTTAGGTCTTCTAGTTCCAGGAAGGGATGCAGCTGGAGTATCAGCCGAATTCTCTACAAACCTCACACAATGATCAATCTGCCTCTCCTCCACAGGATTCACCTTTTAGATCCCTCCCTATCTTCATTTATTTATTGGAGAAGAGCAGAAGACACTGGAAAAGTGTCTATCCCTGTGTCCATATAGCCAGATGCAGAACACTTACATCATCTGGCATAACCTGCAAAGGACCCCTGGAGTCCTGGGATGAGGGGTGAAAGGGGAGATATAGCACTAACTTCTGCACTCAGGACTTTAACATCATGTTTCCCAAATGCAGGATTTAGGCCAATAGTTTTGCCCAGAGACATTTTGGCACAAATTAGAGAAATCTCAAAAAAAAAAAATCCTACTGTTCCAATTCTTGGGCTGGAAGCAAGAAGTTCCAGAGAGATGAACAGTTTCACAGAAGGCTTTCTCAACATATCGTGACAGCCTCTGTTGTCAAGATCAAGTTATGCTGTAAACATCCCTAAGGCATACATTTTGGAAGCTGTAGATTGCCAATTGTCAAAACAAGACTGCATGCACACACACACAGACACACAGAGAGAAAAGCATGACAAGAAAACTGAAGATGGGGGGGACATTTCAAATATACAGGAAAGTATGAGCTCTGATAAGTATTTTTGATAAAATATTTGGGAAAGTAGCAAGCTGTCTTCATCACACTCACCAAAATAACTCAGTTTTAACAGAACATTTCCATTTAGTTTGCAGACTGAAAAGACCATGTGAAAAGCACAGGAAAGGAGGAGGGGAGGCTGGAATGTAATAGATTATATGTACACAAAAGAAAGAGTTCTGGTTGTTAGCAGGAACGATGATGACTCTGGAATCCTTCCAGGCTCTGCTAGTCTTGTGAGTCATTTCTGATGCCCCCTATTAAAACAGATGCATAATTGGCACTTGGTTGGACTAGGAAATAGGCTATTTGGATTATTGCAATGAATTTATTTTCCAAAAGGAAATTATTCACTCTGAACCAAACTCAAAAACACTCATGGCGGCAGCACAGAACATTGTGAAGGGAGCAGCAAGTGAAACTGGTGGAAATGTGCAATTTCTTTCTGGGAGTAGTGGGGGAAGAAATTGAAAATGTAGCTTGTTATTTTTGTCAGAACGAAAAACTGAACTAGGAGGAAGTTCCTCCAGTGTGATTAAATGCTGGCATTGTGAGTGAGTGAAAAGGGATGAAAAGACAGCATGGACAGTTGCCAAGGGAAAGGATCAACACCATATGAGCCTCCTAACTAGACACACTAGTAACCTGGTATTCATAAAGCAGGATTTAAAATTTGATATTCTGAACCCAGCATCTTAATAGGGTAGCAAAGGTGACTGGGACATGATAATGCACAGATTATTTCGCTGTCTGTGAAGGGATGGATTTATAAGGCTTTCCCCCCTTTCATTAGGAAGCAGATTCCTTTGTCTGCATATGATCTGGATTAATCTCAGACATGCATTTTTTCCAACTGAGAAAAGTACTGAATGGAGAGGGCTACAAGATATGTTAATGCAGGTCAGAGAGACAACTGAAGGCCCTGGAGGATGGGAGGAAGTCCTGCCCTGAAGTCCCACCTCTAGAGGGCAGAAGTCCCAACCCTAGCACCATGTTATACCCAGTGCCAGAAGGCCTTTTAGTTTGGGCACTTGATCCCTAAAAGTTTTGCCATAACTGTCCTAGTCTCTGGAGCAGCAGAAAACATGCTTGCTCCATCCTCAACATGACATCCCTTCAAATATTTAAACAGAGCTATCATATCACCTGTCAACTTTCTCTTCTCCAGGATAAATATACCCAGAATACATTTCGTTTCAGAAATACTGGGTTACTGTAAACTAGACCTAGGAAACAGGAATGATAATGGTGGAAATTCCCAGGAAATACTTCAGGATAAAAAAAAATGTCATGTGGCTCTCTAAAATAAAACCAGTTTGTTCAGGAACAAAGCCAGACTTTTGAAGATTTTATTCCTTTCTGGAGGGGCTCTAAGAGAGGACAAAGAAGATTTTATGTTGCTGTATTTTAATCTGTTGTCTCCTACCTCAATCCATAGGGAGAGGTGGATAAGAAATAAATATTGTTATTACTGTTATTATTTATGCTATAAGCCAGCCTTTCTCACCTTATTCTGTTGATAGGATGTCTTCAAAGTTTTGAGATGCTCCCTGGCTCTGCTAAAGTCACTATCAATAATTTGCCTCGAACACGATCTTGATTTTGGAACTATACACAGGGTTGTGTTTTCTAAAACTGGCAATTTATTTATTCACTCCAGTAACTGTTGCTAGGTGTCATATAATAACAGTAAATCTACTAATGAATTACCAAGCCTGCCCACTTCATACTGGGACTTAATTCAACTGTGAAACTCATAGCTAAATCAATCTAGGAAAGAAACAGTCTTCTATGCTTCTTTCCCTCAACCCAACATTTTTGAACCATCTAGCAAAATGAGAAGTTCTGGAAAAGTGAACATCTTGCTTATTATTGTGGAATAGCAGTTGATCCTATTAAAGGTGTTGTCTGTATATGGATTTTGAATTTTGTTTTATTTTTATGGAACAAAATGGCTACCTTCCTTTTTTGTACCTGTAATTTGTGATAGAGAAGTTTAGGAATTTTGTTTAACATTAGATTTTCTCTCCTCCACCACAGCTTTTAGCAAGCTAGTAATGAAATTATATTGTCTGTTGAGCAATAAAAATAGAAAAGTTGTTTGGCATCCAGCATATCATTCATACACACAAGCTGCTGTTATAATCTTGTCTGCAACCAGCAACAGTATATTGTATAATAAAAAGAAGTCACTGTTGCTTTTCAAACTCTAAGAACCCAGATTCAAGAGATGGAGCCAATTCAAAGAGGAAGGAAAGTGGCATTGAATGTCTCACTTGAGCAAATTTGACAAGGGGTAGGAAGATTTGGAGGAAGGGGCTATAACAAGGCTTTTAAAACAGCTGTAAGCTTGATGAAATATTGCTTAAACCAGTAGTGTGAAATTGCACAGGGAGGTAGGAGCCAACTTTCACCCTTGTGCATTCTTTGCATGCTGCACTGGCACATTGTTGTCACTTCTGATTCCTATTTGAGTTGATTCTGGCCATTTTTTCTGGGGTTCAAAAAGCAGATTGCCATGTTTTCAGTTTGTCATGGGGTGAAAAATTCCCTCTGAAAAATAAATGGGAGAGGATCTCTGAACTTAAAAGTGTCCTTGGGGGATCAGGGGGCAAAAATTAGCTTTTGGACCACTCACAATCCAGAAGTTATAATAATAAATAATATATAATAAAATTTTATTTATATCCCACCCTTAGCCAAGGCTATCCAGGCGGCTTACAGTAAATGCAAAGTTGCATTTACACCAAGCCCAACCTAAAATGTTTTACCCCTCCCCATTTTTTAGAAAGAAAGGAAGAGACAGAAAGTCTATTTTTTTTAACTGTTGCCATCAGAAATTGCTGGGGAAGTTTATGTACTGTATGACTGATGATAGTGTATTTGTCAATAGTATGTAAAAATCAATAACATAAACCACATTTGTATACAGTCTGACAATACTCATCTGTTAGAGAGAAGTGCCTCTTTTCATAACTGTAATATTAAACATTTTTCAGAACCTGAAAACGAAGCAACTGTGGCAAATACCTTTTTTAAAATTGTTTTTCAGCTTCTCCCACTTAATGCCAAGCTAGCTGCGTGCTCTCACCACCACATACTGAATTCAACTGTTGGCATTCCACTGTATAACTCACATTCAGGGAAGTTTGCCTTTGTGTGCCAAAGGTTGAAATAAGCATATGGAGAAGCTGAGTGCCCACAACTGGTCTGACATGAGGCGAGAGCTGGCATAGGCTGAAATTTTTGGGCAGCTGTAGGAACTATGTTCTGTTCCTGCAGCCATGGAGAGGGACTATGCTATGCTTCACTGAGACACTGAAAAACAGCAGTAGGGAGGTGTGATTTTCAGTTAAGAAGCATCATGTGGTTAAAAGAATTCTTAACTCTTCTCCTGCCCATACCTTTTCTCTAACTTGTTTTTAATGGTTTTATATTTTTAACATAGAATTTTATTGCACACGGCTTTTAAATTGCCATAAAAGTTGGATAATAGCACCTTTGATGATACATGATGTTGTTGTTTTTGTTATTGTTTTAAGCATCTTTTGTGAGCCACCTTCAGTCCTATTTGAGATAAAGACAGCAAATAAATAAATAAATAAATAAAATAATATCCTTCCTTCCACTGCAGATTCTGCAAACACATGTTACAGAAAGGGATGGGGAGGATCCAGTGGGCTCTACACATGAGGAAGAAAATTTTACACCACTGGAAATGGAGAATTTATTTTCCAAGGATTCATCCCTCTCCATCTATTTGGTAAAGCTACAAAATTTGGCTTCCTTTACCTAACAGAACAGTTAAAATTATGTTCAGCTTTGTCAATAGAAAACTGCCTACTTGTTCTGTCAGGGTTCATTCAGAGCTTATGATATGTTTTTGTTCTTCCAGAATAGAGAATTAAAGCTTTCTGCTCCCAGCCAGCTGAAGAGTTTTTCCAAGTCAAACCTAATAGCATCAAATCACCTGAGTCCCTTTTGAACATCCACAGACCGTGTTCGCTCATTATAGAACATCCCAAGAGAAAATGCAGACTGTCTGACCTAAATCCAATGGCTAGTCCCACCTAGAAGAGACCCAGGGCCACAAGAGAATGCCAGAAATAATCCATCTTGAGACCACTTTTACTATCCTGGCTCAATGCTAGGGAATCATGGGAATTGTAGTTTTTTCTGAAACATTGAGCCTTCTCTGTCAGAGAGCTCTGGTGCCACAATAAACTACAGTTCCCATGATTCCCTAGCACTGAGCCACAGCAATTAAAGTGGTCTCAAGATGGATTATTTCTGCAGTCTGTTCAGGCCCCCAGTGAATCAAAAATAAATAAAGCCACCGTGAAACCTTTGCCCAGAGAAAGGCATAATATTTGATAGTGAAATAAATAAATATACATTTCAAAGGAGAAATCATTTGAACTTTTCTTCAACTAATAAAAAATGTCAAGAAAGAAATATAGCTCTAGATCCAATTTTTAATCCCACCTAATGTGGTCTGATTGAATCAATGAGTTTTAGATAAATCTTGACTTGCCAAACGGAAATTGATGGGCATACTCTAAATGGGACTAGCAATTTGTGAAGTATATGACTTTAAGATCAGTTTCCTCACCCTCACCTCTGTTCTTAGTCTCCACCAGTGTTTTGTAGTATTTTGCCTCACTGAGAGATCTGAAGATCTTGAAAGCTTGCAAATATTTTCATGTCATTTTGGTTGGTCTAATAATGAGCATTACCACATTATGGAGTTTGGGTTATGGCCAAAATGGCTACCTTTACTTTTAAGGAAAAAGATTTAACATCCTCTCAGTTTGCTTATGAATTTTCCACGCTGGCCCACTCCTCTTCCTGTCACATTATTGCCACTTGGTGGATAGCTGAATTCTTAGACCCAACTTTCCACTGAATTCATACATCTGTTCTTGTGAGAATATATCCCTGAGTGATATTTAATGCTACTGTGTTAACAGACTGTGAATATCTTTTTTCTTCATTCTGCAAAACATTTGCAGCTGATCATAGAAACAGCAGAAGGAATGAGAAATTACTCTGGAAGTAGCATTTCAGTAGAAAATTTGCAGCAAGAGTCTGCTGCTAACAAAATGGATTCTTTCTTTACAAGCATATGAGAAGAAAATGAATTATGTTACTGCTTGTTGACAAATTTCCTTGTTGACATTCTGAGATTTACAACAAATAACATCTTATCTTTATAAAATTGAATCTTATATTCCTGGAATTTTTACATTTTGGGCATTTTGTTGTGGTGGTGGTGGTGGTGGTGGTGGTGTTCCTTCAACTCATCTTTGACCTATCATGCACTTTTCTTGGCAAGAATTGTTCAGAGAATGTTAGCCATTGCCTTCCCTGAGACTGAGAGTGTGACTTGCCCAAGGTCACCCAGTGGGTTTCATGCCTGAGCCAAGATTTTTGGTATTGTCTATGGTTTATTATTATGGTTCCTATATTATTAACAATGATGATGGCTAAGTGTTCTACTTTAGAGAAGACAGTCTATGCGAAATTATATTGGAGGACCATACTCACTTTGAAAGCATCCTTTATTTGAAAAGCTGCCCAGTCTGTGTCTGATTTAATGATAAAAAAATGTAACAAGGAGGAACAGGTTCTTGAAGTTTTTCTTCAGTGGTTACAACCTTGACAGCAGACTGAGTAGACACTCTGAATACCTGGTCACAATCTCCCCAATGATAATGACTTATCATCATTATTGTTTCTCTGGTTCAATAAATATTTTAAGAATATGCACAACTCTCTTGATTTTTCATCCTATTTCTGTTACTTGAATAAGCTAATAGCTTTCATTCGCAAATAGAATGTGTTTGTTTATTATTAAATACTGTTAACATCTCTTATTCAGCAACATAAAAAAATCTACTGTATAAATACTATGGCATTCCATTTATTGAATAACACATTAAATAAACATTTCTCATAGCTTAGTGGATACATATGTGTTATAATCATCCTTGATTATTTCATCCCCACATATGAGGACGGGTAATTATGGCAGCATTCTCCCTACTGCAGGAGAAAACAAATATTTCAACACAGCATTCTCTCAAATTTTTAAGTGTTACAGAGGATTTATTCTGGGGAGAAAAAGTGGAATCTTATGCACAAAAAAGCGTGTTTTCTGTACAGGAAACACTGTATTCTGGACAGGACACCCATTTTCTGTGTAGAAAACAGGATGTTTACAGAATTTGTTATTGTTGTTATATTTTTATTTTGTTTTTCTTTTCTTTTTTGTTTGTTTTTTGTTTTGTTTTTTTAATTATTATATAAAATAACATTACAAATCCATATACACCAACAAACAATATACATACAACCATCCAAAACTATACTATCTTACACCACCCCCACCCATTACAATAATTCTCCATGCATCCTTCTTCATTCTTCCTGTGCTCATTGTTATATTATTGAAAAATAAATTGACTTCCTAAATCAGTATTTACCTTCTTTTATATATATATATATATATATAAGACAACTTAAATCGTTTCCCTTCTTAAATATATATTCATTAATTAGTAACAATTAATTACAATTACAATATATCTTATACAATCAATATGATCTTTTTAATTTATTTTAAAGTGCAAAATTTTACTTAAACTGGTACCTCTATTTGTTTCAGATTATAATTATTAAACCATCTTAATTGAAGTTTTCTTGTTTTTTACTTCCCAATATTGTTTAAAACATTTCCAGTCGTCTTCCACGTCTTCTTCTGTTTTTCCATTTATCAATGCTGTTAATATGTCAATTTCCATTGCCTCCCACATTTTTTCTTTCCAATCTCTATTACTTGGGGTTTTCATCTGTTTCCACATTTTTGCATATATTATTCTAGCTGTCGAAACCATGTATAATATAATACATTTGTGTTTTTTCTCGATTATTTTATCTAGATTGCTAATCATGCTCGGTAAGAATAATGTTGGTACATATTCAATATTTAAATTTAGTATTTCACAAATAAGTTTGTGTATTCTTCTCCAGTACTCCTGGGCTTCATTACATTCCCACCAAAGGTGGAAAAATGTTCTACCTTTACTTCCACATTTCCAACAATTATTCTTACCCATTTTGTACAATTTATTTATTTTTTCTGGAGATAAATACCACCGATAAACCATCTTGATATGATTTTCTTTATAATCCTGGCAACAAGTAAAGCTTTTAGTGTCTCTCCAAGCTTTCTCCCATGTTTCCAATTCTATTGGTTTACCAATGTCTTGAGCCCATCTGATCATTGAATGTTTGATTTTTTTCCTGTTTGAGAGCTCTCTCTTTTAATAACTTATAGTATTTGGCAATATGTCCCTTTTTTTTATCCCAACAAATAATATCTATTTCCGATTT
>JAIPUX010001232.1:145180008-145192629 GCA_020142125.1 Phrynosoma platyrhinos | reverse complement strand
AAAGACAGAGAATAAAAGGGGGCTAGAACTGAATTTGACAGAACCAGAACTATGGGAGAGAGCCTGGAATGAGAACTGGTTGTTAATTATGTTGATTGATACTACTGTTATTCAAAGGGAATGCATTATACTAGTTATGTAGGGATATTGGTATAAGTGTAGTTGGTAGAGGCCCTAGGTGGTGGAACATGGAATAAAGTCATAAACAATATCAGACTGTTTATAAATCTAGCCCAACACTATCTTCCCAGATAGACAGTGGTTCTCCAGAACTTTAGGCAGATGTCTTTCCATCACCTAGAACTTGATCCCTTTAAATGCAAGTTACAAGGCACAAACCTAGGCGTTCTGCATATAAGCATATGGACATTATAAAGCTTCTAGACAGAGCCAGTGTGGTGTGGTTTTGGATTACGACTCTGGAAATCATGGTTCAATTCCCTGCTCAGCCATGGAAACCCACTGGGTGACCTTGGGTGAGTCGCACACTCTCAGCTCCAGAAAAGCCCATGATAGGTTCACCTTAGTTTCACTATAAGTCAGAAATGACTTGGACACACAGCAACAACAACAACAACCAGACATGAGGGGAAAATACTTTTGGACTAAATCTTCCAGAATTCCCTAGCCAGCATGGCTACAGGGAACTCTAGGACAAAGATGGCTAAATATCTCACAAAACTACAAATCCCAGGATTCCATATCATTGGGCCATGACAGTTAAAGCAGTATCCAGCTGCATTAATTCTTCAGTGTAGATGAAGCCTCTGACTACCAGTCCTTTCTTGGCAGTGCCCAATTCATTGGCCATCATAGAGGTGATTACAAAATGGAAACCATGAGGTTGTGGAGACTGCTAACAAATAAATACTTTGCACTAAAAGACTGAGTATAGCAGTGGAAGGAAATGTGAAGCTTTGTGCATACATCGTTGAGGACTCCACCAGAGAACACCAGGATTTCCTGAAGTGTCAGGACTCTACAGATTTATGTTTTTTATTAATTTTTTTTATATTTCCTAAGACTGAAAAACAACATTAATTCATAGATATACTGATTGTGATGAGGACTTCTCATAACCAGGTCAATATATACTTAGTGGGAGAGGAATCTAAACCACACCACTATTCAGTCATGCCACATTCTGCAAATACATGCATAGGATTTAGTTTTTGGCTTGTCAGAACAAATCCAACTTACATCAGTTTGTAGTAGCATGTCAAAGACCAAAATATGTCCATGCTCATGAACATACATAACCACTTCATATGGGACAGGGTTTTCATGGGTGTAACATGCTGAACTGCTTATGAAAACAGGCTCTTTGTTTGTAGCTAAGGTGTGGAAGTGGGAAAATGAGGCATATCCCCCCAACAAGTGTTCTGCTTCTCCAAATGATATTTTGCTTCAATTCATAAATTTCTAGCATTACAGTAACTTAAAATTTCAGTGAAGCATTTAGAGCAGGAGTAGGCAACCTAAGGCCCAGGGGCCAGATGCGGCCCCTGAGGCCTTTGGGCTAGCCCCAGGCCAGTCCTGCCACTGCCGCTGCCCGCCATGATCATATTGATTATTGTTGTTATTACTTGTTCTTGGGGTTTTCTTGGCAAAATCTCCACAGGGGTTTTGCCATGGCTTTTCTGGGGCTAAGAGACTGTGCATGCATATTTTTTTTTATTTTTTTTAAATATATATTTTTATTTATTTATTTATTTATTTATTTATAGTGCTTCAGCCCCCCAATTGTCTGAGGGACAGCAACCCGGCCCCTGGCTCAAAAAGGTTGCCTACCTCTGATTTAGAGTTTATGCATCCAAAGAAAAGAGACAGGCAAAGATATCTCAAACATGCTCTTTGTGCATTAAATGGGAAAGGGGGAAACAGAATCTAGACAATGATAATAAAAACCTCCCACTGTGCCTTCTGCTTTAATTGGTTTTAAATAAGGGACTCCAATGCAGAATGACTGATCAAAAGCATCATTCAGCATTATCAAGAAAAAAAAAACCATTTGTCTCTTTTGATCAGTTAGCATTCTAGAAATCCTCCCACATGCATCTGTGAATATCAAACTCCATCAACATGGTGATAGGTGCTCTGTGGAACTGGCAAGTCTCTTTGGAAATTAAAGGGGGGGGGAGAGAATTACATTGTACACCCACCAGAAGCAGGATATTAAAGTGAATGATGTCTTCTGCATTTCATGGAAAAGGCAAGAGTAATGAAACACATTTAATGAAAACAAGGGTCCTGCAAGGAGGAGTAAGATTCATGTTTGAACACATAAACTGGGTAGTCATTTTAAAAGCAGTAACGTGGAGGAGGAAGGGGGTTGAGCCTGAGCCTGTCAGCTATGCATGCCTTGACTCTGTTGCCATTTTCATTGCCCTTCATGTGTTCAAGAACAACCTCTAATGTAAGGGAAGCCTATTGTACATGTGGAGATTATTACAAAATGCAAAACCCTGCAAAACCAAGACTCTGTATTGTGTGCAGCATGCCTGGTTTCATCATTTGCCCTGAACATAAGGAGGAAGATAAAAGCAATGACAGAGGGGAGGTGAAGTTAATGTGCTTCTTTCCAGTCTTCTTCCTTGCATGTTAATGTAAGTTCATTTTAAATGCATTAATGGGGCTTCTTTCAGTGTTCTACCCTTCATTTCAACTATAAGAGCAGAGAGGGAGGCATCTTTTTAGGTTTGGTCCTTGAATTTAATAAGAGTGTGTCAGAGCTAAGAAAAGTTACTTTTTTATCTATAGCTTCCACATTTATTCAGCCACTTGGCCAGCAATCATGCTTGCTAATGAATCCTCAGAACTCTAGTCCAAAAAACTAACTTGACTAAGCTCTGCATTGGGTTCAGTTACAGTGTACTTCTTGAACTGAAGTTCCTTCAGCAACATGAAGGTATCACTACATGAGCATCACCTTTTTTCTTATTCTGCCAACTGAGCAATCCTTACATCATAAGGTGATTTAGGAGGTAACCTTTCCAACTGTTGTAATTCAAGTTGCTTCCAAGTGGACAGCTTTCAGTCAAAAGAAATTGAGCAGCTAATCTGTATTTCCCTACCTATGTTTTTTAAATAATAAAAACAGTCTGAAAAGGCAGCAGGCAAATATGGGGGTGCCTTATATGAACTATGCATACTATGAATCCATCTCCCCATAGTGATCCCACTTCTAAGAACCTCATATACTTGCATTTTTTCTAAGAATCTCCTTCTGAAATAGATTTCCTAAGAGCCCCTTTTTTAACACAAGAGGTCCTGTATTTGGGGTTATAAAGTCCAGTTCTGTATCAATGTATCCTGTGTTCCAGGAGTTCTGGGCTTCTTACCAAGACAAGGGTTTCCTCTTCCTTGGCTCAGTTTCATCCTTATTCATTTGCTGCACCGTACTCCTGTAATTTTCTCCCTGAACATCTGCAGACTGTCTCTTCTCTTGTTTTAAATCTGAATTAAAGACTTTTTATTTTCTACAGCATTTGGAACTTTATTTTAATACTGTTTTATACTTTTATATTTGATTACATGTATTAGTTGATTTTATAGTATTGTACTTTACTTGTATAATTTGTTTATGATTACTGTATAGTTTTATATTTTATTATTCCTTAGATTGTATGCCTCTGGCAGGATTTTAATGTTTTGAATTGATTGTATCTGTAAAGAGCCATATAAATTTATGGTGCTATACAAATTGATGATAATGATGATGATGATGTGCATGGGATTCATCAGAATGCACATTTGAGAAATGTCCTTAGCAATGCTCCCACCAGAATGACCGTAAGCATTTGCTATGAATCAGAAAAGAATCCTATACTGATGAGAATTATCATAGTTCAGGCTCCTTTCTGTACAAAATTCACATAGGCTTGTTTTGCACAGAAAACAGATTTTTCTGGCTAGGAAGTAACATTTTCTGGGCATAAAATAATATTTCTGCACAGAAATGCTATTTTCTGCACGAAACAACTATGGGTGCATTTTTCACAGAGTAAGTCCTGAATTGCTAATGTGCAATTCTTTTTTCTTGTAATTCCTGTAAGGGTAGAATTACTCATTGCTTCCTTTGAGAAGAAATGTGTGTGTGCATGTGCTTTCTAGTCACCTGCCAACTTACAGCAACCCTGCACATTTTATAGGATTTTTATAGACAAGAAATACTCAGAAGTGGTTTTGCCAGTTATTTTCTCTGAAATATAGCCTACAGCACCTGGTATTAATTGACAGTCTCCCATCCAAATACTAACCAGGGCTGACTGTGCATAGCTTCCAAGATCAGACAGGATCTGGTGCCTTAGGGGAGAATTATATCCATATTGAAAACCTGGCAATTATATATTGGAACCAATTCCTCTGAAATCTGTATAAGGCTGTTTATGTTTATAATGGCTGTACTTTTAGTTTTTAGGCTTTAACCTTGCTAGAACACTGGCATAGTGATCATGCAGGGTGTGTGATTATTTTGCATAAATAATCTCAATTTATTAAATACAATTTAAAACAAAATATGTGTATGGACTTTTCCTTTTATTTAAGTAATGAACCAACTGGCCTTCACACAATGCACAATACACTCTCACACAGAATCACTCTTTTCCAAACCCTCTTCTTCTCTATCTTCATCCAAACTCTAACCCTACCCATGTCTTCTCCTCGTTCTCCTCATCTCATCCATACAACACATCCCACTCACTTTCTTTCTACCAGTCACTAGTGTAAGTTCATCTTTCCACCCTGTTTTCCCCAGTCTTCATACCCTCTACTATCCTATATTTACCCTCCAGCATAATATAATACACAAATATACAAGTTATATAATGGCATATTTTGTTGATGGGGAAAATGCATATCTCCATTACTCAAATAATGTGATGTACAACTCGGGCAGCGTTTCTCAAATAGTGGGGCGCGCCCCCCAGGGGGGGCACGAGGCTCCGTAAAGGGGGGCGCGAACACTGGAGATTATCCCAGCGCAGCCCCAGTAGCAGCCCGACGTGCTCTATCCTGATTGGCCAAACCCGCCCGTGTGACTATTTACAGTTGCGCGGGGGGGGGGTCACGAAATGTTTTCTTCTTCCTAGGGGGGGGCATGACAGAAAATAATGGAGAAGCACTGAACTAGGGTATCATCAGTTTCTTTAAAAAGAAGTAAAGTATTTAAGAAATGAGAGCTTTTGAAATACACCAGCTTACTCTTGACAAATGAACCCATACATGATGGTTTCTGTAACTGGACCACCCAACTTCCTATTCTCAGAGCTGACACCTTTCCAAGTCTCATTAAACTCAAAGGGATTTATTCTATTCTTCTCCTTATATAAAAGAAGAGGCTGGTCCTGGCATATTATCAAAATAGGAATTTGAATGAAAATAAAAAATTGTTGTTTCAATGGCACAATTTGAACTTACTTTCTTTTGTTTACAAAATTGATTGTTCAGAAGTATCATTTGGAGAAGGGGGTTGCAGGGTAGGTTGACCAATTAAACTACTGTCTCAGTCTCATCACCAAGTCAAGTTTTATTTTTAATAGAACATCTAAAAACTAGCAGCACAGTCAACTTCACCTTCCAGAGAATGTTAGGAAGACTCTCACCTGCAAGCTTTTGGTGTTTTATGCATGCTGACTATTTTTGCTGTGCCAAGAGCTTCCAGGTGCTCAAAGGGAGAACCATCGAAGCGACCTTGAAAGGCTTAGGAGAACAGCAGTGGAGAGAAACAAAGACATGCAGAAACAGACCTAGATAATCTGGAAAGCAGCCAGCTCTGAATCTCTGTGCCTCCAAAGCCCACTAAAGCCTGACTATCCAGATGGGTTTAGCAAACCCAAAAAAAGAGATCCATTTGAAAAAAAAACAAGGAAGGGAAAAAAGAAAAGATAGACAGATGGCTAAGATATGCTTTGAAGACTAACCTTTTTTTTCTGGGCATTTTAAGCTGGTCTGCCAAATTATTTACAGAGAGAGAGAGAGAGAGAGACCAAGCTCTAAAAGGCATCTGTTTGAAAGTTTCCTCTTTAAATGTCTTGTTCAAGGTCACTCAATCTGGCTGTTTTACCAATGTCTGCTCCCAGCTTTCGTCTTGCCCAAGAATCCATTTGTGCATCCATAATTGTTCATGTTATCACTGGCAGACTCACAGAACTTCAGTTAAAAGCTAACATAGCATCAGCAGGTGGTGCGGCTATGAACTATAGGCATTTCAAAATGCTATCAATGGGAGGGCAAAGTCAGATGATCACATGCTTTCAGGGACAGAACAAAAAGTCACAGAAAACAGAAACATAAAAAGGGAGGTCTCTTTAGAAAATGGAAATTAGCAGACTGGTCCACAGTTTAATTGGGAATAGGCTGAACTAAAAAAAAAACCTCTACTGCAATTTGGGGTGGGTGGGGAGTACCTTCCTACCCAGAGAAATGGTATGGTACAAGATGTGGGCCATTTGCCTTTCCTTCAACTCCCCCCTCCTTTCCTCCTAACCCACCATCAGAAGGATCACCCAGTTAATCTCCTTGGATGTAGGCAGTCACTGATTTTTTTTCAAAGATTCTCAGCAGACCTACGACTAATTTTTATTTTTAAATGCATGGATTAGTCTATTTAATCACCCACATTTTTTAACAAAAAAGAGATCACATTTGAGTCCCCCTTTGACAAGAGTGAAAGGTATTAAAATAAATTCAATTACTTTATTGTCAAAGGCCTCCATTTAAACAGCTTTAACTTTGACACGTACACAGACACAAAGGCTCTCCTTTTTCTATAATCCACTGAAAGGGGTTAAATATTATCCCAGTAATCAGAATTCGTAGACAAAGAAAGGGGCATTGAGGCAAGAAACCACCACAGATAGACTACACTTTCTGAGTGCATATTCCATCTCTTCCTTCTTTGTAAATAAAAACTGCCTCCTTAGAAATGTGCTTCTGTAACATCCCTAGGCAAAAGGAAGGAAATGATGCTGCTACTATTGGCAAGCTTTGTTTAATACAGGAACAGAAAGAAGCATGGCTCAGTGGTGGAGTACATACTTTGTATGCACAATATCCAAGAGTAATCTAGTTAAATGATCTGAAAAGCAACAGCGCTGAGGAGCACTTCTCTGACAGATCGAAAATGAGATTGCCAATTTTCTTTGGTTCTTAAAAGTGCTCCAATCACTCACCTGAGCTCAAAGCTGCCCTTGACATAATGTTTTATGCAGTGACAGCTACTGACTCCCATGTTACATGGGTGGCAAATACACTTCAGTTCTTACACCAAACTTTAAAGGAATTATCCAAGGTGCTGTACCTATTTTAGGAAAGTGGTTCGTCACCTTGGATAGTTCCTTCAGACCAAAATCTGGAGCATATTCATTGCTTCACTGACATGCTGCCACTAGTATTATGGAGAGGGATGTCTTGTGACATGTTGGTGCCTGTGGTAGAAAATAAAAAAATTGTATTCTCACATGGTAGCAAAAATATCTCCATTAACACTTCAAAAATGTAATTCTGGAATTCCACAGCCCCGTAAGGACAGTGGCCATGCTAGCTGGGACACTCTGGAATCTGTAGCTCCAAAAGAAGCATTCCTTTTTAAAATAACAACAATATTTACCTGTTGATGGGTATCTTGGAGGTCCCTCATTCATAGGGCTGCCATAAGTTGAAGCTGACTTGCTAACCTTTAATGGTAGTCCTAAATTACAGGTCAGTACTGTGTTAACATGATTGCCCCCAAAATCCTCCTCCAAAGACCTTCAGCCTTCTGATGTTTTGTGACTGATGACAACAAAGAAGATTCATTCAGTTTCCATGTTCTCTGGGTTAAATACCCCACCCAAGGATGCCAAGTCTGATGAATAGATGAAGACAATTTCATTTGCCCAGAGTTTTAAAAAGTTTATTTGGGGGAACACAACTTCTATAATACCCTTGCTGGCAAGGAAAAACTTGTAAGTTGTAATCCAAAAAGGAACATTTCCAAGCTTTGTTTACATCTTCCAGTTCATTATAGCCAGAATCCTGTGCTGGCATAACCCTTATACCATTCCAGTATATATACTGGCATTGAAGGCTATTGAAGAAAGAGGTATCTAGCAGCTCTTTGCACAACTTCTCCCACAAATGCAGATAAGAACTCTGCCCAGGGCTGAACAAGCTAACCACCTTAAAAAAAAAACAGTAGTATTTTTGTGGATACACTTGCATTAAGAAACCTTTATGCCACATCAGATATAGGCAACCCAACATCTATAATGAACATTGGATTTTTTATCTTTTACACTATTCTTACTCGAAAAAGTTGAAGTCTGACAGGTTTTATGAATCTGAACTGGAAGTATGTCATGTATAAGAGCCTTAACTTCCATACAGAGTTATGACACAGTAATTCAGATATAAAAAGTAGCTCAGGCAGAGCTCTTCATCCCACTGTTAACAGAGCAGAGCAGAAACACCTTATGAAGATGAAGGTGAAGAATTATAGTTACTATTATAACAAAACCATTTAAATCAATGGGACTTTAACCATAACAAAACTAAAGTCCCATGGATTTCAGTCAGTCTATTCTAAGCCTGACTAAAATTGCAATTCTATATCCATTTACCTGGAAGTAAATACCCATGTTTAAAGTGGGACTTACTGCTGAGTAGACCAGCATAGGATTGTGCTTTAAGACATGACCCAATTCAGTATATTTGTTTTTGTAAAAAACTTTAAGGTTTCACTGCTAAGAGATGCAATACAAAGGGAATCTGGTTTATTTATTTCTTAATTATAGTTCCTATAATGCCACAATCAACAGAGCTAATGGCTTTGTGGCTGGGGGATTCTGGTCTTTGTAGTTCAAAAGTAATTTTTCTACACTGTTCTTATATTTTGCCATATCTTCAAACATGGACTTGAGGATGGACGTTATCACACGCAGGTCTCAAAGCGGCAAGAAAGCGGTATGGAATCAATCCAGAACTATACCAGTATAGACACCACAAGACGGAAATTGCTATCAGACGCAACTAGCATCATTGTGCAATGAACGAAAGCAGCATCATTCCGGTATCATTCTGGTCGCGCAAATGTAATTCCCCAGGAAACTGGCATTCAAAAGAACGGGGATGATGCCGCATTGGGACTGGGATGGGATGGGGTTCTCTGCGACGTCGTGTGAACACATGGGAAAAGGAACCGCAATGGAACGGGAACAGGACGGGGTTCTGTGCAACGTCATGTGAACACATGGGGAAAAAACCACAATGGGACGGGGATGGGATGGGGTTCTGTCTGCTTTAGACCTCGTGTGATAAGGTCTGATGTTTCTGTAAAGAAAATACAGTGCAAACAGCTACTACTTTTAATACAAAACTCTACACAATAGATATTTCCAAACAGATCTGACTTCTGTATATAGAAATACATCCTTTTTTCTTCCTTACTTTCCAGATGTCATCTTTGCCTTTGTGACTTCATAAAAGGGTGCTAGAGGTTACACTTCCAATATATAAAAGGAGTAACAACAGGACTATAACACTTCATAGGCTGCTTCTACACTGAGGAATTAATGCAGTTTGACACTGCTTTAACTGCCATGGCTCAGTGCTATGGAATTCTGAGATCTGTAGTTTTGTGAGATATTTAGTGTTCTCTGTCAGAGAGCTCTGGTGCCATAACAAACTACAAATCCCAGGATTCTGTAAGATGGAGCCATGGCAATTGAAAGTGGCATCAAACTGCATTTGTTCTGCAATGTGGCAGCAGGTTTGTGTTCTCTCCATATTGTTGGTTTCTCAGAAAAGAGGGATTCTATATTCCTTCAGTCTCCATGGTAATTTTGTTTCTTATTAAATGTGAAAGGAAATGACATAATTAACTTACATGACCTTTTACTTTGCCAAAGAGCTCAGCTGTATCTTGTTGGCTCTGTTGCATACTTGAAGATGCTATTCTGTTCTGATTATTTGCATTATTACTGAAGATTTCCCCTTAGAAACAGACACAGCCCTCCAGAAACAGAGAAAAGGTATATCAGAAGAGAAGGCTATGCAGCATATACTCTGCCCTTTTCAATACTCCTTTTAGAGATTCAGCATTCACACATTTTAAAAACTACTTTACGTTATCTCAGCAGGAAGCCCTTTTATTTTCATCATGTCTGATATATTGAAATCTAAATGTTAGGCTTCCTGCAATGATATGTGATGTGAGACAGTTGTGTTCCTTCAATGTACTCATACTGAATTAGAGAAGTGTTTGTACTCAGCAGATAAATTAGCACAAATGTTTGTTTGTGTCTTTCAAAAACATAGACCACAAATCCATATGAAAATATTCCTGTATAAACCTGGCTGAAATGGGTAATGTCAGTAAAAGGCTGTTTAAAAAATGTATCAATATAATAGCAATATGAACATCATGCAATAACCATGAGGGGTTGTTGTTGTTGTTGTTTACATTCAGCTATGAATAGAAATACAGAGGTAATATTAACTTTTATTTATGTTCCCATTTTTTAAATGAATAGTATCTTACCAAATGTCAATGTGTGTACCAGATGGAGAAGCAATGTCCACCTTATAGTTAACACGGGGTGTATCCATGCTGCAGAAATAAAGCAGTTTAATACCACTTTAACTGCCATGACCCTACCCTACAGAATCCTGGGATCTGTAGTTTGTTGAGGAACCAGAGCTCTCTGACAGACCAGGCTGAACACCTCACCAAATTACAAATCCTACGATTCCACAGGATAGAGCCATGACAGTTAAAGTGGTATCACACGGCTTTATTTCTCCAGCAGTGATTAGATCATAGTCTATCAAAGGATGCCATAGGATGTAAAAAAAAAAATTGTTTCAATCTGTTCATTTCTTGCATCTTGCATGCTGGTGTTAACTTTTCCATCAATTCTAAATTTGATATGTATTTCATCCAGTTGTATATAAAACTGTTATTAATGCTTTTCTAGCGAAAGGTGATTCAAAACTTCTGCCCACACGCTAGAAAAATCATTTCTTATTGCTTAAGTTTTTATATCAATTAATAAAAATGGAAAGGCTATTATTGGAGTGAAGTTTATTGTTTGGTTAGTGATTTTGCTTTTGAGTAATAACATTTTATTTCAATAGTTTGCTCCTTGTAGGCATTCCTACCACATATGTAAATGTTGCTGTTGTTGCTACTGCTGCTATTGTGTGTCTTCCAGTCACTTCTAACTTATGGAGACTCTAAGGCAAACTTATCATTGGGTTTTATTGGCAAGATTTGTTTAGAGGGGGGTTGCCTTTGCTTTCCTCTGTGGCTGAGAGAGTGTGATGCGCCCAAGGTTACCCAGTGGGTTTCCATAGCCAAGCAGGGATTTGTATTCTGGCCTCCTCAAACCACTACACCACACTTTCTCTCAACATATGTAAATAGGAAACATTCATTCTTATATGAATGTGTCTGTTATCTGGGATCTCCCTCCGCATCCTTCCCACCCCAGTCTTAGAAGTAGTGGTTTCACATTACTGAGCATATGCCTGTAGGAATTTATATAAATTCCTATAGACATATGCACCATTTAGGCAGCATGTCAAATATGACCTCCCAGCATTACCATACATTGAACTGCCTCATACAGTTTTTGACAGTGAGTGAACAGGCTTTCTGCCCAGTGAAAACCCTTGTGTAACACAATAATAGACATCTGCTGTTTATTCTGATCTTGTACAAACCAGATTAATGATCTGAGGAAATGTAGAATTAAAATGGTATCTATTTGGAAACACCCATCTTTGACTAAATAACTAGAAAACAAGGCTTCCTGATAAAGGTTATGAAAGCTAGCCCTACATTTAAAAGAGAATGAGGTTGCCACTTCAGGCAACTGTCAAAGGGCCACAGAAGGACAGAAAACTGAATTATTTAGGGCCTTTGCAGACTGCCAGAAATCGTGCAAATTGAGTGCACTTTAAGGGTTAGGGTTAGGGTTAGGATTAGTGCTAGGGAATCATGGGAATTGCTTTTTTTCTGAGACATTGAGCCTTCTCTGTCAGAGAGCTCTGGTGCCACAATAAAATACAGTTCCCATGATTCCCTAACCCTTAAAGTGGACTCAATTTGCACATACACTTAACATATATTTCTTCCTCATGTGCCAGTATAACTTTGCCAACATTGGGTATTACAAGAGCCGGGGGGGGGAGTTACATTGCAGCCCCTAGAATCTCCCTTCACTAGGGATTCTGGTAATTGCAATCCAAAAAAGTAATATCTCCAGATTCTGTACTATACATTTTAAATATGGGGATAGGGTAAAAAATATTTGCTTCTCTACACTGTGCAGTAAAATGTGTTGCTTTTCTTGCTTTACCTAGTTTTGTCATCCACTCTTTAAAGGTACCTGCAGTGGAGGAGAGTCTCATGTGTAAAGGATTCATATTAAGTTCAATGTAGTGCTTACGTACAAGCCACACATGGGTTGTGTTGATCCCTGTTTGTTCTAGTGAACAGTAGATGATTTTCAGTAGAGCCAGCATAGTGTAGTGGTTTGAGTGTTGGACTATGACTCTAGAGACCAGGATTTGAATCCCTGCTTAGCCATGGACGTTATCACACAGGGAGTCACGGGGAGAAAGTGGAAATAAACG
>JAIPUX010001232.1:145092708-145119297 GCA_020142125.1 Phrynosoma platyrhinos | reverse complement strand
GGGAAGCCGTGACTTTGAGTCTGCAAGACCTGAGCAGGTTGTTCATGACGGGGTACCTTGGAGGGCTCTCACTCCTAGGGTTGCCATAAGTTGATGGCAGTTAATAAAAACAACAGTGATATTTGTATTTTTATTACACAGTGGCCCTGGGAAAATTTCTTACAAGACTGATGTATGAATACATTTTAAAATAGACCATTTTAGAGAACTAGGCCATTTTATTTAGTAGTAAAATGTAAAGGTGTGGATGAGCACATACATTCAAAATTATGTTGGCTTATCAGGGGAAGCAGACCAGGGTGTCAGGACGCCCTGGGATGGTGCACCGCGGGACCGCGGCATCCACACCACGGCGCACCAGCGGCGTCCCTGACAGGAGTGCTAAATTGGTGCTCCTTTCAGAAGTCAGGGAAAGTGCACCCTAAACACGTAGGGCGCACTTTCCCTGACTTTTCCGCCGCAGCGTGTGCGGACGCTGCGGCGGGAGGTTGCCCCCGGAGCGCCAGCCGTGCGGAGGGCCGGCAGCTCCGAGGGCAACCTCGGGAGGAAGAAGGGGCGCCGGTCGTGCGGCTGCCCCCTCCTCTTCCCTGCCTCGGAGACGACTTTATTAGTCGTCTGCCGAGGCCCTTATGTTAAAACTATAAGGATGCTAATTATAGGGCTTATTGTATTCAGCAGTTGTCATTTACAAATTTAAAGGAAATGGGATAGAAGATTTTAGTTATTATTATGAACTTTACACAGTTACCAGCTTTGTAAAATATATTTAAGATAGACCAACCATAGGCTTCATAATCACTTTTTAGAGTAATTGGCATCATTGTGTTAAAGTGCATTGTTGCCCTGGATGGTAATCAAATAACAAGGGGTAATTTCATAGTCATTTCAGCAAAATAATGCTTTTAAACAGGAAAGGTAGATAAAATTCTAGTATATATGTATGTGTGTGTATGGTAGTGGGGAGAGATAGTTGCTCCATTGACTGACAGCAGCTTTGTAGGGCTGCTTGCGAGAGTGGTCTGGCAACTCACCCTCTGGCCTCAGTATGATCTTAGATGGTATGGCTCTAGGATGAAGTGTAGTCACCTGTACTAAGTTCATACTCCATATTGTGAAATTTCATATGCTCTCTGAACAATGAAATACTAGAGGAATAGTCCATGTTTGCATTAAGCTAGAGTTGAGCCACATAACTAAATTCCTCTTTCATCCTCTGTGCCTACAACTCTGGATGGAAGCAGCACCCTTTCTTGCAAACAGCCAGCCAGACTTCCTAGAATAATACCTCACCTGTATATTATAGATCACTACACTTTTTCATCACTTTCTGGAAGAAGAGGCATGTAATATGGAGTGGCACCAAATTAAATATAATTACAGAAAAGTAGAACGGTGGCAGGAGTAGCACTAGCAGCACTGCTTAGTAGGTATTTCTTCAGTATTGGTATTCTCAAAGACTATTGGAAACCACAGATGTAATTATGCACTGCATGTTGGGATCCCCCCCCCCCATTTTCTATGCAGTTTCTATGCACTTTGTATGTGAACGTGTTTCATACCTAGATATCGGAAAGACCATCTCCTCTTGGGACCATTTCCCAGTGGGAAAGGTTGACTACATATCCTGCATAAATCAGTGGGAAAGGTTGACTACTTATCCTGCCCCCTTGTGAGGTATGTAGAATGGAAAGACAACTTTGGGCATTTTCAATCTATTGATTAGATTGTAGATAGGAGAGCATCTGGATTGCCAGATGTTGTGGGTTGTCATTCCCATCAGCTTTGGGCCTTTACAGACTGCTGGAAATAGTGCAAATTGAGGCCACTTTAACTGCCCTGACTCAGTGCTAGGGAATCATGGGAATTGTATTTTTTTCTGGGACATTGAGCCTTCTCTGCCAGAGAGCTCTGGTGCCACAATAAACTACAGTTACCATGGTTCCTTAGCACTGAGCCAGGACAGTTAAAGTGGCCTCAAGCTACATTATTTCTGGCAGATGAAGCATGATAAGTGTTGCAGTCCAGCAACTTATGGGGAGCTGCATGATTCCTATCCCCTGGTCTAGATTGCTGGGACTGCATCCACAGTAGATGCAGTTTAACACCACTTCAACTGTCATGGCTCTGTGCTATGGAATTCTGGGAAGTGGAGTTTTGTGAGACATTTAGCTTTCTTTGTCAGATGCTACAACAAACTACAGATCCTAGAATTCCATGGCATCAAACCATGGTGGTTAAAGTAATGTCAAACTGCAGTGCAGGTGCAGCCTGGCTCACAAAACCTGGCACTCAACCTTTCTGAATATAGTTGGGTGACAAATGTATTTGTAATTTCTTGGTATTTATCTGTCTGTGTTGATGTTTTTGCTGTTCTTTTTACTTTTCTCAGTGCCTAGCATCAACTGAGCATTCTTTGTTTTGCACTAGCTGTTGGGAAAGGTTGTTAATAACAAGTCTTTAAGAATATGACATAGGACTTGGGAGACAAAATAAAATTTGATTCCTAAACTGCCCCAGGTTTGTTGATCTTTGCACTTGGGTTCTTGCAAGTATCCTCATGTCTTCAGCATATTTGAGAAATTTGCAGTTACTGAGATTCATTAATCTTGACAAAAGGATGAAACAGACAGATCAAATAAAGTTGTTTCCACCTGCTTTGAAGGCAGGGTATTTAGATTATGCACACCTCCAAAGTGGGCAGAAACTGGACTGACGCTGTGCTCGGGGGCTAAAAACCAGAGCAAAAAGAAGCCACAATAGACCCACTCAAGGAGGAAAATGCACACCTTTGACCCTGCATATAAACACCCCAATGCTAGAGTGGTTCTGAAATAGCAATTCATCCTAACCCTAACTCTAAAATTGCATATAAATGCACTGGTGCAGGTGCGCATTAAAAAATCACAGAGCAGGTGTATCCAAGTGGTCGGGGCAGTAATGCAAAAAAGTGAAAGTGTGACACCTCTATTGGATATAAGCACAACATACACAAACCAAACAGTCCAAGAGGGGCATGGGGTGAAGGGGGCATGTAGGCAGGACCCATGATTGTGTTTTGGCAGTGTTTTACAGGCCACACCGATGCCCTGTACTGGTGGAGGATCACAGGTGGTATACTGTGTGACCAATCAAAGGTGCGGCCCTCCAGTTGGATGGCATCTAGGCAGAGGCAGTCATCAGCAGTATGTTTGTGCAACAGTGTTCATACATGGTGGGGAGGTGACGAAAAATCATTACTCAGCAGAGCGGCTTAATACTGTGCTGTGTGGTTGGGCGATGTGCATTTGGGCCACCTTGGGAACAGCTGGTGTGGATAGTGGAGTTTTGGCCTGCTTCTGGAAAATGCAGGTTCAAGCTGCTTTTTACTGCCCATCTGTTCTGAGCCAAAATCTCTTTAAGTACTGAAGAAAAAACTTTTGTACCTATCCTGCTTCAGGATAGCACAAATCAAGCTACTTTGAAATAAGCTATGTTGACTTATCCTAATAATTTAGTGAATACAAATGTGTGTAGGTTCTAAGTTTTCTAGTCTAGAAGTAAATGTAGCTTTAGAGGTGGCTCTTCTCAAAGTGATAAGGCACAAATATAAATTGCTTCATGAAAGGGTGGTTTATAGGAAAATTGCTGTATCTGATTTTTCTTTTTGATTGAACCATGTGCAGCTGTGATTGGTGTAGTTCTACAGTGAGTTCCCTTGGTACCAGTTTTTTCTTCAGACTTTTTGTTGTACTTTTCCTCCTGATCAGAGGAAAACACTTGGCCTTTGTTATCTGCTGGGGTTTGGTTCCAAGATTTTCCATGGCTACCAAAATCTATGGAAACAATGGTGTAGCAAAATGGGGTCCCTTATATGAAATGGAGGATAAGTTAAAGGTTTGCTTTTTGGATTTTTTTATTTTAAATTCAAGCTGTGGTTGGTTGATGGATGCAGAACTCATGGAGATGGAGGGCCAACTGTGCATATTTAGTTCATGCCTTCTTTCTTGTGATTAATTACTAGATTTCTTATAACTTGGCATTTTTAGTTAATTTGTGGGGTCCAAATGATATGCCAGACTCAGGGTATATAAGTTTTAATACCAACACATTCCAAAATGGGGGGGGGGGGAAGTATAAAGCAGAGCATCCATATGGCTATTTGTCATTACTGAAGAACTGTCAATGTTGCTCAGAATGGATAAGGCCCCCCTTCTGTAACTGTCCAAACTCCATCTGTTCATTCATATGTACTGCCTCTCTTTTCTCATTTTCACCTTTGACCTTATATTATCTGTATGTACTTCTAAAGAAAACAAACATTTTAAGTTATGTAAAATTTGAAAAAACTTCTAAATAGTCAAAATGAAGCAATATTCTTAGACGTATCTAAGTGTGATTCTTTTTATTTTGCATATATTTAAGAAATATCAACTTGAGCAGAGAAGCATCTAAGGACATATTACTTTTTAATTATTTATTGGACTTTCATGTTAAATACCTCTTTTACAAGATAGCTGCTTTAATATTCTACATTTGACTGAGAGCTGAACCTCAGAGTATATGTAGAAATGACAAAGCCTGTATAACTTACTCAGGATGTACATAGAAAACATGAATTCTGTTTGACAGCCCCTACAAATGTAGTTTGAAATGCTGAGTTTCTTCTAAAAACAAAACAAAAAGATGTAGTCTTAGCTGACTTTTCATAAGAAAGCAATACATTAAAATTAGTTTTAAAAGAAGTCTGTGAAACAAGTTTGTTGAGGTGCAGAATGGAAAAGGCTTATTTATGATGTTTCAGGAGCATAGTATGTCATTTTTAAAATCATAAAGCTTTGGGGCATAATTTGTGATTTACTACTGATACATTATTATTTTGTAAGTGTTTATTATTATGTGCCTTCAAGTTGTTTCCTACTTATAGCAATCTAAAGGCAAACTTGGCAAGACTTGGCATGTCCTTGATCCTCCTTTTTGCCTCCTCCAAAAGAGTGGCAAAATGCCACTCCTTTTGGGGGCGGCAAAAGGCTGCCTTTTCAGCCACCGCTGCAGCTGTTTTGCACCGTTTTTGGCACAGCATGTGCACAAGCTGTGCCAAGAGGGCATCCTGATGCCGCACGCTGTGTGGACGGCGCGCAGCATCAGGATGGCATCAGAGTGGAGTCGGGGTGGCTGGCATGCAGCTGCCCCACCTCAACTCTACCACCAGGCCGGCCCTTTGTGCTGGTCTGCAAAACCCCTTAGTCAGAGGTTTGCCATTGACTTCCTCTGAGGCTGAGACAGTGTGACTTGTCCATAACCACCTAGTGGGTTTCTGTGGCTGAGCAGGGATTTGAATCCCGGTCTCCCAGAGTCCTAGTCCAACACTCAAACCGCTACACCATGCGTCTGACTCTTGAGTAACTGATCAGATGACAGTAAATAGTATTTCACATGTTTGTTGATAGTTATTGGTAATAGTAAAAAGTAGTACCGGTAGTGTATTCTGTCAGGCTACTTCATGTAAACAGAAGAATAGTGTAACCAACAACATGAGCAGAAGTGTCTGAAATTTGGTAACTACATGGGTATCCTGGAAAACCAAAGTCAGGATCATATTGGGACTTTGTGCTAATGTATACATGGTTGCACTTTCTCACTGGTTGTGTATGTGTGGTTCCTAATGCCCACAGTTGTTCTGCAAGCACATAAAGATCTCTCTCACACTTTTGACTTCGTCAGTAGGCCAATGGGTGAAGCATTTCTTGCAGAATTGGTCGCATGATTGTAGGATCTGGTGTAGTTTTATATTTATGGGAATATATATGATGAAGGAGTTTTGGATTTTGACCAAAATTAACATCTGTGTAGTAAAGATGAGGATAGGAGGAGATGAGTGTTATAATTTTTACTATTGAAATAATTATTTAGTGTGTGAGTGTTTGAGATAGCTGTTTATGTGATCTTGTCCTGCAAAGTTTATAGTGAAACTACCTGAACATACTCTTTTTAAAAGTAATTTCCAACAGAGAAGCAAAGCTTGGAAAAATTCCCACAGCCCTCTAGCCAGTAAAAAACTTCTGAGCTCTTCAGGGGACACTCACTATAGCATTAAATTAGGGGCTTATCTACACCAGGGGAAAATGTTGGCAGTCCTCACGATGTAATAACTACTTCAAGGGAGATACTGTGGGTTTTTGGCCTTTAACCTTACTTTGCTGTGAACTAAGCAAAGTCAGAGAAAAGCCTGGCATTCGCCAGAAAACCCAGAGTGATCTTGGGTTCTTTTGGTTAGTGAACAGCTGGATTGGGTCTGATTCAGCCCAATCCGTTGTCCCAACACCAAGAGCTACACCAGCCCTATTTCTTACACTGAACAGCACAAGGAAAGGACATGGCCTTTTTTCGGAGCTGCCTCCACACTTCCTCATGAACAGGAACTCCATGTAAAGCCTGCCCAGCACATTGCCATTCCTGCTGAGGACAGAAATGGATGCCTGATCAACAAGTAAAGCAGCTTCATTTATATACTGTTTCATACCGAGCTATGGGGTGTCTAAGCGGTTTACAACTGTAAGTTCATTGCCCCCCCAACAGTTGGGTACTCATTTTAGCGACCTCAGAAGGATGCAGGCCTGAGTCTAGCTTGAGCCCTGGCTAGTATTCAACTCGCAACCTTGTGGTTTATGAGTGAGTGGCTGCAGTACAGGCATTTAACCACTGCACCACCAAGGCACAAGGAGTCTGGGTGCCCATTTCTGTCCCCAACAGAAGTGATAGTGTACCAAGGAGCCTTACTCCCTAAGCAGCTCCCTACATGAGCCTGGCAGGCGCTGGCACTTCTGCTAAGATCAGATCAAGGCATTTGTGTAATCAATGATGGGGGGGGGGGAGTAGAGTGACCCACCTTCCTTGTTGATCAAATGGCAGGTATTCCCATTCTGCCTTCAGAAGAAGCGATGGTGCTGGCCAGGCTCTTGGAGGGTGATGCTTAGCTAGTGAGGCTGCAGCAGTGGTGGCACCGGGGACAAAGGAACAGGCCAGCAGTGTCAGTGTAATTTTGCCTTGGCTGGCCGACGTGCACAACAACACAGAGTTGCATTGGAATTGGCTTGGTGTATGCGACTGTCATTTTGGTTGATTCAGGGCCAGTCTGGGGCATAATGGGCCAGATTAAGCAGCCAGTGTAAACATGTCCTCGGGCCAGAGATATCTAGGTTCAATGCCTCCAGCTAGCCATTAAGTTTATGGACCACTGATTATAACTTGGCATGGATGGCTACAAGAATTGCTATTTAGAAGCTTGAATTCTTAACTATTTTGCCAGCCTATTAAACTATTAAGTGTTGTTTGGAGCTGTAACTACCAGATCTGACCAGCCTGTGTAGAATCAAACAAAGTCTGACTGATCTGTACATGCCCCAGATCTTAGTGGAGCATTGCTTAGTAAATCTTAGCCCTACCTGGTTTGAGTCCAAGTTACCTACAGGATCACTTTCTCCTGTACAATCTGCCCCGAACACTGAGTTCCTCTAGGAAGGGCAGCTGCTTTCAAGAACTCGACTGGCAGCCGTCACCCAGAGGACCTTTTCATTGGCCACCCCAAGACTGTGGAATAACCAGCCAGAAGAGATCCGACAGCTAGACCAGCTGTCGGAATATAAAACACATTTGAAGACCTATCTCTTCTGGCAGGCCTACCCAGGCAGTTTTAATCATAAATTTTAAACATGAATTTTATATTTAATCATTGGTCTATGTATTTTAATATAATTATAGTGTAAAGCTGCATTTTAATATGTATATTTTATGTAACGATTGTGTTCTTTTAACTATGTTGTAACCCACCTAGAGTTGCGAGGAGAGATGGGTAATAAATAAATAAATTATTATTATTATGATTATTAAATGTAGATGGGACTCAGAAGCAGGCAAGCCAAAACTGAAGGTACCCTCTTTACTAGGCTAGTACCATCATTCAGACATTTCCAGAGAACACTCTTATTTAAAATGAGAATCAGCAGCTTTCAGATATTGTTCCTGGATGTCTGTGGTCTGAGGACACATCTACTCTGGCTGCTTAATCCGTTGATAGAGCCCTTTTGTTGATAGAGGAAGAGGCAGTTTTGATATGAAGAAACCAGGATGCCTAACAGCAGTGGACAAGACCAGGGTTTGCCTTCCTGTGGTACCCACCCTCACAATTCCTCTGCCATATCTTTAGTATCAGAGATACCCATGCAGTCCAAGCTAGGAATGAACTCTTTCTGTCTTTAGTTATTGAGCACAGAAGCTGAGATTCAAAGGTAATTTCAAATTTTCTGCCTTGGGTGACATTATGTGTGTGTGTGTGTGTTTAATTAAATTATATTGTGACAGTTATTGCAAAAGATTATTTTTTTGCAAAAAATGTACAGTACTGTTCTTTGTTTTAACAACATTTTTTGTGAAAATGAAATTTAACAGAAAAGTCCTGAAATGCAGAATATTTCATGGAGGATGACCTTCTTGGCAAATGTCTTGATGTATTGAGACACACTCTCTTTTCAAGAATCAAAACATTTTATGTTCATCTCTAGTCCAGGTTGGAATGCCACGAGGAGGGAGCAAGTTGTGCTGTTAAGATGCTTAGTGAGTTCTCAAATAAGTTCAGGTGATCACAAGAGTTATAAATAGGAATGTGCCTGCCAAATTTGGGGATGTCCATAAGAGAGCCTTAGATATTCTGTATCTGATTCTTTCCTAGACTTCAGCCCTGTTTGGATGTGTGGCTGTGCTGGGCTGCTGCCACCACTCTAATATAAAAGGATGAATGAGGAACAATATCTACATATCAAGAGGCAGAGGAAAGAGGTCATAGCAGGATTACTCTTCTCACTGCTGATTATTGGGAAGCAACAGTAAACAAACCTCTATATATGGCTAGTTGTGGAAAGCTTCTTTTTCCTACCTCATTTGATGGTGACTTCACTTTTCCATAGCCATATTATTCCTGGTGCAGAGGTGATCTTGACATAGTAGGGGTTAATGTTGCTGGAGAAGCTGGCTCTTGGGGCTGTTGTCGCTCTGCTCTACAGCAGGGGTGAGATAGAGAAGCAACCAACATATACATTGGCATTTGTAATACATTCATTAATAAAATAAGGTACCCATACTTCCGTATCTCTGTTGTTGTTGTACATTCATTTTTGTAGCATTTTAATAGTGTGAATTGTGCCAGTGTCTTAAACTGGGGCCTAATTCTCATTTGTTCATTTACTTAGTACACAAGCTTAGGGGCACATCTGTTATAATTTTGTTTTTACTCTAATAGATATATCCACTGTCAGCATTGGAAAATATCAGATTTATAGACTTAAAGATGCAAAATGCCCTATTTGAACTGTATAATCTAATATTCTGTGTTGATCATAAGTAATAAATACTATATTCTTGCTTTGTTTTGAGTTATGGCCCCTGGAAATATTCTGAACACAGTTATGCTTTGGTGTTTCCTACTGATATATTGCAATATTTGTTCTCCAAAAGTAGCTGGATTTAGTCTCCCTTTTGATGGCCACTCGTCAGACGGATGCACGGCGTCAGGCTGGAGTCGGAGCGGCCGGCTTGCGGTTGCCCCACCCCAACTCTATCCCCAGGCCGGCTCTTTAGGCTGGTTTGCATCGGCCCTAAATGTTCTTAGTTTTTATTGTTGTGGTACAATTTTTGTTGCAATTGTAAAATGCCTTGGGAGCCTTTTTAAGGGCCAAGGTTGGTATGCATATTTTAGAAAACTTTTATAAAACACCACAAGGCTTCTGTTTAGAGGAAAAAACTTCAGAGCTCCACTGGACATGGGCAACCTTAGGACAAGTAAAACAATCCCTTATATCGTTTCTAGTGTTAGTTATTTAAAAACTAAGATTGGATTTGCAAAATGGCTGAAGAGCGGGGTATAAATACTTTAATAATAATAATAATAATAATAATAATAATAATAATAATAATAATAATAATAATAATAAACTCTGGCATGAGGGCAGTTCTGATATACACATTGGCATTCTGACATTCTAACATATGGGCATAAATGTATCATCTATTGTAGAAAACTGTGCCCTTGCACAGAGTATAGTTTTAGGGCATAATCTACAGCTGAAAACTAAAACAGTTGCCTAACCCAACCCTCTGTTTATTTAGTTAAAGAATTGTTGCATGACTAATCCAGTTTTGAGCTGAATTAATTTTTTTAAAATAAAAAAATGTTGTGTGCCCTCAAGTAGTTTTGGCACCATAAGGCAACCCTATCCCTACAACAGTCATTTAAGAGTGTGATGTGTGGATGCTGTCAGTCTGTGTCTAATAAGCGCCAACAAGAAAATTCAGAGTGATGTTTTTCTTTCTTTTTTCATTGCTTCTAAGGAGAAATAAAGTGAGCTATCCAAAGAGTATTTTTTAGCATACACGTGGTAAAGAAGGGAAAAAAAATGAGGAAATAGTTGAATGGGGATAACTGGAGGTAGAAGTATAAGAGAAAGACTTCAAAGAAGTGAGTGTGGAAGACCCAAACTGTGTTTTGGTGTGTCAAATGAAAATAATTAGGGAATTAAAATAGTGGAATAGAGAATAGGACAAGGAATTTATAATATACTTTAAAGGATTTTGTCATCATTGATTATATTTGCATAGAGTTGATAAAAGGCAAAGTACTCGTAACTTTAAACTCTGAGAGGTTGAGTATTGCTAATGTTTATTCTATAATAAGATGAACACAGTGACTGTTAATCATTAGGGTAGATGGCTACAAATACTGAGTTAACTTACTAGCCTAGCTATCAATGCTGTCAAGTCTTCTGGCATGTGTTGAGGACTGTGTTGGGAGGAAGGGATTTCTCTCATTTATTCTCTAGTATGGAGAGGACAAGAAATAGTAAGACTTTTTCATACTGTTTCTTCTGTTATCCAAACTTCTGTGCAAGTGAGATAAAATTCTGCCACTCCCACTATCCCACTGCAAGCACAGAGGACTTGTCGAGTCTGTCTAATTTGTGCTGAAATTTTGAAAAGAAAGCAGAACAAGAGACTCTCACTGTTGCTTATTTCATCACTAGCTCTGACCCGTGAGAGGAATCCCCACCTCTTTTCCAAACCCTCTTTGGTTGTAAGAGGGTTCAAGAATGAGGCAGAAGCTTGCTTAGAAGTTTGAAGGAGGAAAGAATCAGCAGGGGTTTTTCAGTTTCTTTGCTAAATTTCTTCTCAGGCAAGACAACTCAGCCTCAAACCCCTTAGCAAGTGTAGCGAGAAAAGTACAGCTCTTTCTCAGTCTTGCTGCTTCTCTTCAGAATGCAGTTCTGTTTTCAGTGTAATGTTAACCCAGAAATAGGGAACCCGATGTCCTACAAATGTCTTAAATGACAGCTCCCACAGCTCTTGACAATTGACAATGCTGCCTGGAGCAGATGAGCATCCTAGGCCATCACATTTGGAGAGCCCCAGGCTACCTGCTGTCATGCTAAACTGAAGGTTAAAGTTACATACAGGAGCCTGCTTCCTTTTTCTCCATTTCTTCTATGACATGGTTGAGGATTGGAAACATTTCTGTTTTCAGTTTCTTTTCTTGCTTGTTTCTTTCTAACCAGGACAAATTTTGCTTAGCTTAAACTATGGTTTGTGGCATGTTCCAGTAGCGGGAGAACAAGGCAGCCAGATGGTTTACAATCTAAGTAAGAGAACTCAAACGGATGCTTGACTTGAATCTCAACTTCTGTCCCTTTTGCTACCTAGACAATACTGCCTTTTTCAGTCTCCACCTCTTCCTGCAAAGTATAAATCCTTAATGTGGTCAACTGTTGATTTGTAGTCTGGCATTACTTCATCTTTCTAAACGTTTATACCTAGTACAATGCCTCCAGATATTGTGGAGCTCTAGGAGCATTATGTGCTGCCCTTGTGCTGGTATTAGGCTTTAGGACCACCAACATTGATCTGGGCTCATAGGAGCATAGATTTTAGGCTTGGGCTCTGTTGTTAAAGCTTAGGGATCTCCAGTATCTGAGGTCTCTGCATCTGTAGTAGGACTTGAGTCCGGTGTGTCCTTTGTTTCACTACAGTCTCTTCAACCTCTTCTTGTTGTGTGCTGTTTCTGACTTATGCCAACCCTAAGGTGACCCTGTTACAGGTTTTTCTGGGGCTGAGTGTTTGTGACTCACCCAAGGTCACCCAGTGGGTTTCCATGGCAGAATGGAAAATTGAACCCTGGTCTCCAGAGTTGTAGTTCAGCCCTCAAACCACTGTACCATGCTAATTCTTTTCAACCTCTTAGGGCCTTTGCAGACTGCCAGAAATAGTGCACATTAAATTGAGGCACTGCCCTGGCTCAGTACTAGGGAGTCATGGGAATTGTATTTTTTTTCTGGGACATTGAGCCTTCTCTGTCAGAGAGCTCTGGTGCCACAATAAATTACAGTTTATGCCAGCATTCCAGGATATAAGGCCATAGTTAGATCTTGCCTTGTTTCAAATTAACCATATTTTGTGTTTAGTTTGTCCCAGTTCAAACAATAAGAGGGACTATGATTAAATGAAACTGGAAGCAAATATATCTAAAGAATGAAACCTTTCTATTGCTTACTAATGATGCATTCTATTTTTAACATTTATTTTATTATTTTCTAGAGCAGAGCAGCTTCAGCTGCATATTTAACACTGCAGTACCAAGTTTTTGTAATAGTCCTTGAATAAAATAAAGCACTGATATTTACAGTTTCACAAATGCCCATCACACAGCTTTCCACTCTTTTACTTGAAAGGTTGCCTTTGCTTGTTTGAATCTACCTGATAGTAACGTTCTGAATCAGAGGGCCTTCTCTTGGTAAGAAAAAGGGAGCTGTCTTACATAATAGATTGTTTGTTTATCTAGCCTAATATTGTTTACTCTAGCTGGCAGTAATTCTTCAGTTTCTTAGTAGAGGTCTTTCCCAGTTGCCTGTTACATTTAACTTGAGATGCTATTATCTGTAATTTTAACATTTTAATTGGATTGTTTCATGTCCTGTCCCATTTTGGATATTTTTCAGAATGAAAAGTCATGATATAAATAAAATTTCAGGTTTTTTTGTTTTTGTTTTTTTTACAAATATGTTAAGCCCGCAGTCTTATGAGTTCTTGCTAGTTGGGTTTTCTGAAGAGTGATTCATTTCTGGGAAAATGAAAACCTGTGTATTACCTTTCATTTCTTAACACAGTAAGATTTAGGTTTTTTTAAAAAAATAGTAACTGCTATGTATTTTTCTTAAAATGATTTTTGTTGTTATTGAGGAAAAACTGTTTTCATAATTTGCTATGTGGACTGGTATCCTGTTTAATATTTACCATAGGGTACCATATAAAGAATCTACAAATAACTGAGATATTCTTGTTTAGATCTTTATGTTTAAAACACTTTCAGGAGCCCCCTCCAGGGGAAAAAAAGAATAGCTGAATCTGTGGCTGCTTAATATCATTTTAGAATAACTATAAGAGATTCATTTTTAAATAGCTGGACACAAGAGTTGGTGAAAGGATGAGGATTTAGAATGTGTTTTGAGGTAACAGAATTCTTAAGTAGCTTTTTTAATTGCTAGACAGCCAAAGATTTTGGGGTAAGATGGACAAGTCTGTTGGTTCTGAAGAAAGTAATGTAATGAAAAAAATGGGCAAACAACAAAAGTAATATTTTTAATGTGATAAAGCTGGAAACAAACAAGGCATTGCATAATGTAAATAGTCTGCATGTCAGTTCAGAGAGGCTGTTTTCAGCTGATTAGGTTTTCCATTTTTAATAACCTCTTTTCAAGATTAAAGTTCTTCTATGGCTTTGCAGTGCTGTGTGGTGGTTTCAACCAGATCTACTATGCTTGTGTTATTCAGATTTGCTTTCTCATTGCTGTTGCTGGATATGGCAGATTTATAACACAAATCCATAGAAAAGATCCAACAATCCTCAGTCTGATTATGTATATTAATCATTCAGACAAGTGACACATTTTCTTGGCAGAGGGCTAAATTAGTAAGTTATACAAAAAGTGGAAGACAGTTTGTCAGTCTGGTTACATGAGGATATGATCCCAGACTCATCTATTTGTGACCTGTGGCAGGAAGGGGCAAGGTACCATCTTTTTGGAGATATAGGCATTTTTGTCTCAGGGCTTGAATGGTTTTTGTGGCTTCCTTGATATGGCATGAAAACTGGCTGGTAAGGTGTCAATGTGGCTGGCCAATGAGGGATGGGGGCTCTCTAAGCAGACCTCAGTTTTCAGCCACTTGGGCAGTATAAAAATATTTTCCCCCTTCTCCGCTGTTCTCATTCAGATTCTGGTCTTTCCTCCCTCCTCCAATCCTATGCAATTGTCTACATCAGTGATCCCCAAACTTTGGTCCTCCAGATGTTTTAGACGTCTGGTTCTAGAATTCCTGACTGTTGGCCAAGCTGACTAGAGCTTCTGGGAGCTGAAGTCCAAAACACCTGGAGGATCAAAGTTTGGGAATAGCTGTTAGCAATAGCAATAGCAAGAGCATGTACATTTCTTATCAGAGAGCTCGGCACTCTGTAAATGGTTTATAATCTGTAAGCTAATTCCCCTCAACAAGCTGGGTACTCATTTTCTGACCTACGAAAGGATGAAAGGCTGAGTGGATCTTGGAGCCCTGGAATCAGACTGCATTTAACCATTATGCCACCAAGGCACTGTTCTACATCTTCATTGCAATGATTTCTTTTCTCCCAATATTGCATGGGGGGGCAGGTCCAGTTTGTTGGGAGAGATGGTGCCTGTGTGCACCGTCATATCCATTTAGAGTTCTTGGGGCAAACATAATTTGGACATGCCCAACTTGGGAGTGGGTAGCCTGATTTCATTTCAAAGTGGCAGGGGATCCACGCAATGGCTTTTGCCTATGTTGAATCTCTTCTGTCACTCCAACTTGCTTGCAGCATACAGCTGCAAAATTTGTGGTTATTAGGAACAGTTGGATTGTCTGATATCTAGATCTGACACCATGAAGAACCACAGTTCTAACACAAACTCCTGAATAAAACTGTGGCTTTTGCATTCTGCATAAGGGTGTCTAGGTGTATCCCTGTCAAGTATTACCTACCTAGCCTCTCTACTGGACTCACAAATGAGAATCAACAATGTATTTTTATATTGAGATCTTTAGTTAATGAATTAGTACTTTTTACTAATATTTTCTTGCAAGGGTGGAGCATGTCCAGAGGAGGGTGACCAAAATGGTGAAGGGTAAACCATGCTTTATGAAGAGAGACTTAGGGAGCTTGGCATATTTATCTTGGTGAAGAGAAGGTTAAGAAGTGATATGACAGCCCTGTTTAAATATTTGAAGGGGATGTTATGTTGAGGACAGAGCAAGCTTGTTTTCTGCTGCTCCAGAGACTAGGACATGGAACAGGAAAAGAGATTCCACATAAACTTTAGGAGGAGCTTCCTGACAGAGCTGTTTGACAGTGGAACATAATCTCTTGGAGAGTGATGAAGTCTCCTACTTTGGAGGTTTTAAAACAGAGGTTGGATGGCCATCTGTTGGGGATGCTTTGATTTTGTATTCCTGCATGGCAGGTGGTTGGACTGGATGGCCCTTGAGGACTCTTCTAGCTCTATTATGCTATGATTCTATGTTTGGGTTTGTATCTTTCTGTTCAAGCTACATATTGCTTTAGAATCTTAAAACCTATGTGTACACAAAAGTAGTGAGTTGCGTGATAATTTTTAAAAAGTAGTTTCTGTTTTGTATTTTGGAATTTGTTCATATGGAGATTTTGTGTAGGCATTATTTGCAAGCTATTAAAGAGGGAACAAAGTGGAAATCATAGAATATTAATGAAGCCTTTCTACTTTCTGCTATGTGGAGAATTATTTGAATCTCTAGTGCACCAAATTTCTGTTATAACTTTCCTCCCTTATTGCTTTTTTATAGTATACAGAAAGGCCCTTCTAGAAAAGGCATTATCTTCCCACCTTTTCAAACAGTTGTTCTAATTAAATCTCAAGATACTTTCCAACATCATTAATATTTGTATGGGTGTCCTAGATTAATTCCCATTTGGGTAATTATTTTGTCCACATAGGTTCCCCCCTCCAGTTTTGGACTGATGCAGGAATCTTTCTTTATTCTCTCAAGGAAATGTGGAATGTTACACATTATTTAAGGTAGTTGTTGAATTTCTGTTGCAGCTGTGAAGTGTATTTAAGTCAACATTTTAAAAAGCTTTGGGCACTGCCAACTTTGCAAGCTTTGCAAGCCCTAAGAAATCAAATTCTTCAGAGACACAAGGCACTATTATTAACATGTAATTAATCACCCCATCATCTGATTTATATACATAAATATGATGATGAAAAATAGCTCAGATACCTAAAATCCTGTTGGTGATGTTTTAAAAATGTGAAATATTTCACAAGATTTTTAAAGTGTTAGAAATATGCACTATGTTCTTAATAACTAGAAAATATGGGGCCTTTGCAGACTGCCAGAAATAGTGCAAATTGAGTCCACTTTAAGGGTTAGGGTTAGTGCTAGGGAATCATGGGAATTGTTTTTTTTTTTCTGAGACATTGAGCCTTCTCTGTGAGAGAGCTCTGGTGCCACAATAAAATACAGTTCCCATGATTCCCTAACCCTAATCCTTAAAGTGGACTCAATTTGCACTATTTCTAGCAGTCTGCAAAGGCCCATGGTTAACATATCTTAAGTACTTCCTAAGCATGTATTAACATACTTGGTGAAAATAGTAAAACTGTATGCAAGAGAGCCTCTGATGCCTTTTAACTCTCTCTTCTATACCATATCTAAAGTGAAATTTAAGGCACAAGAAATTTTCAGAAACGAGATGAGGGGGAAAGAGCTCTTCCATTTGTTATCTATAATGTCTTCCTCAAGGAAGACTTTCCCCCTCTTTAGGATAGGAAGAAGAGGGGAATGATTTTGAATTGTCAAAAAAAGTCTCAAGGTTTTTTGAGTGTGCAGCTTTCACCTGCAAAATAGTAAAAATGATTATTTTCCACTTTGGGAGAATATAGTTCTTTTTGTCCTCCCTGGAGTCCATTCAAAATCAAAATGAAATAATTTAAAATACATTTGGAATTCTAGAAAATTAGTGTATAAAACAATATAAAATGTTTAATTTCATTTTATGATTCTCCGGAGTTTCATATTGCAAAAATGACTCTGAATGTGCTTTTGATATACCCAAAAATATTTTTCAAACTATCATTTCCATCAGTGCAGTACTAGAAACAGAATTGCCTAGAACCAGTAGTATTACAAGGGCCACTAAAAACTGGGTTAAACAAATACCGGTAGTTTAACACATAGTTTATTAAGCACATTTTATGAAAACACTTCTGTAGAAGTTTACAGAAATGACTTTAACAGAATTTGGTGTATACAAATGTGTGAAGGAAAAGATGAATAAATTATAAGCTTTTTGACACAGAAGTTTTAATTGGATACATTTGCTAACACCTGTTGAATGTTTATGTAAAGCTTCAACATACTACACAGTTGACTAGTGGTAAGATAGAGAATTCGAGAGCTTAGGCAACTGTCTGAAGTGATGCCAGTGTGGAATTCGTTGTCACAGATTTGTTCTACACTTTGCAAGAGGCTGAAAATAACTTTTTTTTTTTTACGAGAATCATTAGTTTGGGTGAAGGTTGGGTCCAGCTTTGTGGTCTAGAGACAGTACAGATTAGTATAAAATCGAACCACATTTACTCCTCAGGAAATACATTAAGGGCACAGAATTCGATTAGAAGGGTAGTGTAGTTTGATATATTCAGAACATTCTGCTTATTCATTTTTGAGATGTTCAGGGAGACTTACAGTTACAGGAGAGCATTGTGCTAGAATTTTGGGGAAAAATCATGTTTGAATACTATAGAGGAGTGATTCGTAGGTTTGTACTATACTACGATTCGTAGGTTCGTACTGGACTTCTGTTCCTTGAACAGTTGTGTAGAAAAAGACTTTTTAGCAGGTGTTGCTTATGTGACAGGCAACACCTGCTGAAATTCCCTCTTCTACATAACCATTAAAGGGAAAGGAGCTTTGTCCATTATTTCACCTGGCAAGCCGACTATGGGCCTAAGCAGACGGCTTAAAAGGCCATCTTCTGCGCAGGGAAGGGGAGGGGCAGCCACACGCTTGGCGCCCCAAACCCCTCCCGAGGTCGTCCTCGGAGCAGCCAGCCCTCCGCACGGCCGGTGCTCTGAGGAGGACCTCCCACCGCAGCCTTTCCACGCGCTGCGGCGGAAAAGTCAACGAAAGTGCACCACAGCCTTTTGCGACGCACTTTCGTTGACTTGTGAAAGGAGCGCTAATTTAGCGCTCCTTTCAGGGGCGGCAAAGCTGCGCCACAGGATTGAGGCATGGGGATGCCTCGGTCCTGTGGCGCAGCTTCCCAGGGCGGCCCACGGCCACCCGTCTGCTTAGGCCCTATGAGTGGCCAAGCATGCAAGTGCATGCTGCTCACTCTCTCCCACTGTGGTCTCTCTGCCAGTAGGAACAACTAATGAAATGGCTAGATAGATCAGAAGGATTTGGTGTTAAGTTATGAATCTTGTTGTTACAAGAGCAACCAGAAGCTGATGGAGACCCCTCCCTCCGTTTGTCGTTGGAGGGAGAGAAAAACTGGCATTGTCTGCTGGATGTGATCCCCTTCCCCACTGCCATTCCCTTTTCCTTTTGTGTCATGACTTTTTTAGACTGTAAGCCTGAGGGAAGGGAACTGTCAAATTAACAATCTATAAACTGCTCTGTGAGCCTTTTTGGATGAAGAGTGGGGTATGAATACTCTAAACCAGGGGTAGACAACCTTTCCCCTTTAAGGGCCGAGGGACTTCAGCTCCCAGAATCCCAGGAGCTATTGGCCAACATGGGACTATTGGCCAACATGGCAGAGGCTTCTGGGAGCTGAAGTCTCTCGGCCCTTAAAGGGGAAAGGTTGCCTACTCCTTCTCTAAACAAAGATGTCTCCTGACTGTGGCCATCATACTAAAGGCATAGATGAGAGTTCCAGGTATGCTAAGAGAAGAAATTCGACAGACATGATGAAATAGTGTGCACTTGATTGCTTATGTAAGCCTGATCACAGAAAATAAATAAATTACTGTGATATCCAAATCTACCACATGTGTCAGTATTATTTACATAACAATCTCAGTAGCTATCACTTTGAAATTGAAAAACCACATCTTCCAGCCACACATTACTTGGGACTGTTAAAAGTGATGTGGAAACTATTTTGGGTAGTAATTGACTAGAGATAGTAATTTAATTTTTCTGAGGAAAAAAATGATTGCCTGAAAAGGTTTTGCTTGACTTTTTCAATGTTGTTTAAAGCTGTGCTATTCAAAGTGGTGGTCTGCAGACCATGACAGTCCACCCGCCCCAACTTCAGGCCAGCTGTCTGTGAATTTGAGTATCTGTGGATGGCCCTGCCTCTTCACCGCAATGGTGGCATGTGTGTATGGCTGTGCCAACATTAAAACCAGGGGTAGGCAACCTTTCCCCTTTAAGGGCCGAGGGACTTCAGCTCCCAGAAGCCTCAGCCATGTTGGCCAATAGTCCCATGTTGGCCAATAGCTCTTGGGATTCTGGGAGCTGAAGTCCCTTGGCCCTTAAAGGGGAAAGGTTGCCTACCCCTGATTAAAACCAATGGGACTTGGGTTCCCACACTTTTTCGAATCTGTGGGGAGTAGTGGTGTCATGAACGGACACACCACCACACCAGATATGAAGGACTGACTGTACTGATCCCAAGGCCATCGGCTGCCAAACCACAGAAAGTTTCCTAAAAACTATGCTAATATGATAATAATATGGCACAAGTATCACACTGGTCACTGTACTTTAGCGAAAAAAATGTACATCGACTATGGGCCTTTACAGACTGCCAGAAATAGTGCAAATTGAGTCCAGTTTAACTGTCCTGGCTCAGTGCTAGGGAATCATGGGAATTATATTTTTTTTTTCTGAGACATTGAGTCTTCTCTGTCAGAGAGCTCTGGTGCCTCAATAAACTACAGTTCCCATGATTTCCTAGCACAGCCAAGGCAGTTAAAGTGGCCTCAATTTGCACTATTTCTGGCAGTCTTCAAAGGCCCTATGTATGAGAGCTTGAGAAGCACTGCTTAAGATTCTGATTTGGGCTCCAGTTTTTATAGTGCTTTTCATATGTTATTATTCTGAGTACATTAAACACATGACAACAATTACTGAGCTAGGTTCAGCTCTCCATACCCTTTGCACATTGTTCTGCTTTCTCTATACACGAAGGTGACTTTATGAACAAGAGAGAGTCCTTTCTATACGGAGATTCTTGATGCTGCAGTACTAGGATACTCGAAGTGACTTCAAATCTGTTAAGGTGCAGGATGGAAAAAAAAAAAAGGCCTGTGCTGCAAGTGGTCTCCAGTTCCTTTTTCCTGCCCCCACCTGGTACTCCAGGGGGAAAATACTTCTGATCTGCTGAAAGCAAGCACTGCAATTGGCTTCCAAACGTTGGCGAAAAACTGCTAAATGCACTAAGGGCCTTTACAGACTGCCAGAAATAATGCAGCTTGAGTCCACTTTAACTGACCTGGCTGTGCTAGGGAATCATGGAACTGTAGTTTTTTTCTGCCGGCGATCTGTTGCGGACTGCAGTGGCGGCTGGCCTCAGGACCTCAGTATCTGGTCACTGCAGTCCTGCACTGAATGGAGAGAGATTGGAGTGGGAGCAGTGTCTGGCCGCTCCTTTTGCCCCATCTGCTTGAGGCCATAGTTAACTTGTCAATAATTAGTCAAGCTGAAAACTTAGTTTTCAAGCATTTCACACTGTTTCAAAGCGTATCCGTACTCAGCTGGAAGAAGAAACCTTTAATTTGGTGTTTCTTTGCTCAGTGCTAGGGAATCATGGGAACTGTAGTGTTTTTCTGAGATATTGAGCCTTCTCTGTCAGAGAGCTCTGGTGCCACAATCAACTACAGTTCCCTAGCACTGAGCCAGGACAGTTAAAATGGACTCAAGCTGCATTATTTCTGACAGTCTGTAAAGGCCCTAAGAAAGGGTCGTAGAGGGGAAGGGAAGGGAGGCAAGAAATGCCTCCATTTCTTCCACAAAACTAAAGAGGTAAGTAAAAAAGGGTTATTGCAGATTTTAGTGAATTTGTATATGGATTCCCCCCCAATAAAAATAAAATAAAAAAAAAACAACCCCTGATGAAAGGTTACAGGAGATGCAGTGTTGACTTCAATATCTACCCAATTAGCCAAACTTTTTTTGCTAATCAACTAGGTGACCTGACTTAGCTGAGAAGCTTCAAGGTAAAGATCAAGTTTCAAAAGTCTCATGGAAGATATAGGGGGGTTGCAGACTGCCAGAAATAGTGCATATTGAGTTCACTTTTAGGGTTAGGGTTAGGGTTAGGGAATCATGGGAACTGTATTTTATTGTGGCACCAGAGCTCTCTGACTGAGAAGGCTCAATGTCTCAGAAAAAAAAAAAATTCCATGATTCCCTAGCACTAACCCTAACCCTAAAAGTGGACTCAATTTGCACTATTTCTGGCAGTCTGCAACCCCCCTTACTCTCCATATCCAGTTTTAGAATGCTTGAAAGCTTTTGAGAAGTGTGGGCATTTCCAATTAAAAACTCGGGAGTCAATTAACTTATTCCAGCATTTAAGGTATGAGTTCAGTGGTCTCAAGGGAACTGTTAGAAAAAGAAACAATAATTTTGGCGATTTTGAAGGATTTAACTAAAGCAACATTGGCCAAAAGAGAGAAATGAAGTGACCTCCAATAGGCCAATTTTGATTTAGCCCATTTTGTGATTGGTCTGTAATTGTGAGGAATAACTTGAGAGATATCTCTCATGATGGTGACTCCTATATACTTTAGACCTGAGGGGTTGATTTGTATGTGTGCTATTCTCTGCCAAGAGTGCTGGGTTTCATTGAGGCAAAGCTTAGATTTTTGATAATTTATTGGGAACCCAGAAACCCTGCCAAACCGTTTCAGTACTTTATCAATCTCTTGGAAAGAATTGAGTAAGTTTTAAATGTAGAGCAGCACATCATCTGCATAAAGCCAATTTTATGCATAGTGTTATTAATATTCTATCTTGTTGTTATCGCTAATCAATGTTGCAAGAGGTTCCAACACTATTGCAAAGAGAAGCAGGGACAAGGGACAGCCTTGCTCAGTGCCTGTTTGCAAGATGATAGGTACCGAGTCCTCCTTATTAACATATATTGTAATTTGCGAGCCACAGTAAAGGTCCTTAAGCAAGTTCACAAAGGGCATTCCAAAGTTAGATTCCCTAAGCAAGGCAAAAAGATTGGGCCATTCAACCATATCAAAGGCCTTAAGGGTGACGAGCGAGACAAGTGCTGGTTGTGTACCTTCCCTTGAGGCACAATGTATGATGTCTAATGTTCTCCTGATAGCATCTGACAGTCACCGCCTGGGCATAAAACCTATTTGGTTTGGGTGGGTATAGTCAGTGATTAAGCCATTCAATCTGGCAGCTAAAATAGAAGAGGGCAATTTGGTATCTTGATTAATTAGTGCAATCGGCTGAAAAGATTGTGCAACGAGCAACAATTATTAGTTGTAGGGATCGGCACAATTCTTGAGGTTTTCTAGCTATGTGGCACTTTTCCCTTCAGCAAAGTTTCATTTAGTAATGCTACTAAATGGGGGTTAAGACAGTCTTTATGGAGTTTATAAAATTCCCCTGTAAAACCATCCCTGGCCAGATCCGTTTGAGAGCAGTATCTAATTCTTTGGTAGTGATAGACTTATTAAGTGCAGCAGTGTGATAGATTCTGAGTTTTTATTAATATTTAGGGACTTAACAAATTTAGTATTTTTTAAATACTTTTTTATTTGAACAATCATTCCATCTTTAAACTTAAAACATAAACATAGTTGTTATACATACTACCATTACTATGTTTACTATTTAAAGTTGTAATGTATATTTGTTCATCTTATATACCTTTCCCCCCACCCGGAACACATTCATTTTCCCCCGTTCATTCATTATATCTCAATATCCCTTAAAAATCTTCAATCTTGTATGATCCCTTTCCTTTACAATCTTCTATCCCCCTCCCTCCACACTCCTTCTACCTCCATACCAATTCTTTTATCCTACATCTTCACCTACTCCTTCTTCCTTCCACTCATCTTACACATTCTCTTTACTACTTACTCTCACATTCTTCACCTTCCTTTAACCTTCATTTTCCACATCTCATCTTTCCAGTCTTTTACATTCTCCCATTCTCTCTTACACTTAAACCATATGTACTAACTTCCTCCTTGTCCTAACTGGTTTCTTTGTTACTATATTTGTCTTTCTTATCCTCTACATAAAGTTATTACATCCCTTTTATTTCTTATCTTTTATATTTTATTTGTTAGATATTTAATATATTGTTGCTTTGCTATTTTACTAATCGAAGTGCATTTCTAATTCTATATCATTTTTTCCTCATTTTTAATCATAAATAAGCAATTAGATCTACCTTGTTCAAGTTTATTCCCTACCTAAATTCTTTGCAGTGTTTTCTAATGCACCTCTTAGTTTATTTTTATTCACCTATTTATATTTTATTCTTCCACTATCAACTAACATTAAGGAAAGAAGAGAGATTACCATTTTATCATGTTCACTAATTATTTGTTTCCTTTGAACTTCACTACATCCTATTAATAATCAACTTTAAGTATCCTTTAAGTATCCTTTACCCTTAATTCTGTATAGTTTATAATAGCAATGTTACCCCATTGCACTTTTAAATATTTTAATATTGGTGTCCATTCATTAGTTTCTTCATCTATAATTTCATTTCTTAAGAATTGTGTAGGTATATTCATTTCTATTACGTCATATAGTTTTAGTATCCAATCTTTTTCCTTTCCAATTTTGTACTAACGCTATCCTCGCCATTGCTATTAAATAAAAGAGTATTTTACCACATTCTTTGTCTAGATCTTTGTCCCACATATTTAACAGGTATATTTTGCGTCTGACTTTTATCTTTCGTTGTAATATACAATTTATAATTTCACTAACTTTCTTCCAATAATTTTTAACTACCTCACAAGTCCAGAGACAATGATATATTGTACCGACGTCTTTACCACACTTCCAACATAAGTTGCTGCTAAATTTATATATCTTTGAGATCTTCTCTGGTGTTAAATATCAATGATAGAAAGTTTTATAATAGTTTTCTTTTAAATTCTGTGATACCGTATGTTTTATTCCCCTTGTCCAGACATACTCCCACTTTTTCAGTTCTGTTGGGTATCCAAAGTTTTTTTTACCCATTGAATCATAGATTCTTTTACTACCTCCTCTTCTAGCTTCCATTTTAATAAGTGTTTATAAAAATTTCCAATCCATTTTCTACTTTCTCCTAACCAGATTTTATCAAATTAGTTCAATGTCAAGTCTATTACCTGTGTTGCTAGATCCTTCGTATAACATTCTTTAATTTGTCTAAATCTGAACCAATCTATTTTATTTCCCTCTTTATTTAAAACCTCCTGTGTTTTCAGGTTGTATTTGCTTGATCCCTGTTTTTCCATTAATTTTCCATAAGTCAGCCAATTTGTTTTTTGTCGTGTCTCTTTTCTTTGGATCCAGGGGAGAGAACCATGTGGGAAATTTTGGCATAGCTCTCTTTTTATATTTGTTCCAAACTCGTAATAGCGATCTCCTTATGCAGTGATTACTGAAATCTGCACTTACCTTAATTTTCCCATATCCCAAATAGGAGTGCCATCCATAGCAGATACCACCCCCTTCCAACTCTAGTAATCTTCATTCACCAATATTACCCATTCCCTAATCCACATGAAACAACATGCTTCAAAATAAATTTTTAAATCAGGTACTCCCAGTCCCCCTCTCTCGGGTACATCTTGTAATACTTTTAGTCTAATTCTAGGTCTCCTGTTCTGCCATATCAAGCTATTTATGTCCCTGTGCCATTTTTTAAAGTAACTGTCTTTAACTAAAATTGGTAAGGTTTGAAATAAAAAGAGCATTTTTGGTAGCACTATCATTTTAAGAGTTGCAACCCTTCCCATAAATGATATTTGCTTTTTATTCCATCGATTCCAGTCTCTTTTAATCTCTTTCCAATTTTTAGTATAATTTTCATCAAATAAATTTTTTGTTTTCTTGGTAATTGTAACCCCTAAATATTTTATTTTTTTCTGTATTTTCATACCAGCTTTCCCCTCTAATTCTATTTCTCCTTTTCCTGTCATGTTTTTTGTAAGAATTGAAGATTTGTCTGTTTAATTTACATCCTGTTACTTCACCAAATTCTCTTATAATTTTGATTAAGTGATTTATACTATTACCTGAATTCTCCAAAAATATAACTAAATCATCTGCAAATGCATGTAACTTATAATTATATTTTTTAATTGTAACTCCTTGGATTAAATCTTTTTTAATTGCTTTTATAAATATTTCAATAACTATCAAAAATAATAATGGGGAGGGGGGCATCCTTGTCTTGTTCCTCTAAAAGCAAAGCAGCTTCATTTATATACTGCTTCATACCAAGCTATGGGGTGTCTAAGCGGTTTACAACTGTAAGCTCATTGCCCCCCAACAGTTGGGTACTCATTTTAGTGACCTCGGAAGGATGCAGGCCTGAGTCTAGCCTGAGCCCTGGCTAGTATTGAACTCGCAACCTTATGGTTTATGAGTGAGTGGCTGCAGTACAGGCATTTAACCACTGTGCCACCAGGGCTCCACAAATCTTTATATATTCAGATCTTTTCCCATTAATAATTATTCTTGCTTTTTGTTCCTTATATATTTCTTTTATCCATTTTACAAATTCATGGCCTGGTGCCTTCCCCTCTTCGTAAAATCTGCCTGCTGGGAGTTAGAATCATAAAACCTGCTAAGGATAACCTCTCTATCCCGTAGCTTCCCTTGAATGATAATAAACCTACCTTTGGGTCCCTCTTCACATTCTGTACAAAAAAAAATGAGTGGTCTTGTCTATGATGATAGCCACCCCTTTGGCTTTACCAGAGTCCTCTGCAACAAATTGTTCCCCATACCTTAACAGAGGAAGCACTGTCTTACTCAATTTTTTGTGGGTCTCCTGTAACAAGATGATATTGTGGCAGAAGGGAATAACATGTTTTAAGATTTTGGCTCTTTGACATATGGATCCCAAACCTCTGACATTGTAACATATAAAATGAACTACTGGCATTAATAAAGGTTATTACTAAAATTATTAAATGCTAACTTATAATTACTAAAATTATGATTAAATTACTAATTATAATCATTGAAAGGTGACTTTGTCTGCTGATATGAAAATTGCAATATTTCTAATGTAGGAAATTGCAGCAGTGTATTTGCAGTCAACTTTCCCAACTTCTGTTTAGGCTCAGTAGGGGAGTTTGGAAAAATCAAAGCAGCATGAGCTGCAAAGTGCAGGTTTTCAGCAAGCAGGAATCTCCACTCCATTAATGAAGAACTTTTCTGATTGCTATAAGTATCTACTGCAGGAATTTATTGCATCTCTTTAGGTGGTAAGGAATCACTATCTAAATCAGGGGT
>JAIPUX010001232.1:145078981-145092608 GCA_020142125.1 Phrynosoma platyrhinos | reverse complement strand
AAACCCCAAGAACAAGTAATAACAACATAATCAATATCATCATGGTGGAGGGCAGCGGCGGCGGCAGCAGGACCGGCCTGGGGCTGGTCCAAAGGCCTCGGGGGGGGGGCGCATCTGGCCCTCAGGCCATAGGTTGCCTACCCCTGATCTAAATCATTAATTAGACAATTAAGACTCCTTTCTTTTTCTGGCATCTGTATCCAACATTTGGTTGTTTGAAGTTGCTGAATATTGTACTGTTTTAAGAGGAGATAAGATAGAGGGGGTCTGAATTCCAGATAGCTGAGGGAAGTTCAAAGGGATCAGTTGCTTTCCTCTCCGAATAATTACTGTTGATTTGTATAGTGGATATAACGATATCAATTAATGGATTAGCAGCCTTATGAGTTGTCACTAAAGTTTCTCTTATCCAATATTTTAATAATGTCAGCTTGTTCTGGGTCCATCAAAGTACTGAAAAAGTTAATCAGGTTTCCTTCCAAAGGGTTGTTGGCATCTTGTTTTGTTAGAAGTGCAGATCATTTGCCTAGGCTAACGTTACTCAAGGGCAAGGCTGGCCTGTTTTTCTTGGAATATCTGGAATCAAATCATCATGTTTATTCTTTAAATAGGCAGTTTTCTGTGATCCAGAATGAGATAGAAGTGGGTATATTTCTTCTGAACAAATCATCCATGTTGGAGAGATCGGAAAAAAGTTCAAAAAAGACCTCATTTTAAACAATATATTGGTGATTGTACATTGCCCAAAAGGAAGTAGAATTCTTTTGTAGTCTCCATTGGGTGGGAACCATTCGCCCCTTTGTAAATCAACCAATTGGCTTTTACAGCGTAATAGCTGGCTTAAAGATGAAATAATTACTCTTTTTGATCCCATTGTCCTCTGTTGAGTCTGTTGTTTAATATTAGTAGAGTAATTTGTTTAGGCTGCAAAAATTAATTACTATTTAAATACCTTTTTGCCTTGGTTGTATGGTCACAGAGTTTTTACTTCTCATTCCCACCCCCCCACCCCCAGGTGTGTGGTCAGCTGTTTATGATCATTATTTTCTTTCTTCTTTGTTGTCCAGGGAGGAGTAGGAGCAAGCTTGCCTATTAGCTGCTTTTATAGTATTCTTTCCACATTTAGTGCAAAAACTCTTTGCCTTAATATTGGCATATTTTGTTTGATTTCTAATTAGCTTTGTAAATTCTTCCTTTAGGGAGTCCACCTTGTTTTTGATTGTGGTTAGCTGTTCAAAGATGGAAATAACAGTTTGTGCTGTCAACAAGCTTTGTTTCAATAAAAGGTCAGTTGTTTCATTGTTTTCTAGGTTTCCTAAATTCTCTAAATTCTCTAATTTTATCAGGTTTGTATTTGTGTTTCCATTTCCATTTTGCAAAAGTTGTGCAGCTGCTGAGCAGAAAACAGCAGTTTGATCAATTGGAGAAGACAAGGAGAAATTTATAAATTGCTGATTTTCAATCTACGTTTGCAATCCTCACTCTAAAACACTTTATTCTCCAGCAAAATTGAAGGAGGTAAACTACTTAGAAGAGGACATTGTCTGGATGTTAGAAAACTATCAGCTTTCAGTTGTTTCTTAGGTTTAGAGATAACTTGTACTGCAGAAGGAGTGTGTTGCCTTTCCCCTCCTTTTCCCCATGTTAGTCAACAGTACTCTATAATTTATCTCCTTTCCTTAAAAACAGTAGAGATAACAGTAGAGTGGAGTTAAAAAAAACTTTTAAAAGCAGTGGGGTGAAGTTAAAAACAACTTTTAAAAGTTTTAAAAACAACCCATAAGTAGAAATGGTCAGAACAGAAGGCTAGCAGCTCCGTCCCTGGAGGACATGCCAGTTTGGTGTTTCTGTTTAAATTCATGGTTTTTCAACTTGAGTTGAATTTTTAAAATTACAGTATAATGAAATTAATTGTATTTTATAGTGAATTAATTTTAATCCTAATCAATTAATACAACAATTTAATTTGATGTATTAAAATAAGTTTATATTTTAAAGTAACAGTTCTTAATGAAGTTACTGTATTATAATAAATACGTGCACTTTTTTTTACATATTTCACCTGACATATCTAGTTTTGCCAATTTTATATATTAAAAACAAATCTACCATGCCTTTTGAAGACAGAAGAAACAGATTTTTGTGTAGAAATTGTGCATTTTTAACTTGAGAAGACCAGGATTCTAATGCATGGAGAGCCTTCATGAGTAGTGAAGGCCATCTAAGATCCAAAACAGATGGTCCAAATAAACCTGTTTCTGGCAGCGTTGGGGGTGAAGCGTTTAGATGATGCACACCCCGAGCGCAGATGGAAATTGCACCAAGGCCGCATCTTTTACAAAGAACTGGGCCAAAAACTGTGGCAGCGGCCTGGATGAGGGGTGGGCACATGTGGTTGCTGCAGCCCCAGTGCAAACAGCAGCATCGCCGCCCCACCATGGTTTTTCCAGCCAGTTTGTTTGTGGCCTAAGAAGGCTTCTTTGCTATGTAAAGAAATACAGAAAACTAAGGACAACATGGCTAAAGCACTCCTTTTCTTCATGTGAGCTTGGACCTTATCCCACGGGGCCAAAAGCAGCAAGAATCCACTAAGAATCAGGCGCTATAGCGCTATACATTCCCGGGTGATCACACGACGTCGCTCAGAATCGGCTAAGAATCAGGCGCTATAGCGCTATAGTTTTCCGGGTGATCACACGACGTCTCTCAGAATCCGCTAAGAATCAGGCGCTATAGCGCTATAGTTTTCCGGGTGATTACACGACATCGCTCAGAATCCAACAAGAAACCGCTCGGAATGCAGCATCATTCGGGTTCTTTTGAATGTCAGTTTCAGCAGGCATTGCAATAGCGCTAGCTTATCCATAGCGCTATTATAGCGCTAGCGCCATATTTATACTAGCGCTATAGTACTGCAATGATGCTCATATCGCTTTCTTGCCACTTTTGAGAGCAGCGTGGGATAAGGTCCCTTGTGTCCTCAGAATAAAGAAATCCAAACAGGACTTATCTCTTGTAAAGTTTTCATTGTCATCTTGTTTGTGCCTGCAAAGTACCACCAAATGTTGCATTGGTGTAGTATTCTGTGCTTAGAATGATTGCTAACCATGGCTTTTTGTTTGGGTTCTTGAATTAATTTCTAGTCTCTCAAGATTGCAGTTTCTAATCTCTTGGGCACTGTAAACTCTACTATAAACATGCTTTCTTTCTTGTTAGAGATGGGGCATAGCATTAGCTTTGCATACCAAATTAATTTAGAATATCTGTTTATAGCTTCCTTTTAGGCTGAGATTTCTTTGTTCATCAGCTTTTGAGAATTCCCTTTCATAGGACATTGACATACTAAGGGCAATATGTTATCAAGTTAGAACATGTCCCTCAGTTCTCAACAATTCATCCACTGTCCCAGGGATGGGGAAAGTGTAGCTCATGGGCCATATATCCTTCCTGAAACTATTTTATAGTTCCTGGAAGCCAAGATTACTAAATTGTGATTGGTATACTTTGACCACATCATGAGAAAGCATGAATCACTGGAAAAGACAATGATGCTTGGAAAGATAGAGGGCAGGAAGACCACATACCAGATGGTTGGAGTCAATCAGAGAGACCATGGGTATGAGCTTGCAGGATCTGAGCAAGAGCAGTAAGGGACAGGGGGTCTTGGAAATGTATCATCCACAGGGTTGCCATGAATTGAGGTTGACTTGAATGCAGTTGACAACAAAACAACAGCAAACTTAAGGGTTTGTTTGTTTTTAAGGCGGGGAGACTTTTTGATGAGATCCGTCAGTTAACATCGTTAGACAGCTTTAAGAAGGCTGTCAAGACGGATCTCTTCCGGCAGGCCTTTCCAGATTAATTATCCCGGCCTCGGGCATCCCCACCCACAATGTTCTCTGTGTGGCCCCATCTACGGATGGAGGAAGAACATTGCCGTAGGCCAACGTGTTAATTTTATAGTATGTTTTAACTGTTTTAACTTTTAATTGTTTAAATTTGTAATTTTAACTGTTATCTGATTTAATACTGTTTTAAGTGGGGGAGGGATTGTTTTTGGGATATCTCATGTGATTTTATTGTTGTAAGCCGCCCGGATTGGATCCCCAAAGGGCGGGATATAAATAAATTTTATTATTATTATTATTATTATTATTATTATTATTATTATTATTATTTGTGAGGAAAAATATCCCCATTATCTCCTGTGGATGTGGGAACAATTATGCTATGTTTGTCCCTCAGATATTTTACACTCAGGAAAATATGTTTTTTGTCTAACAATAATGCTGTTGGATATAACATATCAAGTAAGGCCTTTGACAAGCACCACCATGATATTTTTGCAAACAGTCTAATAAAATGTCTATTAGACAATGCAACTATTAGGTGGATTTATGATTGGTTGACCAGTTGAACCGCTCAGCAATGGCTCCTCTTTATCCTGGAGAGAAGTGACTATTGGGGTAACACAGGGTTCTGTACTGGGCCCAGTGCTATTCAACATCTTTATCAATGACTTGGATGAAAGAATCGAGGGCATGTTTATCAAATTTGCAGATGACAAGCCAAGTGCACTTAGGCAGGAAAAGATGAAATGCATAGATATAGGATGAGGGACACCTGGCTTAACAAGACTACATGTGAAAGGGATCTAGGAGTCATAGAATCATAGGGTTGGAAGAGACCACAAGGGCCATCCAGTCATGTAGATAACAAGTTGAACATGAGTAAACAGTGTGATGTGGCAGCCAGTGTGATTCTAGGCTGCATCAATATAAGTATAGTGTTTAGATCAAGGACAGTACCACTCCATTCTGCTTTGGTCAGGCCTCACCTGGAATAATGTGTCCTATTCTGGGCACCACAGTTCAGAAATGATGTTGACAAGCTGAAGCGTGTCCAGAGGACGGTGACTAAAATGGTGAAGGGTCTGGAAACCATGCCATATGAGGAGAGACTGAGAAGCGGTGGATTGGGGCTGAGGCTAAAATAGCGCTCCTTCCGCAAGGTGCAGAAAGGGAGCCACAAGAGGCGGTGCGCGTCTCTTCGTCGTCTCTTCTGGCTTAGTGTGTCTGGAAGGACGTCATCAGAGCGCCCTCTGTGTGCAATGGCAGGTGCTCCAGTGACATCCTCAGGAAGGGGTTGGGGCGCCCAGTGTGTGGCTGCCCCTCCCCTTCCTTGGCTCCAAGATGGCACAAAGCGCCATCTGCAAATGGCCTTAGTGAGCTGGGGATGTTTAGCCTGGAGAAGAGATGATTAAGAGGTGATATGATAGCCCTGTTTAAATATTTGAAGGGATGTCATATTGAGGATGGAGCAAGCCTATTTTCTGCTGCTCCATAGAATAGGACCTAGAGCAATGGATGCAAACTAGAGGAAAAGAGATTCCAGCTCAACATTAGGAGGAACTTCCTGACAGTAAGGGCTGTTTGACAGTGGAACACTCTTCCTTGGAGTGTGGTAGAGTCTCCTTCTTTGAATGTTTTTAATAATAATAATAAATGTTATTTATATCCCGCCCCTCTGTCAAATAATTGAGGCAGCTTTTAAACAGAGGCTGGATGGCCATCTGTTGGGGCTGCTCTGCATGTATATTCCTGCATGGCAGGGGGATTGGACTGGATGGCCCTTGAGGTCTCTTCCAACTCTATGATTCTATGGTGACCTATAAATTGACTCTGTGGTAACTTTCTATTGGGGAAATATTCCTTCTTGGGGCTAAAGTGGTGGTGGAGTGCATAGTGAAATTTCTTCCAAGCCCCCAAAAGGGCATTGGGGGCCATTTGGATGAAAACTATTTTGTTGTTGTTGTTGTTGTTGTTGTGGGAGCTGTGCAGGAACACTGGTAGCTATTGTGGTCCCTCAACTCTGACAGTTACCCATCCATGTAATAAGTTCTGCTAACAGAAGAAAAACATGATAGATTTTGCAGCATAATGAGGCCATCACTGTGTGGATAAATGAATCATCACTTCGCAAAAAAAAGGAGGGGGTTCTAGGGTTGTTGTTTTTTTACTTTCTTCATGAACAATTCAAATGTCTCAAATGCATATAAATTCTAAATGCAATTTACTCTGAATACATGCAGCAATTGAGGATGAAAATGTACTATGGTGGCTACGCTGCTAACTTAACTCATATATATGAAATTATATATGTGTTTGTGTGTGTACACACGCACACACACACAGTTGCTATAGTGGTAACTGAATTTCTCTTTCAGATTATGAGTAAAGTGCTATTCTACATCTAGCTGTTATAGATAGTAATAGCTTATTCTAGCTCCTTAATATCATCTGATCTCAGACATCTCAGGAGAGTTGCATCAGCATGCTGAGGGATTTCAAGCTTTCATTTGCTTAAATAATAGCATGAAGTGAACACAGATAGCTTTTCAACCATTCTTCCATTTTCCTGTTTCCCCATTTCTGTTCATATACCTGTTTTGGTATTCCATATCAGGAAATATTTGCTTGTCAGGTTCTGCAAGGACAACAGAAGATATATCGGAAGCTTTCTTCCTGTTCAATCCTGTTGCTATAGAAATAGGTTTAATGTAAACTGCTTAGTGTTTATGCACTACTCTGTGGTAATTTTGATAATTGATACCAATATTACAAAAGCAGAGATTTCCCTGTGGAGGCATTGTACCATACCATAATATAAAAAAGAGTCCCAGAACCACAGTGATTATATTCTTGAATCTTGACTTAAGTTTGCATGATATTTAGAGACCAGAATACAGAAACTGAACTTTTAGAAATTATATTTTTAATTTTTTAGGGCTTTATTTTAGAAATGTGCATTAATTTCTTTTATAGACTCATACAATTTATTTATTAGCAGTTTAGTCCTTTTCATAGATAACACTTCTTTATTTCCCTCTCTTGACTCAAAATGCAGCTGTACCTTTGGTAATTTATAATAGCCCTTTTTATAAAAAGGTACTATTTATTTTGTATATTAAAAAATCTATAGTATTTTCTTCACCAATATACTCTGAGAGTGGTGAACAATTAATAAAAACATTTCCTTCCTCCTATCTTCAGACCTCCTACTCCTGCTTCTAAACCTGCTTTTCATATAATGTTTTCTGTATACAAGTTGAACAAGTAGGGTGATAGAATACAGCATTGCCTGACCCCTTTGCCGATTGGGAATCATCTGTTTCTCCATTTTCTGTCTTAACAGTAGCCTATTGTACAGATTTCTCATCAGGAATATCAAATGCTGTGGTACTCACATTTTTTTAACAGCATTCTATAACTCTTTGTGATCTATGCAGTCAAAGGCTTTGTTTTAATCTATAAAGCATGTGCTGGTTTTCTTTTGGAATTCCTTGGTGTGCTCAATTTTCCATCATATGTTTGCAATGTGGTTCCTAATCCCTCTTTTCTTTCTGAAACCCACTTGCACCTCTGGGATTTCTCTATTCATGTATATTTGCAGAATTTTAAGCATAATTTTGCTTACATTGAAAATTAATGCTATGGTCCTATATTTGCAGCAAACTTTTGTGTCTCCTTTTTTGTGGATTGGGATATATATTGATGTTTTCCAGTCTGTTGGTCACCATTTTGTTTTCCATACTTGTTGGCAGATGTAACTCTATCTATCTGTATATCTTTCTGTTATTAAGCTCATGGCAATGGAGGATTTTGAACAAACTCTTTCCATAAGGAAATTGATAGTTATTGAAAAGACTATTGCTCTGAGGATGCTCTCCTAGATGTGGTTGTGGGAGATTGGGTCTCCCAAAGGGTGGGATATAAATAATAATTATTATTATTATTATTATTATTATTATTATTATTATTATTATTATTATTAGATGCATGGGACTCTGTGTCTTGTTTTAAACGTATTGAGACCAGCTTTATTCATATAGTTTTATTAGTTTGGGAACTTTCCATACCTGTGGTTAACTGATATAGTTGTTTGTGGTTGTTACTGTTTTTAATGTGGAAATAATTATATAGAGCTAGCATGGTGTTGTGGTTGAGTGTTGGATTAGGACACTGTGGAACCCCTACCTCTAACACTGGAATGGGAAGAATGTGGGAGGTGAGCATCAGATAACAGATGTGTTCATATAAGATTGCTGTTTACATATGTATAGTCATTTGAACCCCTGCTTGGCCATGGAAACCATGGGCTGAACTTGGACAAGTTTTCTCAGCCTCAGAAGAAGGCAAAGATGAACTTCTTCCAAACAAACCTTGCCATGAAAACTTTACTTGAGTCACCATAAGTCAGAAATGACTTGAAGGCACATAACAACAAATGATATGCATCCCATGGCTCAGTTTGGTATGGTTAACATCTTTTGCATATTTAGCACATTTGGACTGCTGAGTTTTCTGCACTGGTGGAGGAGTAGGGGGGGACTTAAAGATGGCAGAGACATTGTTAATATGAATTAATGCTGTGTATTAATTAATTTGATTGTAAGTGCAGTTAAGGAGAAAACCAATGCTTCTTCACAGTTTTGCTGGTCCAGTATTAGATCTTTATACTTGTAAAATGACATAATTAAGACAGAGCATTAATGATTGGTGAGATTAATACAGGTAAAGGCCTTCTGATTTTAATTAGGCTTCTGTAGTACTATAGAAGTGTCTAGGTGCCATATGAGTGTAATGGTCAATTTGAGAAACCACTTCCAAATGTTAAGTGACTTAATAAATTTAGCTTCATTCCTCTGTACATCTTACATAAAGAGAGTTTTTGCATGTCTTAAGACTGGAGAAGAGTGCTGAGGATCCCATTGAAAGCCAAAAGGACAAACAAATGGTCCTAGAGCAGATCAAGCTGGAAGCCTCCCTGGAAGCCAAGATGACCAAACTGAGGCTGTCATACTTTGGACACATCATGAGAAGGAAGGACTCATTGGAAAAGACAATAATGCTGGAAAAGGTAGAGAGGAAGGCCACATGCCAGATGGACTCACTCTATTAAGGAGGTCACGGGTATGAGGTTGCAGGAATTAAGGAGAGCAGTGGAAGATAGGGAGTCTTGGGGATGTGATATCCATAGGGTTGCCATGAGTCAAGATTGACTTGAGGGCAATTAACAACAACAAAAGACTTGTAAGATGGCAAAAGGTTACTAGTCTAGATGTTAATCCTAATTTTTTTTAAAGATAGATTTTGTATTGTTATCAGAAATGTTATTGTTGGGCATTATGGATAAAGAACTGGATAGTATATATGGCTCACTTCTTAAATACATGACAATAGCAGCAAGAATATTGGGTGGTGTCTGGAAGTAACCTGTAATAACCTGTCCCTGGAGCTACACTGACCTCCCCCCCTCCCCCATTACCTGGGCCCCTCTGTTCTGACACTGGGTGGCTGTTCACATGTATGTCCCTCAGTGTTGCTTGGCATGACCATGGCCTGTTGCTTGCTCTGAGGTAAGAACGAGATCACATGGCTGGACACCTAATTCTGAGCTCAGAGTGAGAGGCCCATGGGAGTGGCAGCTGCAACAGGCAGCACAGCAGAATGTGTTTTGAACAGCCATATAGCATTACAGCAGAGGGTTCTGGATCTTCCAGGAAGATCTGAAACAACTAATGTCTTTTCTTAGCCCATTTTAAGAGGGATAGACCCCAGTTTTGGTGTTGCACAGTCCAGAATTTGACTTACGAAACGCGCCTCCCGAAAAAATGTGCTTCGACTTAAGAAAGCGTTCCAGCTTATGAAATTGGCGCGAACAAGCTGCTCTCCGAATTTCGTGGCATGCCATTGGTTATGCGAAATCTAGCATGCGAAATCTAGCATGCGTGGCATGCGAAATCTAGCAAAGCAGCACTGTATTGGCTAGCGAAAGAGGAAGTGTTTGCCTAACGAAATTCAGCTAGGCAGCACTGTTTGGGCTTGCGAAAGAGGAGAGGAAGTGTGGCTAGCGAAATTGGTGGCTTCTGAGATCCAGGAAGGTAGGGCTTGTGGCTTTTTGGCTTCTGATATTTGTGGCTTCTGATCTCCAGGACTGTATTTTTGGCTTGTAATGTAACATGTTTGTATTAGAGGTACTTAATGAAATAACCCTGTATTATTCATTTGTATTGAGTTGTAGCTTGAATATGGGGGTCTGGAACGGATTAGGGCATTTCAATGTTAAAGTTGCTTCTACTTACGAAATTTCTACTTACAAAATGGATGTCGGAACGAATTAATTTCATAAGTAGAGGTACCACTGTATTTGCACCAGACCTAGTAATGGGGCCCTGCATCAATTATCCCATTGTATTATCCCATTGTAATGAGAGGATGGGTGAAGCCTGTTTTATTTGGCCTATGCAAACAAGGCCTTGTTTGCTTAAACTTGCTTAAACTTGGCAACCAACTGATGCACAGACGACAAAAGAATGGATTGTTAAGGTTGCTGAGTTAGTCTAGATCAGTGATGGCGGACCTTTTAGGGACTGAGTGCTAGATGTTACCCAGTGCCAGGGTGGAACTTCTGCTCTCTGGGGGCTGGACTTCCAGGGCTGGACTTCTTCCCCCTGTCCTCCTGAGCCTTCAGCTGCATCTCCAGAGACATGCGCCTCTTCCTCCTCCTCTTCACCCTCCTCATGCTGGGGAAAATGGCTTCATGTGCCATCTCTGGCATGCGTGCCATAGGTTTGCCGTCACGGGCCTAGATTACCAAATAAGATGCATTCTAAAGGATAAGTGAATTGAAGAATTTTTGAAAGATTAGCCATGTACATGTACATGTACAACAGTTGAGGCTGTTGTACTTTGTCCACATCATGACAAGGCACAACTCATTGGGAAAAGACAGTAATGCTAGGAAAGTTGGAGGGATGTAGAAAGGGAGGAAGACCACATGCTAGATGGATGGACTCTATTAAGGAAGTCATGGGTATGAATTTGCAGGACCTAAGCAGCGCAATGGGGGATAGTGTGTCTTGGAGATGTCTCACCCACAGGATCACAATGAGTTGGGATTGACTTGAAACAACACCAACAACATCTCCAGCTAAAGTGTGAAATCCTGGAGAATTGCTACTGCCTCCTGCCTTCCTTCCCCGCTCCTCTAAATAGACACAATTTCACATGGAGAGGGGCATGCCAGCCATACACATGCTTCCATATACATGGTCTATTTTATTTTAACTTTAAAAGTGTTAATCTTTTTTACAACAAAAATGGTGGCTATTTTAAGTAGGTATATCAACGTAGCACAAGCAAACTATTTTATTTTGTGGTCATGGTGCTGATATAATTCATTTGACTTTAAAATCAGAAATAGACATTCTTAAGACTGTCTCTTATTTATCAGGATTAGCAAACTGTTTTGGGCTTGTTTTGCTCTAACTTCTCTGGATTCTATAAACAATTGCTAATCATGGAAAAGTGAAAAAAAGAAAATTGTGCACTTATGTGGCTGCACCACGCATCTTAAAACAGGGAGCAGTTGCTTTGATGTTAAAGTAGGATCAAGTAGATTTGTATGGGAGAAGACTATTCTTGCTGTAACTTGATCATAAAACATTGCAATTGTTAAAGACTAGCTCTTTAGATTGAGCTTGGAAACAATAGATGATTAATGTACCTGAGCAGAATTTGTAGTTACTGTCAACCCTCCCTTATCGTGGACTTGAGATTCACAGTTTTGAATATTCACGGAGGGGCAACCTCTGTTAAGATCAATGTGCCGCACCCCATTCAAGCCTATGGAGCTTGAATATCTCCATTTTTGCACGGGGTCTGGGACGGATCCCCTGCAAAAACAGAGGGCCGACTGTACATGTTCTCTTCAGTGAGTACCAGCCAATAATCTGGGAGCCTCATTTGTGGCCAATTTTGTTTTTGAAATTATTTTTAACAAACAGTTCTGAATTCATTTGAAAGCATTCATTTGCCCCAACCTGGAAGTAACTGAAGCATGAGTGAATAAAGATTTCATTATTTTGCTCAAGATATCAGATTATGTCTTAAGTATGTCTTAAGTATGATTTTCAATAGTGAAAGCTAGTATTTACTGTTTTTTCTCAAAGCCTTAAAGTCTTTGTGTTTGGCATGGTGACTGTTGACTTTCTTCCTATGATATATAGAGAAAGAATTTAGCATTTAGCAAGATTATTGGATGGCATGTGGGAAAATGATTATAATTATAATTACAAACATTTATAATAATTATAATCATTTTTAGTTTAAAATGCTAAGGCTAGCATAACTGAAAAAGTTCTCAACCTCATCAAAGTTATCAGTCACAGAAATAGACCTCGGAGGTATTTGTCAGGGGGAAAACTTTATTTCAGTTAGTGTTATCATGAGAAAGATGCAATAACTTCAGTTAATTGTGACTTGCACACATGACTATATACATGTTTCCTGTAATGAATTGGTTTCCAGTGGCCTCTTATCTGTTTAAGCAGAAAGTAACCAATGATGCTATATCTCTTCCTGACAAGTGCTCCGCAGTGCAGTTACATCTCTAAAAATGAAACCCAAGTAGCAGTAAGTGTGGCCACTTTGCAACTATATATATTTGTTGGGCACTGGCATGGAGGAACACACACACGCGCGCGCGCATGGGCACACACACACACGTTCTTTTGAATAGTGTACCTTTGAGAATGTATGTTCTTTTGAATAGTGTACCTGTGCCTATTGATGCATTCCTTGGAATTTCAAATTTTTGTGTTCTTATTTTCCCAGAAACTTGAACTCCCAAGAGGCTTGAATTAGGAGCCTCAAACTCTGAACAGTTTACTGCTGATGTACATTGACATGCAAGTGACATATTTTATATAGATAGATAGCTAGACTGATTGATAGTATACAGAACTTTATGGAGATTGAGGCATATGTCCACTTTGTAAAATGTTCATCTATGGAGACTTTGAACAATGGAAATGCATGCCTCCCCTATGTGATTGCTATGTATCCATTTTATATAATGGTAGTACAGTGGTCCCTTCACATTTGCTGGGGTTAGGGGTGGATCCCAGTGAATGTGAAAAAAATGCAAATAAATTTTAAAAAAAACATTCATAAGAGAACTCCTCTTTAGGAATTTTCAGGTCTTCCAGTGCAACTCTGTGGTCAGCATCTGGCAGAAGCTGATCATCAAATCATGCTGGAGAACCTACGAATGCCTAGAGAAGTATTTTCTCTAGAAACCTCTAAGTTCTTCAGAACAACTCTGTGGTCAACATCTGGTAGAGTTGTGCTGGAAGACCCAGAGATTCCTAGAGAGAACATATTAATCAAAATTGCAAATAATCAAATCTGCAAAAGTCAAAGATGCAAATGTGGAGGGCCAGCTGTATTTAATAAGGAGCCAACATAGTGTAGTAGTTTGAGCATTGAGCTATGACTGAACACCAGGGTTCGAATTCTCACTTAGCCGTGGAAACCCATTGGATGACCTTAATCAAGTCACACTCTCTCAGCTTCAGAAGTAGGGAAAGGCAAATCCCATTTGAACAAATCTTGCCAAGAAATTTCATAGGTTCACCTTAGGGTCGCCATAGGTTAGAAATGACTTGAAGGCACACAACAAACAATTCCAATATTAGCATTTCAGTGAATGAGCAGCAGGAGGAGATGAGTATGAATGAGAACTCCTGGAAAACAGGAGAAGTCCCAGCGGACTGGAGGAGGGC
>JAIPUX010001232.1:145063962-145077351 GCA_020142125.1 Phrynosoma platyrhinos | reverse complement strand
GATGCAGACTAATAGTGAGGATAGTGAGAATGAGTCAGGAAGAACAAAGGTAATCATTCCAGAAGGACTCACAGAGTCAGATGGGAACCAGATACATTTGTCATCCAAGAAGCAAGATTTGCACTGTGGTAGCTGAGGAACCTGAAAGTTTTAAGGAGATGTGGAACCAAGCCATGGACTTTGAGTTTGAGTTACTTGTAGAAAGGAAAGTTTTTGAAGTGGTGGATAGGTCAGATGATCACAAGATTGTAGGATGCAAGTGGGTGTACAGAAATAAATAAATACCAGATGGTATTCAAAAGTACAAAGCCAGGCTTGTTGACAAAGGTTTCTCACAAGAAAGGTTTGAGAGTTATGACTTGACTTTTTATCCAACAGCCAAAGACTTGACAGTGGCAGCGAAAAGGGACCTTGAGGTGATGCAGTTTGATTTTGAGACCGCATACCTAAATGAGTGTTTGGAGGAGACTGTGTTCATGGAACAAGCTCCTGGGTATTACTGTGCTGCTAGCAAAAAGGTATATAGGTTGAAGAAGGCCATGTAAGGATTGCAGCAGAGTGCTAGATGCTGGAACAGATGCATTCATGATGGGCCTGTTAAACTTGGATACCAATGCAGCCTGGCTGATGCGTGTGTGTATACCAGGGGTAGGCAACCTTTTTGAGCTGGGGGCCGGGTTGCTGTCCCTCAGACAATTGGGGGGCCGAAGCACCAAAATAAATAATAAATAAATATAAAAATTAAAAATTAAAAAAATTTAAAAATATGCATCCACACTCTCTCAGCCCCAGAAAAACCATGGCAAAACCCCTGTGGAGATTTTGCCAAGAAAAACCCAAGAACAAGTAATAACAACAATAATTAATATCATCATGGCGGGCGGCGGCGGCGGCGGCGGCAGCAGGACCGGCCTGGGGCCGGTCCAAAGGCCTCGGGGGGCCGCATCCGGCCCCCGGGCCTTAGGTTGCCTACCCCTGGTGTATACCAATGGTAGTGTCATCCTAATGATCTATGTTGATGATCTTTGTGTGGCTGCAAGTTGTTTGGATGATGTGAAGCATGTGCAGGAGAAGTTAAAAGAAAATTCAAATTGAAGGATTTGGGCAGTTTGAAGAATGACTTAGGAACTGAAGTGGAGAGAACCCAGGATGGGGAGATTGTGTTGGGTCAGAAAAAGAAGATTGACAGGATTGTAGAGAAATGTGGATTGAGATAGTCAGAATTCCCATGACACTGGAGTTTGGCAGTTTAGAATCAAAAAAAGTGTTTGAGAATCCATTCAGTACTTGGAAGTCTTTTGTACGTTGCCATAATACTAGGCCTGGCATCAGTTTTGCAGTGGGGTTGTTGAGGAGGAGACCCTCAAACCCTAGATTAGTGGATTAGACTGCTTTGAAGTGTGTGGTGCAATACCTCAAAGGAACAAGGGACAGATGTCTGGTGATGTCTGGAGGCGTGTCTCAGCTAGAGTGCTGTGCAGACAGCTCCTTTGCATCTGAGGTAGCAAAAGGTTTTGCTGGCAGTGTGGAGATCCAGAAAGCAAAGAAATGGCTATCAAAGTTCAGTGGGTCATACAGCTATTGGGGAATCTTGGTGAACCATGCCATATATCAGTAGTGATCAATGAGGACTCACAAGCCTGCATTGCAATGGCAGAAGCAGAAAACTTGAAAAGCAGGATGAAATACATTGGGGTAAGGTACCAGAATGTGCACGAGATAGTAAAGGGTGGAATCCTAAAACTGCAATACTGTGTTTCTGAGGAAAACATTGCAGAATTACAAAGGTATTACATATAGAAAGTCATAAGAGACTAACAGGTAGGCTGGTCCTTGGGATAAAGAACTGGACTCAATGAAAATACTTGGGACTGTATGATTAAAATGTATTCTCATGTAGTTTAGCATGAATGGCATCTAAAACATTTTGGAGGGGATTGTCAGTACATTTTTTGCCCCAGGCGGTGTAAAATGTCTCAGGTGCATGCAGTGGGTTAAAGAGGAAAAGCTGAATCAGAGGAAACTGATGCGGCTTGAACATGGAGATGAGTCATAGCAGGTCCAAACTGCACTGTCACTGTGGACACATGACAAAAAGTTGATGAAACACTAGTGGGGGGGTGGAACTGGAATCCTAGCTGTGCTTGTGTTTATAAGGATCAATGCTCCAGTACACAGTGTGGTCGTGTGGATGTTGGTTAATGGTGGATCATCAAGTCAGTTGGTGTAAATATTGTTGTATCGTGCTTGTAAATACTTTGCTGCAACTAAAATTAAAAAGCCTCTTCAGAAGAACCCAGCAGTCGTGAGTGACTTTCCAGACTTGGCAATGGCATCTATTTCCTTGCTGGCAGCCTTCAGCATATGGACTCAATTTTCCCTCTGTGCTAACATGTTTGTCATCATATGTACATATAGCTATAGGAACCATATATCCAGGAATATAGGTTGCAGTACATGCACATGTATTGTGACACAGTGGCTTAGTGGTTAAGTTGCCAATTCTGATGATTGGAAGCTCGGAAGTTTGGCAGTTTGAGGCCCAAGTGCCATGTGATAAAGTGAGCTCCCATCACTAGTCCCAGCTTCTGCCAACCTAGCAGTTCGAAAGCATGTAAAAGTATAAGCAGATAAATAGGTACCACTTCGCGGGGAAGGTAATAGCTTTCCATGCAGTCATGCTGGCCACATGACCATGGAGTAATCTTCAGACAATGCTGGCTCTTGTAATGGAGTTGTTTACAGTTGCTTATGACTAGACATTCATGTCAAGGGAAATTTTTACCTTTACTTTTACATGCACATATGAAAGATGTTTTGTGAACATACTCTTAAAAAACAACAGGTTTTTTTGTCATTAACATGAGGCCACTGGTACAAAAAAGACACAAACTGTTCTTTTTGACTGCATCTTTCTGCATTTGTAACTCTTGTGAGTTGCTGGTTTTATCCAGTAGATGGGAAACGCTAAGACAGGGGCTGTTTGTACCATTTCATTTTGGAGAGAAAAAACAAGAGAGAGCTGGAAAGAAGAGATGTGTTTGCCAGGGATAAAGTTAGGTCCTTGTTACCTTAAATTAAGTAATATGAATCTAATACATCAGTTTAAGAGGATAAATATAATAGAAAGGGAAATGCTCTATAGTGAAATTTGTATTATGTATTTGTACCTATTTTATATTTTTATTTAAGGTTTTGCTGTTCTTTTTAAATCTTGAGCAGCATGATTTCTGCAAGCTGGAAGCTAGTATTTATTATGTAATCCCAGAACATTAATTTCTGCAAGCAGGTCCTCAACTGGAGCTTTATGGGGTGCTCAATTTTGTGTATGTGCCAGATTCACTATAAAATATGCAACATTGTTGTGTGTGCTTTTCTAAAAGTTTATGTAAGACTGCACATTGTTTGTGTTTTCAATATTCAGTTATATAATTGTATTCCGAATATTTAATAAAGTGGCCCCATAAAATTTAGGAGAATGGTACACTTTCTTAAAATGCCACTTGAAAAAAGAAAACTTTGAGTAGAGTTCTGGTAAAAGCAGGTTAATTTTCATAGGTCATTATATATTCATTAAACATAACATGTGACTCAGGTAAACTGCCTGAACCTTGTCAAAACCTAATCAATGAATTAATTTGGGTTTTGTTTTGGTTTTTTTCCAGCTGGTTGGTGGAGAATTCGATCTAGAGATGAACTTTATAATCCAGGATGCAGAAAGTATAACATGCATGTCAGAACTCTTGGAGCACTGTGATGTAACATGTCAAGCAGAAATTTGGAGTATGTTCACCGCCATCCTTCGGAAAAGTGTACGAAATTTACAGACCAGCACAGAAGTTGGATTAATTGAACAAGTGCTACTGAAGATGAGTACTGTGGATGATATGATTGCAGGTATAAACCACCAAACAGATAAGTATAATTTTTTTTAGAATATTACAGAGGCCTTGGTTAATTACAGTTTAAGTAGCTTTTATGTGGGAGAGATAGTGAATGTATAAAAGTAGGCCCTCGTTAGCAATTAGCAAATTACTGACTCTTTTGTTTTATCAACCATGCCCTACAGATGTCAGAATGCTTTGCAGTTAATCAAACAATGTACTTTGAAGAAATATGGCTGTAGAATGTAACTTTGAAATCACTTTCCCACGTTCTAAAATAACAACTAAAATAACAAAAGAATATATCACAAATCTCAGGACCTCCAAAATGCAAATGTGTTCAGTTGTATTTCATCCTAGAAGAGATTTGCCATCTTAACTTTAATAAAAAGTTAAGGAAGCATAACATTATACCAAATTGTGACACCTGTGAAAACAAACTCTATAGCTCAATATAAAACTTAACAAAAAAAGCTGAGAGTTAAATAAGTTAAATAAGAATATGAGTTAGATAAGAAAATGTTGTTAATAAAATTGATTTTCATAACAGCTTGTAACATGTTCTTGAATGGTATATGGGGATTTGAAGCATTCTTCTCATTTCTGTTTTGGATCTTCTTTCTCTTAAAATATTTAAAAGTGCTTTGTATTTTATACATTAAAGTACAACTGACTCTGAACTTATGTTTTGTCTACATAAAATCCATTTTTAAAAACACATACCCTTAAATATGATTTAAATTGTATTTATTCATTTTTTAAATATATATAACACCCCTCCCCTATCATAATATCTCGTGGTATTAAATTGAGTAAGATTAGAACAGTTTAAAGCTATTTAAAATAGTTTAAAATAATAAAAATAATTTAAATACACTAAAATCATATTAAACAAGTTGACCAGTTAAAAACTAATTAAGAAAGTTAGACAAACATTTTGTTAGGTCCCAAAAGATTTAGTTAGTACCCATGTTTGACCTAGTATGGGTTATAATTGGACCTTTGAGGGGAGGGCATTCTACAATCAGGTGCACAGTTTAGAAGGCCCTCACCCACAGCCTTAACACAGTATATATATTTTTAAAAAATATCCAATACTGAAACAAAAAGATAAAAGAAGCATAACATTACAAGTAATGTTCTACAGTATTATTGAACTCACTGTTGGGACAAAGGGGGAGCCCTCAATTAGACATCAGTCCTTGAGCAGTCATATATATAGGGAGAGGTGCTTCTTGCCAGTGCAGTTGTTTTAAATACATTATATGGCATTTGCATGCTATTCCAGTGAGTAATCAAGCTACAGTTTCCAAGTGCAGCCCCATGTAGTCTAATTAGGAGATTACTAGTGGAGGAACTACTGTGGCTAGATTATCTCTGTCTCAGGAAATGCTGTAGCTGGCAGACCACTTGATGCTGACACCAAGCATTCCAAGCCACAGGGTCCACTTGGGCATTCAGGACAAGGCTGTATCTGGCAGTATTCCCAAGCTATATACCTGCTCCCTCAGGGGTGTGTGGGGTGTAGTCACATCTAGACAGACTGTTTATCCAGTTCCTGAACCTGAGAATCCACCAAGATTCTATTTTATCAGGATTTATCTTTGGTTTATTGAACCTCATGCACCCTATCACAGCATCCAGGCACTGGTCCTGATCTCTGCTAGAACTTAACAGTCAAGATGAGTGTGGATCAGAGTAACATGCAGTGGGTTGGCCCAAGTCAAGTACCTTGTCTCACATCATCTGGCCATACATATTGAGAATGATCCTAAATAAATAAATAAATAAAGGCTCTGTGATCAATGTATCATTCTGTTTGTAATGATTTAAATGAGTTTTTGAAATTTTCATAAAACAATTAGTAAAAAAAAAAAATCCTGGTCAAAAATAACCATCCTAAATGCTAATAATAAGACTTGTAACTGTAGTCTGTGAAGGTGTTAAAAGCAGTTTATGGAAATTGGACGTAACCCAGTCAATCCTGTTCTGCTGATGCTGTACATGAAGTGCTCTCTCCTTTCCTCCCTCCTTCCCTCTCTCTTCCACTTCCTCCATCTCTCAGCCTTGCCTCTTTCTAAGCATAAAGATAAAAAGGTCAATGGATGGAAAATTTAGGGAAATATTTTTGAGTAGAATTATTTGAATGAGCACTTGGAAAAAACATATTGTTTGAAGTACAGCGTTTTCCCTAGAAACATTTATTTTTCCATAGTATTTTATTTTTCTCATGTTGATTTTGTTGAAATTGCTTAAATTTTATTTTTTTAAATGGAAACTATTAAAAAATCCATGTACATGCTATTTAAATGTTTTTTTGAAGATGAAAACCGAAAACTTATGGTGATGGTGTTGATTCTGACACATCATGACAAAAATAGTGAAATGACCAAATTATCATCCTGTTTCTGATGAATTGAAAATTAGTCTTAAAACAATTCAGAATAATTGCTTTGCATGTACATACATTCTAATGAAAATTCCATCTATGAATTTTTTGTATTAAACAGTAATGTGCTTTTACTAAAAAGTAATGATTAAATAGAATTTTCCTCACTAGTGATGTTCAGCTATGCTTTATATCACCAAAATTGAGACCTTCATGGGAACAGTTTAAATGATTAGTTGAATCAATTTGATTTACATCAAATCAACCCTGTTTTTTCTGTTAATTCCACTGTAAAGTGTGCTTGTATATAAATTCTCTGGCATTTATAATGGTTTCTTTGCAATTCATTTTGTACTGCTATTCCTATTGTTTTATTTCCCTCTTTTCATATAAATCAGGTGGTTAAAATGTAGACTATGGAGTGGGCAAGTGTGGGGAGGATAATTTTTACCCCCATGACTCCTGTTACTGCCCCACCACATATGGGGTATGCCAAAAATAACATGATGTTGCATCTTGCAGTCATTTTGGCTGATTTGTTTTGACTTTTTAAAACTTTTTGACTAATTCTTAGGGGGCAGGGGGCTTGGGGAATAAGCGACATAACAGTTTGTGATTATTTTGAATGATTTTCATTTTTTTTTAAAAAAATACTCAAATTGATGGAAAATATTTATTTATAGACTGTAAGTTTAGAGAGGAATTTGGGGGCTTCAGATACTGCAGAAGTGGGGCTTGGACCTACCATGGCCTGTGCTGTGCCTACGCCTAACTTGCAATATATCATTCTTGTATGGTATATTTGTAAGAGCTGGCCCTTTTAGGAACCATTCATATCCATTGCACAGTACACAAGTAGGCAAATGGCACAGATATGGAGGAAATGAGTCTATGGTGGAGAAGTGATGGCATGCCTAATGCTTCTTACTTGCCCTGTATTAAGCACTTAGCACTTTACATTTCTATAGTGAACTAAGCCAGACATGCACAACTTGGCAGAAGGTAGGGACCAAAATTAAAAGAGATTAAACTTCTTTGGGCTGCAGATATAGATTTTAATTATAATTAATTAATTAATTAATTATGATTAGTGTTAAGTAATATTAATTCCATCCTCCTCCTGTGCCCATCCCTCTATGCAGGAGAAAGCGAAGTGGTGGAGGAGCCTTGTTTGTCCTTTTCCTTCTCCACCCAGACTTCCCCTAGGGAGAAAGCTGAGAGATGAAGGAGTGTTGAGGAGCAAGCTTTGCCCCCTGTTTCTCCTCTGCCGCCTGGCCTTCTCAGGAGAAAGAGAAGCCTTGTAGGGCAAGTGTTTGCCCATCCTCCTCCTACTTTGCTGCCTGGCCTCCCCAGGAGGAACCAGGGCAGGGCAGGAACTAGTTTAGATGTAGTATAACTTTGTTGGATTATCAGTATTTTTGCGAAAGTAAAGGAAAAGGTACTTCCAGGCATATTTCTTTACCTAGAGATCCATGAAGTGCTGAACAAGATAATGAATACAAATTGGTTAAAATTCAATAAAAAAGTAAGATAAACATTCAGGTAGATCTCTTACATCATTGCTTTAGGCATTTAAAAACAGGCTTGGTTTGTTAACAACATAAAATGGTAGCTATCAAAAAAATTGGTATAGAATGGTGTAGAACTTTAACTTTTAAGTACCAGTCCAATTTGTAATATGAACTATTATTCTGGCAAAAATTTAAGCAATTAGAGTAATTTTATTTTTCTTTGAAGATCTGCTCGTTGATATGTTGGGGGTTCTTGCCAGCTACAGCATTACTGTCAAGGAGTTGAAGCTTTTGTTCAGCATGCTTCGTGGTGAAAATGGAATATGGGTAAGTTGTACCAAAGGATATGTATGATTCACTTGTCCATGGAATTCTGTGAAGTCAAAAGTTAACCTAATTAATAATAAATTGATAATTTCTTAAAATTAATTTCTACGTTTTTGGGAAAACTAGACAGTGGTTAACGTACTGCAAGGATTATGGTTATCAAGTGGTTATATATGTAACAGTTTCACAATTTTGTTATTTTTGACAGCCTAGACATGCAGTCAAACTGTTGTCAGTCCTTAATCAGATGCCACAGAGACATGGTCCTGACACCTTTTTCAACTTCCCAGGCTGTAGTGCTGCAGTAAGTTTTAAAATCTATCTCTCATATTGTTTTAAAGAAACAACTGGATAAATTCGTTATGCAGATTTCAAGGAAATAGTTTGTGAAAATATTCTACATATATGTACTTTGTGGTATTTTCTGTGTTTGTGTCTGAGTTCTTGTTTCCTGTTGTTGTTGTTAGCTGCCCTCGAGTCAGCTCTGAGTCATGGCACCTCTGTGGAAGAGACGTCTCCAAGCCCCCCTATCCTCCACTGTTCTACTTAAGTCCTGTAGATTCATACCCCTGACTTTGCTAATTAAATTTAGCCATCTAGTGTGCGGTCTTCCTCTTTTTCTACTACCCTCCACCTTTCCAAGCATTAGTGTCTTTTTGAGTGAGTCATACCTTCTCATGATGTGGCCAAAGTATAATAGCCTCAGTTTTATTATCTTGGCTTCCAGGGAAGAGTTCTGGCTTGATCTGTTCAAAGACTCATTTGTTTATATTTTTGGCTGTCCATGGTATTTTCAACACTCTTCTCCAGCGCAACATCTCAAATGAGTTGATTTTCTTCTTATTTACTTTCTTCACTGTCCAACTCTCACATCCGTACGTGATGAAGAGGAATACCATGGATTGGATGATTCTAAGATTAGTGCTCAGTTGTGTATGTCTTTACACTTTAGGATCTTGTCTAGTACCTTCATAGCTGCCCATCCCATTCCTAGTCTTCTTATTTCTTTTCTGGAATTTCCATTCTGATCCATGTTTGATCTTAGGTATGGAACTTTTTAAGTATTTCAATTTCTTCCTTGCCTAGGTTGAATTTATGTATTTCTTCCATGGTCATTATTTTATTTATTGGTCTACTGAAGGTTTCACAACCTGATGACAACATATTATGTACTGTTGGGTTAAGTTCATAGCTCATTAAAAAGAAAAAGATGGGAGTTGTAAAAAGCCAAGTACTAAACTGTTCCATCTGCCTCTCTAACCTCACTCTCTTTACATTAGTTATGGTGACATGGAATGGTTGGGTTTGTTGATTTAATTGAAGTAAATTATTTAATTTTCTACAAATTTAATTTAGCTTTATGGTAAATAATGTTATGCTACATGCCTCTTTTTTATTTCATAGGCAATTGCATTGCCTCCTATTGCCAAGTGGCCTTACCAGAATGGATTTACGCTTAACACCTGGTTTCGCATGGATCCATTGAACAATATTAATGTAGATAAGGATAAACCGTATCTCTATTGGTAAGTTAAAAATGATATAGTTTGTCATTGTTCTTTTTAAAATTAAGGTATTAACGTGTTCATTTAAAATATTTGCTTAAAAATATTAGCATCTTTCAGTGTGTTGCATTCTTCCATCGCAAGAAAGGACAACTGTTTAAAAGAAATAAAGCTTTTAAATGTTTATTGTAAGCAACTGAAAGTATCTTAAGAAACAGAAAATGCCTTATTTAATGAACTAATAGTGCTATACTCTGAGTTCAGGATTGCTTTATTTCTATGTAAATGTGTGCAGGATTTCAGTCTTGATGTATTTAGTTTACTGTCCCTTATATGAATTCCAAAATCCTCCAAAACCCAAAACATTTTGATGGATTGCTGAGATAGTAACACCTTTGCTTCCTGATGGTTCAGCATACACAAATTTTGTTTCATGCACAAAATTATTAAGAATATTGTATAAAATTACCTTCAAGCTATAGCTATAAGTTGTATATGAAACATAAATGAATTTTGTATTTAGACCTGGGTCGCATCTCTTGAAATATTTCATTATGTATGTATATGCAAAGATAGGCATTCTAAAATTCAAAAGACTTCTGGTCTTAAGCATTTCAGATAAGGGATACTCAGCCTGTATTCATTTTGGATTTGAACATCTCTCTTTCCTTATCAAATAAATAAAATGTATCTGAACTATAGGATGCAAAATTACTAATGAAGTGATATAAACTTGAGTTATTACTTAGGCCAGTGATCGTTACCATGTATAATATAGTTTGAAATGAATCTGCATTTGATTTTATATTAAGTAGATTAAGGGCCGATGAACATGGCCCGTTTGGGGCGGCAGAGAACAGCCCTAGGGAGCGGTGGATCAGGGCCACGGCAACCCCACACCGTGGCCCCCGATCCTTCCTTTTGCCTTTTAGGGGCAGCAAAAGGCCACCCCAAGAGCTGGTGCTGTGGCTCTTCAGTACCCTTTCGGTGCAGCGTGTTTAGAAGAGTGTCCTGATGCCGTGCGGCATGCCCCGCCCTAACTCTACCCCCAGGCCAGCCCTTTGGGCCGGTCTGCAACAGCCCTAAGTAGATTAGTCTCCATTGAGGTTTTTATTAATTAAGTTTATATCATATTTTAATTGAATTGTAGTAGACCTTTATCTGTTATACCCACAAAGGAAATAAAATGTTAATTAAAAGTTGATAAATAGAGAAATATTTTGTAGTTCAGCATATGTTCCATTGCTATAAGTTTGGAAACAGTTTTGGAAACTTAAGCAGGTCCTAAATGCTGCAGCTAGGCTGCTGATTGGGGCAGGATATAGAAAACATATAAATCCCTTGTTAAAGCAGTTTCACTGTCTACCAGTCCATTTCGATACACAATTCAAAGTTCTGGTTGTGACCTTTAAAGCCCTACACAGTTTGAATCCAGACTATCTTAAAGACCATAACTCCAATATGAACTGGCCTGAATTTTAAAATCCTTAGGGTGAGCTATATTTCACCAGCATCCCAGGCATCTTTTTTTTTGGATGTCTCAAACAAGATCCCAAAGTTTATTGAATCAAAATTCTTGGAAAAGCTGTAACTGTTTTATATATACATTTTCTGTAGCTATAAAAAGCACAGGAGCACTGTAGGGAGAAATGACAATAAAAGGTGATACAAAGAATTGTACATGGGGCCAGTGTTAGAGCAGTTTGGTCTGCAGATTGTAACCTCTGCATTACATGAGAAAAATGTGAGAAAATCCAATTTTTTCTCTTCTTTTCAATAAAGCAACTTATAAGGAGTGCTTCTTAGTGGGGCATTAATGTGTATTATAAATTGGCCAGATCTTTCATGATCCACCAGAAGATTTGCATGATGAGCAGATCATTTTTCTTATATACTAATGTGGCAGCTTAGGTTTGGGAAACCAGAGTATCATAAATGTAATTTTGCATGTCCTGGAGTGAAATTGTTGCCATGTCTGAAAATAAATCAAAACAGAATGTGAATTTTCTGCAGCATTCTTTGAGGTGGGAGGACAGGTTTCTGTTTCCATTCAAAGGAGCAAAATGTAATGTGAAGGAATATTCTCCAAAAGTGGAAGAGAGAGAAACTCTTGGTGCCTGGTAATGGTGAGCAGAAGAGTTATGTGAAGGAAAGGGTGAATGATTGCCTGGTTGGGGAGGAAAAACTGTCAAGAAATGGGGAAAATGGATAAAGGGAGAGTAACATTACTGGAGTGGGGTAGATTCCATGCAAAGTTGGTACTGACTGAACAAGTACTGGGGTGGATAAATGAAAGAAGAAGCTCCAAGAAAAAACACACAAAACAAATGGTGAGTTAGGACAGAAGACAAATAGCATCAAGAACTAACTTGCATGAAACTAGGTAGTTTGATGTACATACACTTAGAGCAGGGATTATGCAGAGAGAAGTGGCTTCCTTTGAAAAAATGAGGGAAATTCTCCCATACAGTAATATCTTTATTGGGCCACCTCAAAAGCATAAAGTCTAATATGCAAACTTTCAGAGCTTCCCAGGCTTCTTCATCAGACAAAGATGTTAAAAATCATACAGGAGAAAAATGATGACCTGCATTCTGCTTGAGATGTCAGTTAAAATGGCATTGAGTTACTTCATTGCAGATAGAGGCTACTCCCCTTATTGGCCATGTGAATACTAGAGACAGTGGGCTCCCCCCTACTCTCATATGCTCTGTCTTCATGATACAGGGCTAAAGGCCTGATTCGATTGTGGGCTATTTACACTTGGAAAGGGCAGTCCTATAGCAAATCTGGACCATCCCTGTGTTATACTGAATTTACACTCACCATTTACTCCAGATCTTCCCAGAAAATCCAGAGCACTCTGGTTTGATGTCAAGTGGCTGCTTACACAGCATCCCATTGTGCTGCCTGCTGCTGCTACCACTGGTGCGGTCTCCTCTTGCTGAAGTCACAGTGAGGTGGCAAGCCATCTCATCAATGCTGGGCACTTCATTTTCAGTCTCAGAAGCGGCAACTCATGCCACCAGTGGGTGACACAACAGGAAGCTGTTTAGACAGACACCCCACATTTCTGCAGAGTGCCCAGGTAATGTGGGGAATTGGGTGCAGCTTCAGGGCCAAAATGCTCAGGGCAGCCAGTGTAGACCCACTCCAAAAGCAATAAAAGACAGATAATAAATGTTCAGCAAGAGGAAAGTAACTTATCTTGAGATACTGCTGTCCTTGTCCTGTGTGAAGCTAACTGGTCTTTTCTTAGTAGAGAATATTGAATGTCTCAAGGACAACCTGTAATGTTAGATCTGAAAAAAACTTTTAGGTTCTCTACAGGTAATAGTTGCCTAATTATAATCCCAAATTGTAGTTCGATGAAAGAGTTTTACCTTTGTTGTAGGAAGAAAACCTCCAGGAGTTAAGTTCAGTTCTTTGGTTCCCTTTTGTCTAGGATTCCGTTTGGCCAAATTTGGTATCTTGAAATCCAGGAAAAAAGTATTCAGGGGTAGCTGTGTTGGCCGTACAACAAAATCCACAAGCAGCAATACCTTTATTGGGCAAATCCAAAGCATGAAATACATTATGCAAGCTTTTGAAACTTCACTGGCTTTTTCATTAGACAAAGATGTTAGTAAACCATACAGGAGAAAAATGGCTATTTTAAAATTATATTAGTTGACAGTTTGCATATATAAAAACATGTTTGTATATGGGTATGTTATGTAGGTGTGCTTGCTAAGAGTGTCAGGGATGATGGGAGTTGTAGCTCTTCACCTCTG
>JAIPUX010001232.1:145052707-145063862 GCA_020142125.1 Phrynosoma platyrhinos | reverse complement strand
TTTGAGGTGAAGAGAGGACAGGTTTTTGCTTACATTCAAAATGCAAAATCTAACATGAAGGAATTTTCCCCAAAAGCACAATCTGTATATGATCAGAGATGGCAGAACTTGATATTTCAAATGTTTATATGTAAACGCATCTCGGGCGGAGCAGCGGGAAAGGCAGCGGTGGCATGCAGGATCGCCCCACCTCCCTCCCTAGCCCATAAAACCATCTGTGCTGGGCAGAGAAGCGGCGGAGAAGTGGGAAAGGCAGTGGAGGCATGCAGGACCGCCCCGCCTCCCTCCCTAGCCCATAAAACCATCTGTGCCAGGCGGAGAAGCGGAGGAGCAGCGGGAAAGGCAGTGGTGGCATGCAGGACTGCCCCTCCTCCCTCCCTAGCCCATAAAACCATCTGTGCGGGGTGGAGAAGTGGCGGAGCAGCGGGAAAGGCAGCAGCGGCATGCAGGACCGCACCGCCTCCCTCCCTAGCCCATAAAACCATCTGTGCTGGGCGGAGAAGCGGCAGAGCAGCGGGAAAGACAGCGGCGTCGTACAGGACCGCCCCGCCTCCCTCCCTAGCTCATAAAACCATCTGTACCTGGCGGAGAAGTGGCGGAGCAGTGGGAAAGATAGCAGCGGTGTGTAGAACTCCCCCGCTTCCTCCCCCTAGCCTATAATACCTTTTGTGTTTCCCTTCCTAGCCCATAAAACCATTGGTGGTGGGTAGAGAAGCAGCGAAGTAGCGGGTAAGGTAGAAGGGAGGTGTCCAGAACTGGCCACCCCCCTTTCAAACTTTCAAAGCTTTAGTGACAGATAAGGAAGGGGATACTAAATTTTGAAAGGACAATGGAGGAGCAAATAAGCTTGCAAGAATCTCAAGACAGAACCAAACTTAGCACAACTATAGATAGCCCAACTAAAAATATAAAAAAGACTTGATAACTGAAATACAAAAATTAAGAGATGATATCAGAGCAGAAATCATTTTCAACAAATCACAACAGAAATTAAAGGGCTACATGCTAAAATAACAGAAATTGAAGAGAGAACAGAGAGATTGAAAAGAAATCAAATTTAATGGAAAAATTACAAATTCAAGAAGGAAAGTATATAACATCAGTGGATCTAAGACTTAAAGATAAGGCGTTAAAAATTTGTGGACTTCGGGAGCAATATAATGAAAACATAGCCGAATGAGTTATACCAGGATTAGCACAGCTTATTGATTGGTCTGTAGAGCAGTTAGATTTGGAGGTGGATAAGATCTATAGAATTAACTCTTGGGCAGCTACAAAGAAAAGATTACCTAGAGATATTATAATATACTTTGTTAGAGGTAGAGTTAGAGATCTGATTTTAAAAACAAATTTGGAAAAAAGGTGTTATATAGAAGATCAAGAGGTACAAATCTTTAAGGACATTCCCTTACAAATCCTTCAAAAAAGAAAAGAGTATCAAGAACTAATAAATTTTTTAAAACAGGAAAGTATAAAATATAGATGGGGTAGAATAGAAGGTGTGATATTCTCAATAGGGAGGAGGAAATATGTTATAGACTCTCTAAAGAAAGCCGAAGATTTTTTGGCTAAACAGCCGACAGACTTTAAGCAATTCCAAAAGGGAGAAAAAAGATATACAAACAAAACAGTCAGACCAAGAGAATAAACAAAATGATATATTAAATCAACAGGATAATACAAAACAAAAAGGAACAACAGGAAAAAGAAGAAAGAGCAATAAGGGTAATGCGGAATCTGCTTACTCAGACATAGGCAATCTAGATACCGAGGATGAAGGTAACCTTACTGATGATTCAGATAATTTAATGAATAATACTGTAATAGGGAGAACAGGCTCAACGGATGAGTTACGGAAAAAAGAACAAGATACAAAGGAAGACAATGGAAGTTTGGAGGATGATGTTCCCTCTGAGATTAAAAAAAAGAAAGGGAAGGTAAAAGGGAACAATAGGCAGGTTATTATTAACATCAGGTTAAGAAGGGGAAAAAGGTTCAATCGTAGATAAGTGTAAAGCTAGTGTACTAAAATAAAAACAATGTCAATTAAATTATTGTCGTGGAATGTCAATGGTTTAAATTCCAATCATAAAAGGGGGAAAATATTTCAGTACTTTGAAAAACAAAAAAAATGATATTATATGTCTCCAAGAAACACATATAATAAATAAAGAGTTACATTTGTTAGTAAATTAAAAGTTAGGTAAGACTTTTAAAGCTTCAAATACTCATCACAGACAGAAAGGTGTATAACATATGTGAGTAATGCTATAAAAGCAAAAGAAATATTCAAAGATAAAAAAGGTATGTACATGGCGGTAGAAATAGAATTAGGAAATGAGAAAATATTATTAACTAATTTGTACGTGCCACAAGATAATAAACCTTTTTTTTTAAAATAAAAAAAAACTTAAAAAGAAGATTAGAAGCAATAATTATGACAAGTTAGTAATAACTGGTGACTGGAATGGAGTTGTAAATCTGTTAGAAGATAGATCCACATGTAAGGGTAAACAACAGGGTAAACTCCCAAGCTCAGCATTTAAACTAATTGAGGAAAGCATGCACCAAAAAAATACACTTGCATAATTTTTTATAGCTGTATTCAGGGAACATTCTGTATATGAAATAGCCTTTAGTATTGGTGCATTAATTTCATTCTTAATGCCTCTTGTTTTGACACACAACATTTCTTTGCAAATTGACAACTGATTTAATTTTGCTCCACATCCTGAAGTAAGAATGCCCCCATGTCTGAAGATAAATCAAAGCTGAATGTCAGTTTTCTGCAACATCTTTTGAGGTGAAGAGAGGACAGGTTTCTGCTTACATTCAAAATGCAAAATCTAACATGAAGGAATTTTCCCCAGAAGCACAATCTGTATATGATCAGAGATGGCAGAACTTGATATTTCAAATGTTTATATGTAAGCGCATCTCATACAAATCTGACCATGTTTTAAAACCAATCTAGTGTAGTATTAATGTTTAAAAATTCAATTTGGTACAAAGGAAAAGTTTAGCTTAATTTGGGTTTATAAGTATGCAAAGGGATCTTGCAGCACCTTTGAGACTAACTGATAGGAGTTGGTAACGTGAGCTTTCATGGACTTGAGCCTACTTCCTCAGATGTATTTGGTGGGTTTGCAAGGTTAGAGATGTTATCTAGATGTTTAGCAAAAAGTTGAAATCAATGGAACTTAATTTAGGGGCTATGCAGATGGGTGGCTCTTGGCCACCCCTGCTATCTGCAGATTGGGGCCACAGCAAGTGCATGCTGTGGCCCCAATCCATGCTGTGGCCCCAATCCTCCCTTTTGCCACCCCTAAAAGAGCGGCAAAATGCTGCTCCTTTTAGGGGCAGCAAAAGGCCACCCTAAGAGCTGGTGCTGCGGCTCTTCCATGCCCTTTCGGCGCCGCATGTCTACACACAGTGCTGGGAGGGCGTCCTGACGCCGTGCGCCATGCGTATGGGCACATGGCATCAGGACGCGTCGAGCGGGGTTGGAGAGGCTGACATGCAGCTGCCCCATCCCAACTCCACCCCCAGGCTGGCCCTTTAGGCCAGTCTACAGCATCCCTTAGTCATTTACTAACTTGTCTTATTGAGTTTAATGGGTCTGTTCTAAGCATTGATTAAGAAAAACACTCTAGCTTTGCACTGAGACACACTCCTTTCAAAACTACGTCATTGAAGGGAAAGACAGAATTGGTTTTTCATTTTTTCACATGTGATGCATAGATGCAAATAAGAGTTTTGAAAACTTATTGTTGAGACAATTATCCCCATTGTAAAGTCTAATGACATAGCATTTATGATCTTCATTTTGTTTTGTATTTGAAGCACCTTCTTGAAAACACGTTGATGATTTGTATATTTTTTGTATAAATACAACAGCAGTAAAAATGTCAACATAAAAGGAAGACTTTTTTCAATTCTGATGAATGACAAATTAGGATGAAGGAGTAGCTCCCTCCCCCACTTAGGGTTCTGCAACAGACTTATGTGAGCCTTGAAGCAAAATGGAATTTTTTCAGATTCATCTGGGACTGCATCTCCACTGCAGATTGACATCATCATCATCATCATCATCATCATCATCATCATCATCATAACAATAAAAAATTTTATCCCGCCCCTCTGCAGCGCAGTCAAAACAATTAAACATTAAACATCACTTTAACTGCCTGAGTCAATGCTTTGGAATTCTTCCATTTGTAGTTTTGAGAGATATTTTGCCTTCTCTGACAAAGAGCTTTGGTGACACAACAATTTACAAACCCATGAATTCCATAGGATGGAGCCATGACAGTTAAAGTGATGCCAAACTGCATTATTTCTGCAGTACAGATTCAGCATGGGAGACATCTGGAGCTCTGTTGAAACTGTTCTGAAGTGAGTTTGAATCATCCTGAAACTTTGTGAACAGTTCAGAGCCAAAGGCAAAGGGAGACAGTGTATCTGCCAAATTACAGCATTTCCCCCAAGCCTTTCATTTAAAGAAGCACTAGGATGAGAAGTAGCTTTGTGATTGACATGTCTGGTTTATAATTAAGTGAATGATTTTTCAAGAGCTCTTCAGTCATACTGCTTTAGAGAAGGGGGTCTGTTCTGTTTCTGCTCTTTTCTAGTTTTTTTCTCTATTGAGCAGGACCATTTAAAAAAATTGTAATAATGATGTAGTTGGCAAATTGTTTAGTCAATTAGATTTATTTTTGAATGAGTTTTCTTGTTTCCATCAATCCTTTCCTTTCATTTGTAGCTCTTTTCTAAAATTCAGTTCTTAAAACTTTTGATTTAGGCATTAATCCAATTGCCAAGTCCAACAATAATAGACCCACTGAATCAACAAGAGCCAAGTAATGTTTAATGCACCATTCAGTAATTCATTCAGTAGGTATAGTCTCATTGGGACTAGCTGTTGATTTAGGATATACTGTTTTCTGTTGCTTATGCTTGTCGTGAGTGTAAGTTTTTCTGTAGGCATTGTCACTTCCCTTAGCTCCCCCGCCAACATATTTGAAGCTCTAGTTGTATAGATTTGATTTCATATTATCTCTTGACATGTCTCTCTCTCTCTCTCTCTCTCTCTCTCTCTCTCTGTGTCTGACCTTTGACCTTTGACTCTACCTTATATCTTACGATATATACTCAACTATAAGTTGACCTCATGTATAAGTTGAAAACAGGTGTGGGAGCCAAAATTACGGATTTTGATATGACCTGTGGATAAATCAAGAGTAAAACTTAGGGGCAACAAAGAATCTAAATGATGAATCCAGGGAAAACAATGTCAAAAGCTTACAAAATTCTGGCAGGCATAACTGTGTTCACCCTAAAGGCTGGATGAATGAGAGAGTAGTGTGTGTGTGTGTGTGTGGGGGGGTGTTGGTGCTTCCAGGACAGATTATGCCCTTGCCTTTCACCAGGGGATGGTTCCCTTTTTCATAAGAGTTAAAGTACAGTACTTAAATTGATCTGTGGATAGGTCAACCCAGTTTTTTGGGGTCAATATTTTGATTAAAATTTCTAGACTTTATACATACAGTATTTCTCTCTTTTTTGTGGGTGTATAACTGCTGTGTGCAATAGTAATTCAAGCTATTATACACTGGTCAGCAGTGTGAAATATCTTTGAGAGGGCAAATCTTGTGGCACTCAGTTCTAAAACAGGACCTTAAAATAAGATACTTCAGGACTTTTAAATAAGGTCATTTGTTTATTAAGGTCACCCCTGTAAACTGAAATGCATACACTTTACTACTGCAGGAGAAGCAATCCTACTAATGTGGCTAACAGTTGATTCAGATAAAAACAATTAAAATAGATTAAATAACATTTAAAAACACATCACAAAACTGGTCAAAGCCCTCTCAGTAACAACCCAGTTTAGATTCCATAGGTTTTCCTTTATAGAAAGGTCTTTACTTGCTGGCATAAGGACAGCATGGTATGGGACGAATACAGCTTTGCCTCATCCTTCAGAGAGTTCCAGACCCTAAGAAAATTCCCCAAGAAAGCTGTCTTTAATGTTTCCACCTAGTGTGTCTGATTTGTGTGAGACTAAGGATGGAATACAAAAATCCTAAGACCTGAGCAGTCTTGTAATAAATTATATGCTGTTTCATATAGACTTCCTCAAGCCATATAGAACTCATATAGATCATAGGTATCACAATGCTTTGTGCCTGGAAAAAGATATTGGTACCAATAGCATTATAAATTTTATTTAAGCCCCCCGTGGAGGCCAAAATTTTATTACAAAACTGGTTTTAACCCCCCCCCCAAATCTGGATCAAGCCCCAGCATGCTTACTTCCTCATTAAAAAGAAAATACATTCTAACTGTATGCTGCACATTCAGTGTAGTGCATAGATTAATCTTCAGCTGTAGTAATCTATCTTTTATGAAGAAACCATTTAAAAAATTAAATGTTGGCAGTGTTCCAAGATCAGGGTAATTTAGGGCTGTTGCAGACTGGCCCAAAGAGCCAGCCTAGGGGTAGAGCTGGGGTGGGGCAGCCGAACGCCACCCCGATGCCGTCCTGACACTGCACGGACGTATGCGCAGGAGCGGCATTTTGTTTTTAGTGGCGGCAAAAGGAAGAATTGGGGCTGCGGCATGGGGTTGCCACAGCCCTGATCTGCTGCTCCTCGAGGCGGCTCTCTGCCTCCCCAAATGGGCCATCTGTATCGGCCCATAGATTCAGATACGTTTTCTTTCCTGTACTGATAAAGACAGGTCACTAACACCTGATTTCAGTTTGCAGTCTGTAGAAGTTGGCAGTGTAGGTTAGTAATGGCTGAGAGGAGAATAATAATCTATATTTGAAAAATTGAAACATTTCAAATGCATGTTCTGCATAGAGCAATACAAGGCTATCATACCATTTCCCCCCGTTATTCTAACTTGCAAGATTTGTCTGTTTTTGTTAATAACAAAAGAAGTTATCAACCATTTGAAGATTATTTTATGTGTGTTTCTCTGTTTATTTTGAAGGAACATTGATTTCTGTGAAGGAATGCTTAGTTTTAATGCTAACCATCTGTCTAAATGCTGAATTATGTAGGTCAAGTAGTTTTTTTTAATGCTTTTTAATTTTTTTTATTTCAGTTTTCGCACTAGCAAAGGTGTGGGATACTCTGCTCATTTTGTTGGCAATTGCTTAATAGTTACGTCGCTGAAGTCAAAAGGCAAAGGTTTTCAACACTGTGTAAAGTATGATTTTCAGCCCCGCAAGGTAAGCTTGAAAAGTGTATGATGCAGTCTGACTCTATATAATTACGCATAAACTTATAAAGTGATAATCTCAAAAACAGTTAATTTGTTCTGATTATTAGTTTCATTCATTCTTGTTCTGATTATTAGTTTCATTCTTGATTTTCTGACCACTTCTGAGGAGAAAGTACTATAGCCAACTTAGTTATTTTCATAGGGCATGTAACAGATTGTCAGGACAAATACTCCATATATAAACAAAGTTTATGCCAATTTTTTTTCTACAAAGTATTTCTTCAGCATTCAAAAGAGAAAGTGAATTGTAACTGAATATTCCAAATTGTACAACTGCCAAAAAATATTTTTTCATTAGTTTTAAACTGCTTTTTAAATAGCTGCTGTTTAGTACCATGAATATCTCATTTTATGTTTACAGTCACATCTATGGCGAAAGAGATCATGGGACTACCAAATTTAAACTGCTTGTAATCTAAATGTTTCACTCTATATCCTTAATAAAAGTTACTTTTGGAAACTCTTTCAAAATATTTATTTCAGGACTTAACCATCTTTTTTCTTTTGACCTTTGACCTGTTTGTGTGAGACATTTAAATTTAATCTTAGCCTTTCTACAATTAGGAACAGACACATATTGTTCTTGTAATTAATACCTTTATAAAGAGGAAAGTTCACATCCACAAGAAGTCACAAAGGTACTCAGGGTGGCATTTGTATGCCTGAATTTTCTGCTGATTGACATTTCCAGTCTTCAAAAGAATGCAAGTAAAAATTAGTTAAAAGTCATCTATAAATAGGATTATTGAAATTTCATCAATACTAGTATTATAGTCTAAAATACTTTAAAATGTCAGGCATAATAAAAATTTAAAACATATGATAAGATTTAACTGGAATTATTTTCCTTACGAAGATCTAAATTTCTCAGAATTTGGTTGCTCTTTTTCAAAAAATTGACTCAGAATATAGCACACCATTCAGTTAGCGAACTATTACTGGAAAAAACAGCACACTTATGCTTATTTTAGAATAGGCTCCATAAGGTATAAAATGAAAGCTAATTGAATAGGGTGAGTTGCTTAAAGCCAAACTTTGCTCTATTACTGGATCATTGCAGAATATGTGAATGCCAGTTCTTTCACTATAATGTGCACAAGATGCTGAGTATGTTCTGCTATCAGTTGAAGCCTTTCCTAGGAAAAACAACTGATCCTGCCTGAAATTGAATTTATTCCTGAGAAATTGCATAGGTTTATAATTCTGAGTGTCAGAATGGGATTTTACCTCTGATTAAGCATGTGCGTTGGATTGCAACTGCACAATTGTACGATAGGTAACTTGAGAGCAAATGTTCTGTTAGGACTTATTCCAAAACTGCTTGTCTGGAAGGTTGCATCCTTAAAGGTTCTTTGCATTTTTCAAGTACCTTGCAACTAGAAGGTGTGCTATATTCTTTCAGCAGTTGTGCATACAAGTTGGTGATTCCTGCTGAGCAAATGTTTACATTTAGGGAGACATACAATTTGCAACATTAGCGAATCATACGAATAAATAACAAGAGTGCCATAGATTGCTCAAACTTCCTCAAGTTATCAAACTAAAATGTATTTGAGATACCGCTCTTTTCTAGGGGAAGCTGTTGGTATAGCAGGTCTTATGCCACCATTGTAACACAGTAGACTTCTGGCCATTGTGCTCTGTTTGATTTATTGCAGTTACAGGTAAAGATGACTGCAAGCTGTCAGTTAATTTGTTGAAAAACAAGTAGGGAATCAGTTTTGTGTGTGTAAGCGCGTGCATGTGGATGTACACATGTGCCAGATCAAACTCCAGTTCAGCCCCAACTGTTGGTTTAAGCTCTTCATCCACTCTTTTATTTCCTAAAATGTGTGTATATTTCCCAATTGGGGGGTGGCATTTAAAACAGGAAAAGGATTCTAATATTGTGAGCTGCAATAACATGTATTAGGCTAGTGATGGTGAACCTTTTCAGGGCCGCGTACCCCAAGTAAATTTTCCCCTGACATTGCATAGTACACAGTGCCAGGGGCAGCACTTCTGCCCTCCAGGCACGGGACATCTGCCCTCTGAGGATGGAACTTCTCTCCCACTCTTTCCCCAGTTGTCTCCAAGAGACAGCTTGAAGCTGGGTGAAGTTCCGGGCAGTGGTGACAGGTACGCACTGGTCACTCCTCCTATCCCCCCTCCTTCTCCCAGCCTCCAGCTTTCCCTTTGGAGGCAGCTGGGGGCCAGGAAAGGTCCCTAGGGAGGCAGAGGAATAAGCACGCACCTGTTCTTCCTCCTTCTTCTCAAGCTTTCCCTGTTCCTAGCTGTCTCTCCAGAGGCAGTTGGGGTCTGGGAAAGGTCCCTGGGGAGGAGGAGGAATATGTACGCACCTGTTCCTCCCCCCCAAGCTTTTCTGGCCTCCAGCTGTCCTTCTGGAGGCAGTTGGAGGCTGGGAAAGGTCTCTGGGGAGGAGGAGGAATAGGCACACACCCGTTCCTCTTCCCCCCGAGCTTTCCCAGCCCCCAGCTGTTCCTCTAGAGGCAGTTGGGGGCCGGAAAAGGTCCCTGGGGAGGAGGAGAAATAGGCATGCACTTTCCTCCCCCTGAGCTTTCCTGGCCTCCAACTGTCCCTCCTGAGGCATTTGGGGGCTGGGAAAGGTCCAGGAGGAGAGGCGACTGCCGTGTGCTGGTTGCTCCTCCTCCCTCCCCTTTTCCCAGCCCTCAGCTGAAGGCTGGGAAGTTTTTGAGAGGAGAGCAACGGGTGCACACATGCCTGTTCCTCCTCCTCCCCAACATGCCAGGCAAAATGGTGTTGTGTGCCACTTGTGGCATGCATGGTATAGGTTCACCATCATGGTATTAGGCACTGCATGAACCAGAATGCACTTTACTTGTTTAAAATATAATTATTTTCTGCAGAGGTTATTGCTTTCATAGCAATGGCAAGTACACTTCTATAATGCTTATCAGTGCACAGACAACAGACTGGTGCCATCCCTGCCCCAAAGGCTACAGTGGGCCTTTGGTATCCACTGGGGTTTGGTTCCAGGACCCCCGTGGATACCAAAATCTGATGGTGTCCCTTATGTAAAATAGAAAAATCAAGGTTTGCTTTTTGGAATTTTTTTTTGCTTTAATATTTTCAAGCTGTGGGTGATTGAATCCATGGATTAAAAAAAATCTGTGTATACGGAGGCCTAACTGTAATGCAACAAGTTAAAATTTTCCAATAACTCTCCAAGCTCTGCTGTTGCAGTAACTAAAGCACTACTATGAAGTGTTGATTCTTGCCTCAAAGTGCATTGCTGTTTTCTTGTTTTTTTTAAATATACCATGTTTTAATTCTATGTATTACATTGATTTATGTGAACCGATATTTCAGTGTAACATTTATCTTTATTGTTAGAGAATTTGTATATTGGACACTTTACAAGTACATGCTGTTTTACTCTATTAGAATAAAAAGTGCTTTGACTTTTTAAATAGAAAATGTAATACCGCTGCTTTATTAATGACTTTTTTCTGTTTCTTTTTAGTGGTACATGATTAGCATTGTGCACATCTACAACCGCTGGAGAAATAGTGAAATCCGCTGTTATGTAAATGGTCAGCTAGTATCCTATGGTGATATGGCTTGGCATGTGAACACAAATGATGTATGTTGTTTTATCCCCCCCCCTTTTGTATACCTGAATATATGTAGAGTGCTATTCATAAATAAATTTTATTTCCAGAAAATATTGTGAGGGTAATAACATTTGTCCTTGAGTTCAAAGAATAAAGAAATGATTATAATAGGAAATTGTCTGCTGAGAGCATGTCCCTTTCCAAGGCCAGTATTTTTCTTGAAAGTTGCCATGAAAGGCTCAGTTTTGATCAGAGAAATTGTACTCAGGAAGAAGAGTGAAATGTTC
>JAIPUX010001232.1:145028956-145042307 GCA_020142125.1 Phrynosoma platyrhinos | reverse complement strand
TGCCCTTTAGTTGATGGACCTATTGCAGCCTTAGTATTGGGAGCAATAGCTCCTTGGGAAAGGGATACAACTCTAAAGGACTTAGATGAAAAGAGAGGTGATTCTACTATAATAAAAGCCCATGCCAGTTCATCCATGACACTGTGTGCCTCTATATCAGCATCCATGCTCTCTAGAGCAGCAGTATTATGGATTCAAGAAATTCAGAATGCAGAGGAATTGGATGTAAATACACTACAAGAATCTTTAGATTGCGTATGTAGAGTGCTTCAGTATGTGGTGGACGCAGGTCACTATTCGGCAGCATTTACAGCTAGGTCTGTGCATGCAATGAAGATAGCAAGATGGTCTCTCTGGCTTAAACACTGCGAAGCAGACCTTCCTTCACCCGTACCAACAGACAAGTTAAAACAACAAATAGTACAAGCATAAATTCAGCATTTACTACATATTCAAGCAATAGAAGAAGTTCTGAACAAGCAAAGATTCTTAGGAGGGTACGCCACCTTTTTTACAGTTCCCAAAAGCAAGGGAGGATACCATCCAGTACTGAATTTGAACTATCTAAATCAATACATAAAATATTACAAATTCAAGATGGAAACGTTGCAAACAATCAAAGACAACTTAAGGAGATGAAATTTGATAATATTGATCGATCTGAAAGAAGCTTATCGCATGTTCCAATGGACATACAGAGCAGGAAGTATCTGAGATTTGCATACAAACAACAGCATTACCAATTCAAAACACCGCCTTTCAGGCTGGTGTCATCACCACAAGTCTTCACAAAGATATTAATACTTTTAATAGCTCATCTGAAGAGAAAAGGAATACAAATATTTCCATATTTGGATGACTTATTAGTGATGGCAAACACAATGACAAAGATACAAGAGGATACACAACAAACAATTCATGTTCTGGAGTTTTATGGGTTTCTTCTGAACTATCAAAAGAGCCATCTGACACCAACCACAAGAATAATTTGGGTGTGGAAATAGACACAGAGATGGAGCGCATAACTTTATTATTAGACAGGCAGAAAATTTTGAGGAAAATGATGGGAATGTTGATAAAGTCAAAGAAAGCAGAACTGATGTGGTTGGTCAAAGCATTGGGTATTCTGATATAAGCAGTACATTTGATACCTTGGGGAAGGCACCAGTCAAGGTAATTGCAAATTCTATTACATCCTTATCAACAGAATATAGGAAAGAAAAGGCATTGAATGATTACAATTCCACAATCAGAAACTGCTGATTGACAATTTGAAGAAAGGTGTTCCCTTTGTAATGAAAAACCAGGTGAAGGTAACAATGGATGCCAGTCTAGTGGGATAGGGCACTCATTGCGCTCTCTTATGGCGCAGGGAACTTGAGAAAGGATTAGTCAAGAGACAAAATATAAATTATTTGGAAATGAAAGCAGTCTGGCTGGCACTGTTGAAATTCAAATCAGTAATCCGCAAGAAAAATGTTCTCATAGTCACGGACAATATCATGGTTCAGTCTTATATAAAGAAACAAGGGGGATTGCATTCCTGGAATCTAATGACGGAATCAGCAAAAATACAGTACTAGTTAGAGAACAATCTACAATTATTAACAGCTATGTACTTGGAAGGGAACACTGAACATAACAGTGGATTACTTGAGTTGTAATCAAATAAATCCAGCTGAATAGACATTGAATATGGAATTCAAAAGGTTGGATGAGAAGTTCAGCACATGCATGGTGGATTTGTTCACAACCTGAATGGATCACAAAGTGGACTGATATTTCTCAATAGAGAAAGATTACATGTCGGAGGGAATAGATGCATTGAACAACAAATGGCCAGAAGGGACATTATATGCTTTTCCTCCTGTGAAAATTATTCAAAAAGTCCTAAACAAAATTCAAAGAAAAGAAAGCTCATGTGCTTCTACTAGCACCAAATTGGCTGAGGAGATCATGGTTTCCATTAATACAACAATTATTAATCAGTCATGCAGTGAAGTTAACAGAGATATTGTATTAGTTGATGCAAGACCCAATTTGTCACTTGAACCCAGGATGGTTAAATCTAACTACCTGGGAATTGAAACTAGAAAGACGTGGTTACACATCTCAAGTAATAGACACTATTATGGCTTCAAGGAACTCAGTTACACAAAAAGTGTATAATTGAACTTGGAGGACTTTTATCTCTTGGTGCAATAAGAAAAAAGTTGATTATCAATGCATTGAGATAAAACATGTTTTATAATTCTTACAGGAGGGGGTAAATAAAGGTTTATGACCTAACACTCTCAGGAGGCAAGTTTCAGCAGTATTGGTAGTTTTAAAATTTGGAGGAGAGATTATCTAACATGTTCAAGTGCTTCTTAAAGGGAACAACAATATCCCTACAAGACATAGATTTTCTTCATGGGATCTAAATTAAATAGATTGACAAGTGCTCCTTTTGAGCCACTATACACTTCCTCTTTGAGACATTTGTCATTTAAAGTATTTTTTTTAGTAGCAGTTACTTCTGCCAAAAGAATATCTGAGCTGCCAGTCTTATAAATGTAATCGTACTTACCGTATTTTCCGGCGTATAAGACGACTGGGCATATAAGACGACCCCCCACTTTTCCAGTTAAAATATAGAGTTTGGGAAGAGTATGACTTCCAAAACTGTTGTTGTTTTTGCTGTGCACCTTCAAGTCATTTCCAACTGATGATGACACTAAGGCAAACCTACCATGAACCTCCTTATACCCGGCGTATAAGATGACCCCCCCCCCACTTTAACCCCAGATTTCACAGGTTAAAAAGTAGTCTTATACGCCAGAAAATAAGGTATGTAAGTTTGAGGATGACAAGCTCGTTCTTTCAGTAGACCCATCGTTTCTGCCTAAATATATTTGCAAGTTGGGTTTTGAGGAAAAAATTATTTACCAACATTTTGTCAAAAGCCAAAACATCAGAAACAAAAACAATGGCATTCATTAGATTTGAAAAGGGCAGTTAAAATGTATAAAAGGAGAATAGAGAACATAAGACAGACTGAAGCTTTGTTTGTATCTTTTAATCCTAGAATGTTAGGGCCTAAGGCATCAAAGATAATGTTGGGAAGATGGATAAAAGCATGTATTTTATTATCCTGTGATTTGGAAGGAAGTCCAAGACCACAAAATGTTTATCTTCATTCAACGAGATCAATAGTCACATCAACGGCATATTTTACATCATCATTTTTGAAAGAGGTTTGTGAGGCAGCCTCCCCACCCAAGAAATAAAAAATTAATTACTGATAGGCATGGGCTAATGGTAAATAAACTGACGGAGAAGGGTGTTAGAAATGTTTAACAGAAAAGAGTAGCTGTTTAGAATTTTAATTCCTGCCTCGCGGATGGCGTGTGGGCATAAACCCAAGGAAGGTGGATTGATCATCTTGCCATCCCAGAATGACCCTTCACAGTAAGTACAACCTCTCATTCTTCAAGTGAAAACTTTGCTGACGATGGATGGCAGTCTTTATGGCTGGGGAGTTCATTGCAGTGATCTTTCTGCCCAGGGCCAATGGTCTGTTGCAGAAACAGCCTTGAGTATCAGTCTGTTAGAGGTAAGGGCTGTTAGTTACTTCACTTTGCTCCAATGATTTGGTTTCAGAAAGTGCAGGTATGTATGGACAGTGTGTCAGTAAAGGCATATTTATGCAGCCATGGAGTTACCATTCTCAGGTATTGATAGAAATCCTTTATCAGACTTTGACAGAGGAGTCAAACAAAATATTGATCTGGACCAAGAAACATCTAGTCTTTGACAGCAGCCTACCTGATGGGGACTTTGAACTTGTGGTTCTTAGCAGACACAAGATGTTGCCAGGAGAATGGGATTTAAACATCTTGTGGTTCAGTTGCTTACAGTAAAATTTTGGAAACTTTGTAATAGACATTTTTGCTTCTGGCAACAATTCAAGAGTAAAAAAGTTCATTTCTATAGATTGAAATTCTGAAGTGGAAGGTACAGATGCCGCATTAGTGGCATGACCAAAAGGTCTGCTGTATGTGTTTTCTCCTCTGTTAATAATTCAGTGAGTGTTGTTGAAAATCAGATAGCAGAGCACACAAGTAATTGTAATTGCTTCCTGCTGGCCTTGCATGCTATGGCTTCCCCTGCTGATGAATTTATCAACAGAGAATCCTTATAATCTGTGGCAGATAAAGGATTTGTTACATTGGGGGCCAGTGCTGCATCTGGACACAGACTGGTTATGGTTAGTTGCTTAGAGACTGAACGGAGAAACTTAATAAGTCAAGATTATTCTGAGTCAGTAACTAATACCATTTTATCTTCTAGGAGGCAATCAACACAGCATATATACATATGCGCGTGGGCACACACACACACACGAAATAGTTTTTAATAGGTGTTTGGCACACTCAGTATTATAGGAGACAATTTATTTATTGATAATATTTATACTCCACTCTTCAAACACAAAGACTCTCAGAACAGTCTACAGATTGCTAATTTGACAGTTCCCTGCACTCAGCCTTGAAATCTCCTTTTGACACAAATGAGAATGGAATGGCAGTGGGGAGGGGGATCAAATCCAGCAGATGCTGATGGTCCTTCTCATCCTCCAAGCCCAAGGTGGTGGCAGTTGGAATGTAGGGAGGGCCTTTTATCTGCCTCTAGGGCTAGGCATGGTGGAGCTGGCAGTCCCAGTCCAATTCTGGCTCAAATGTGCTTTAGCACTGGTCAAAAAGACTGTCTGTTTGCTGCAGAGTTTCTGGGAAACTGCAGAAACATCCAGTAGACCGGACAGCCCCACACATCCCTTACCTTCTTCCACCATCACCTCTATTAAGAAGACTCCTGTTGCAGCATCTGTTCTGGAAAGCGGTTGCCTGGCCACGTGGGTGTAGCCAGGCATTCCATTTCCATGTCAGATGCTGTGACAGTAGATGCGACAGCAGAGGAATGTAAGGGGCATACGGTAGTAGTGGGTTCATGGTACAGTGACAGGTGTGCATCTAATCACCCACCCATCCCCCCACCAGCCCTGGGAGTGACCCAGGGTAGGATCTAGGTCAGGATAGCATGAGCTTGACTCATCTTGTCTCATCTTCTCATCCCCAAAGTGGTTGAAAGGTTGTATTTTCCTTTGTTATAACGTAGCTAAATTTTTGAGGCTAAGGTGTGTCTGGGCATACTCCACCAGATTGATGGCAACAATGAGAGCCTATGGAGTGGCAGCTTCCATTGAGGGTGTATGTAGACCTAATAAAAATTAAATAATAATAATGAAAGCCCCTACACTTTCTATCCATTCCATGACTTTAGACATATTGCTGGTTTTCAAGGCTATGTAACAAAATTGTGGGAGGTGGTAGTAATGGATTCTGAAGATTCCTGCCTCAATAAGGCTGGCACGAGTGGTTAACCCATGATCCTTCAGCCTCTCTAAATGACTGTTCTTTATGAGTATCAACCTCTCAGTCTTTAACATTTTTATGTTTAAATACCTAACAATGTTCTAACATTTTTCTTGCTTTCAATGTCAAAGGAATATTTGTTTCACTTTCTCCCATTTAAATAAATGGAATTTAAAGAACTCAATTTTTTGTTGTGTTACCACTCCCCTCAGTTTTTAGCAGTGTATCTTTTAAACTCATTTCAATATATCTATAGCCATAAAAATAGTAGCATTAATGTTTTAAACACATAGAGGCTAAATGCGCATGGAACTAAGTCTCTCTTTTTTTTTTAATGCAGGATGTGAAAGCAATTGTGACTCATTCAATCCACAGTGCAATTCATTCAATAGGAGGAATCCAGGTTCTTTTCCCGCTCTTTGCTCAATTAGACAACCGGCAATTACATGATAGTCAGGTGGAAACGACAGTCTGGTAAGTTTGTTTTGTCACAATATATCAGCAGAGGAGCTTATTGGATGCAATTCTGCTCATCTGAGGCTAAATCAAAGTTATTGTTACTGTGCCTTGCACTTTTCTTACTGTCCCCATGTTCTTTAGCTGTGTCATTTGTATTGTGATTTGTGAGGGCAAAACAGTGTATAACCTTAATATCTAAGTGTGTGGGGATAACATAATCTGGAAGTTGGAATGAAAAAGGCTAAATAAGATTTTATCCAGTTAATTCAGATTTAATTACATTTTATTTATAATAATTCACAATTTATTATAAAGATTCAATAAAACTAATCTATTTTAATGTTCTGAAGATAAAATTACATGTGCAAAAAAAGTATCTGAGAAGCGAATTTTGAAGGAATTAATCTTCAGCCCTTTCCTGATCTATCCTGTGAATTCCAAAATCTCTCACAAAAAAGGGATAAAATGTCAAAAATTATATCAGACTACTTAATTTAGATATTTGTCATATTGACTAGCAAAGCTTTTAACAGTAAACTAGAATAAGATCTATTGATTTATGAATAACATTCAGTTGGTCTTAAGAATTTGTAGTAAATGCTAATTTTTGGAGTAGACATAAATATTTGATAAGTTTGACATTCTACTACAGCATAGATTTTTAAAATTGTGTGGTGCACTTGAGAGTTGTCCATTGTTCCTCAAAATGGTTGGCTATATAGGAGTATAACTAGAAGTACTTGCTAACAAAGATTTTCAGAGATTAGCAAATGTTTATTGGTGGGAGTAGAAAGAAAACTTTGTTGATCATTACTTCTCATAGTCTTACATTATACAGTCAGCCCATTTGTTATATTGGTTTTGTTATGTTGAATTTGTCAATTAGTATGAAGGGCAGTATCTTACAAAAAATAAGAATAAAAACACATTGAGCAGACTTGTTGGAGAAAATTATTTCAGAACTTCTCAAACTGGATTCTGGATTTTTGTACTGTTTGATATCCTTCATTTGTACTGCTTAAAGATATTATGAATAGTGATCAAATTCCAGGATCACTTTTCTTCCTGTGGAGTTTGATTTATTTAATGTAGATAGAAAGACAAGAGTGTTGTGTTCAAATTCTTTTGGCTCAATTGCTTGGAGGTCCATTGAAAACAAAGCTTGTCATGATATTGGGCAGAATAAGGAAATCGATTTTAAGGTCTCATGAATGAGTGGGTATTTATTACTTTTTACTTGAAGTTTCTGTTTCAGTTGCTGAACTATCTTTGGGAGGCTGCAGACGGGTGGCTCTAGGCTGCCCCTGCTAGCTGCAGATTGGGGCCGCGGATACGCCACGCTGCGGCCCCGATCCTCCTTTTTGCCGCCCCTGAAAGGGCAGCAAAATGCTGCTCCTTTCAGGGGCAGCAAAAGGGCGTCCTAAGAGCTGGCATGTAGCTCAACGCTGCGCCAAGAGGACGTCCTGATGCAGCGCGCAGTGCGTAATGGTGTGTGGCATCAGGACGTCATCGGACTGGAGTTGGGGCGGCCAGCGTGCGGCCTCCCCTCCCCCATCTTTGGCTCCAGGCTGTCCCTTTGGGCCAGTCTGCAAAGGTCCTTCCTTAAATCCTGATAGATCTTTTTCTAGTCTGTGAATTTAGTTACTACAATAAGTGCATCAAATAACTGTAGCAAATACAAGAATTATGTAAGTCGTCAACATAATTGTTTGCTGTCTCCAAATTATTCTTTTCTCAATTATAATGGATGTAAGCTCCAGGAAAAGAGATTCCACCTCAACATTAGGAGGAACTTCCTGACAGTAAGGGCGGTTCCACAGTGGAACACACTCCCTCGGAGAGTAGTGGAGTCTCCTTCCTTGGAGGTCTTTAAGCAGAGGCTGGATGGCCATCTGTCGGGGATGCTTTGATTGGGAGTTCCTGCATGGCAGGGGGTTGGACTGGGTGGCCCTTGTGGTCTCTTCCAACCCTATGATTCTATGATTCTATGATTACATGTTCCCCCACCATAAATAGGATTTTTCCAATTTGCATGCTTTTGGATGATCTGTCCTACATTTTATGTAGATTTAGTAGGCTCCAAAATTTGAATGTCAAGCACCTCTGGAATCAGCAATTGTTTTTTGAGTTAAGTATCAGTTAACTATTAATTAGTTGGGTGATATGTTCCCACCCTGTATGCCATTCCCAAAATACTTCTAATGACTTGAAACTTTTTTCCAATGTTTCACCTTATTTCTGTTGAAAATTATCCTGTCAATAGTGTAAGCTAAATTAAACCACTGTCTTCAAACACATTATACTTTACAGCAGTTGCTGTGCATAAATAGCATGTGAAATAACTGCTGCCTTCATATTCCTTTTTTAATTTGCAAAGAGACATTTTGCTGGCCAGTGCTGAGAGAAGAATGCTGAATTTGATGGAGATAGGCGATTTACCCAAGACCTGAAATAAGTACAAAGTAGAGCTGAGTTCTGAAGTGAAAGTCATTCAGTTGTTTTTCAAAAGTTTTCAAAATATGTTATTTCTGGCATATATATTTTCCTTCAATTAGCAAATCTCTTAAACTGTTTCCCTTTCTTCTCCAAGAGAAATATCTACTTTTTTATCTTACTTTCTGCCCATTTATTTTAGTGTAGCCCAATCTTCTATAGAAATGCTCTCCACTTCCAGCTTAAAGAAGCGCAAATCAGTGAAAGTAAGCACAATGTGCTACTCTTATCCAGTCAGTAGCTGCACATCAGTGTCTCAGCTTCTCTATCAGGCCATAGTTCAGGTGTCTATTTAGTACTTGTTGCATCTGTATATAGGAAGACTTTTTTTAAAAAAAATGTTCCAATTTGGTGCATATGTGAACATACTTTAAAATGATTCTGCTCCTCCCTTTTTATTGGCTTGCATGTTAGCTTCCTGTACAAACTGAATGGGAAATTCCCACTACAGTTGGCCCTTCATATCCATGGAGGTTTTGTTCCGAAACCCACACCCTGTGGATGCTAAAAATCATGGACTAAGTCCTGTTGGTTTTAATGGTGGCTCAGGGGCATGGCCATGTGTACACACCATTGAGATTAATGGGATGGGGGGATGTGTGGATGCTCAGATCCGGAGATGGCACACACACGGTTGGGGTGAATGACTGTATATGAAGTTGAATACTGATTTGAAAGACATTGGTGTTGTCCACATGTGCTGGAAGGAATAGTTCTACCCCATTTTAAAGCTCGCCTGTTTAGATGACGCACATGGCTGAAATGGGAGGGAAAGGGCCACAAACTGCTCAGGGGTTTAATACTTTAACATCCCAACCACTCACCATGCTTCTTCCTAACTTATTGGATGAATAATACAAAAAAGAGGAAAAACAACCATGAGATGCTCCGATCAAAACCCTGGAGTCAACAGAGAAATCTCCACTTAGTAACACTTGTAGAAAGTCTTTCATCCATATGTGTTTTAATTCCTTGTTAATGAACCGTTTTCTATGGTTTTAATTGTGTTGTTCTTTTAATATTATTGAGCTGCTCAGAGTCCCAGTTCTAGGAGCCCTGGTGACACAGTGATTAAATGTCTGTACTGCAGCCACTCACTCACAAACCATAAGGTTGCAAGTTCAGTACCAGCCAGGGATCAGTCTCGAATCAGGCTTGCATCGTTCCGAGGTTGCTAAAATGAGTACCCAGCTTTTGGGGGGCAATTAGCTTACAGTTGGAAATGGCTTAGAGACTGCATAGCATGGTATGAAGCAATATATAAATGAAGCTGCTATTGCTAGCTGCTATACAAATGATGATGATGATGAAGAAGAAAAAGATATAATCCAAGTTTGCTCCAGTTCAAGCTGGAAAGAGTGATCTATTGTACCAGTGTGTGAACTGTGCACCAATGTGGAGACAGGGGTGGGGGGCAGTGGCAGGCGGAAACAGTCAGGAGCAGTTGCTCTGGGCCTGGCGAGACCCCAGCAGCATTGCTAGCCATATTTTTATTTTGTTGCTTGCCTGAAAATTGATCATGCAAGCTCATAAGTGGTGAGCTGCACCATCAACCCATCATACTTTCTGTTAAGAGAAATAGCAATAAACATGTGAAGTTACCAGCAATATAATGGTTTTAATAAAAACATTAACAAACTGGCCAGTCCAACAGGGAGTCATGGGGGAAAGGGAGAAGGGGGGGTTGTCCAGGGGGGCACTATGATCGTACTGTGTCAGTGTATCACTGGATGCACTGATATGCCATATGGGCAGTTGATCAATCATATGATTGAATTGACAGCTTTGCAGGGCATCCAATGGGCTGGTGGTGGCTGGGCAGGAGGGAGGGTGATTAGCAGCTGCTAGCAGAGCCTTCTTACTCTCATGCACTTGTGTGCATGGGTTTGTGGCAGGACAAGGAATAAAAATAATGGTGTAGTGTGGCTTGTACTCCCGAATACTCCATAGCCCCAAATACTCCTTATAACACAAGGGTGTGGTGTGGGCTGTGTGTCAGCTGTCAGACTGTCATAGGAACCTGTGGAGTGGTTAGCACATTCTTCTTGCTAATTGGGAAACCCAGGAGGTAAGTCAACTGTTCCTATCTGTCTGCTCCAGACCAATGATAGAATTGTATAGAAAAGTGGCAGATATTGGGTTAAAATCAGTGTTTGAAGATAAAGGCTCGAGGTAACTGCCTCTTCTAATAACATTGCTCCTTTTACATTTCATTTTTCACATTTCTTTCACAGTTTTTAAGTACTGTGTTCATCAAGGCTAAGATGGTGTAGATTGTGAAACAGTGAATTCACAGGATTTTCTACATTTGAATCCTGTACCTTCCCAAAATCTTTTAATCAACAGTGTAGCCAGCAATCTCATGCCAGAGAAAAATAAAAATAATAATTTAAGTATATGTTACATATATATAACTTACTATAAAGTTACTATTATTGAAAAATCTGGATTTCACATACACAGCTATAAATTCATAACCTAGAGTTATGCATTCAGAAATTCATGATCCCTATGTATTCAATAGTGTTGGGAATATGTAGGGATTGTAAAAGTACCCCAGTCCTGCATTACTGGGAAGCAGTTATTTCATCTAACAGGATGCAGCAGACTGATATTTTTACGCCACCCCCCTCCTGCCAGCAATCTCCAGTGTGAGGAAGAATTGCAACAGGGATCCTGCTTCTGATTGTTGCACCAGAGATCATTGGTGGGAGTGAGTGGGCATGTCAGGCTGCTGTGACCCAATTGACAGGAGAAGAGACCCCCTATGCTTGCAGTGGCTGCTGCCTGGTAAGCTAGCATAGGGAGTGATGTGGGCCAGGAGAGCTAAAATCGTGGTATGTTTTATATAAATCTACAACTACTTGTAATGTAATGAACAAATTATTTTAAGATCATCAGCTTTTGAAAAAAACATTAAATAAACATTAAAACTGGGATGAATAGGGGATGAGTAGGGTCTGTTGTGAGCAGTCTTTTTGCTGCTGGCCTCTGCCATTTCACAAGGGTAAGTTTGCTTAAGTTTGCATGGAAAAGGAGGACTCCAGTTTTTCTGAGAGTTCTCTATAAACATGGAAAAAGCAATTCATTACTGGACCAATTTTCCAGGGGTGGGCAATTGGTGGTTCATCTGTTACTATTACTGAAGAACTTGTGCACCGGCCATTGTATTGTTTGTATATTACCATACTTTACAAACATACTGTTGTGTATTAGGTGGGACATGGCATAGAGGAGATATAGGAATGGGCTGAAGTATCCTTTATATTTGCCTTTATATCTAGGGGAGTTGGAAATAGGCAAGAATGGAGAAAATTTTTTATGGCAGTGCACAGAATTTTGCAAGTTTAATGTGAACCCTGCAACATCCCGGTACAGTTTAGTCTCTGGTAAGTTTTTCCCCCAAAACAGAATTTTAATATTCATCTTGGAAGATGACTCACTCAAAAATGTTACTTCACCTTGTTTAACTGTGACATTAATTTAATGGAGTAAGTTTGATAGTTAGATTTACTATGTTAAAATGGCAAACATCTGGGAGGTATTGTAGAAGAGTGTTGCCTGTAAATACTTAACAAATAAATAGGCAGGACTGAGATGTGTGGATCTCCTAGAATTCAAGTAAAACTAATTGACCAATGGAGCATTAGGATACAGTGGTTGAGTAAATATTTTGGAAGAAAAATGTCCCAGCATCCTTCTTGCATCCCTTGGAAAGACTAGTTTGAAATTCTGGAGTCAGAATAGACAACTTTGAGCTACAGGAAGCACTTACCATATATGTGCATGTATAAATTGACCTCATGTATAAGTTGAGGGCAGGTTTTGGGGCCAAAATTAAAGATTTTGATATAACCTGTGGATAAGCCAAGGGTACATTTTAAGGACATTTAATTTAATACTCAAAGTACAGGATGCTATCTCTTCCTTCCCCACTGGTATCCTTGTAGTACTCTCCTGTTAAGGACAAACAAGCTTCTGGCCCAGGGTGGGGGACAGTGTAAGATGGGGAAAGAAAGGGAAGGAAGAATGGGAGGCACTTGGAACAGAGCCCTAGTGGGTGTACGCTAAGCTGAAGCTTGGTGAAGGTCTGGGAGCCATCCTGAAGTTTGTTTATGGTGGCTGACATGCAGGGGAGGTGGGCAGCCAGCCACTTTGCCCATGGTTGTTAGGTGGGATGGGGAGGAGAGGGCTTGCACACATGTGTGGAAGTTCTCTTTGGGGTACACTTGGGGGTGGGGTGGAAGTAAGAGAAGGAACCTATAGATGAATGTATATGCTAATATAGTGATGCAGTGGCTCAAGTGGTTAAGACACTCTTGATTGCAAGATCAGCAGGTTGGCAGTTCGAGGCCCAGCTGCTGCATGATGAGATGAGCTCCAGTCATTAGTCCCAGCTTCTGCTATCCTAGCAGTTTGAAAGCATGAAAATGCAAGTAGATAAATAGGTACCTTCAGTGGGAAGGTAAACAGTGTTCTGTGCATTCATGCTGGCCACATGATCACAGAGTAGTCTCTGACAATGCTGGCTCTTCAGCTTAGTAACAGATGAGCACTGCCCCCTATGGTCAGCCAGGACTTGACAACCTTGTCGATGGGGAATACCTTTACCTTTATGCTAATATAAGGGCTTCTGTTTTAATATGTGATGGTCATGTGAACTACAGTAGAGAAGACATTTTGGAAAATTGTTGATAGACATATTACAAAAATACTTAATATTAAGCTTACTTTAGCTTTTAATATTTTAAAATTAGCTTTCACAAAAACTGTATCTCCCACATATTTAATATCATAGTAAATAAATAAATAAATAAATAATATTTTTATTTTTATCCCACCCCTCTGCAACGCAACGCAACACAATCGGGGCGGCTTACAATGTTCAACCAAGACAAATACATACAAAAACCCTAGAACCCTCACACCCCTTAAAAAGATATTAAACAGAGAACAATTAAAAAACAGACTAAAATAAATCACAA
>JAIPUX010001232.1:145016360-145028370 GCA_020142125.1 Phrynosoma platyrhinos | reverse complement strand
CAAACATCGATCCCACCTTCTTTTGTAACATCCCTTCACTCTGTTCCCGCCATATCTTCCTCTACCCCGCACAATCTCAATTCCCGCTCCCAGATCATTCCCGGCCCCTATGACAGAAGAAGAAATTAAAGCATCTGAACAGCTTTCTGCCTGATGTTCTCCCAACAATGCTGCTCTTGGTAGGTCCAGAGATAGATAGGCTAGCTATCCCCCTCACTAATTCCCCTCTTCCACTAATTCCCCTCTCTTCAGTGTCCCAGGTATTCCGAGGGAAAGATGAGGGGGAGGGCCAAGGCACACACCTCCCAGTTCCCAGCTAAACACTGCCGCCGCTGCTATTGTCAGTGTTCAGGCTGGTGAGGAGGCTAAATAGCCTCTCTTTGGCATCCCAGATGTTCCGAGGGAGGGAGGAGGGGGAGTGCAATGTGGACACACTTTGTAAGATACTGGGAATGACGCACACAATCTAAATTGTATGAAATTAGTCGTATAAGACAGTTTCATGTGAATCCTAGAAAAAGAATGTTCAATTACATTTTGGATTTCTAATGTGGTGTTGCGTTAGAAGGTACTTCTATGTCTAAGATTCTTGTATATGCACATGCCAAAAGTAAGATAATTTATTCATGGTCCATTTCTGAATTTTTGAATAAAATATAAATACAAGGATTTCAGGGCTAAAATCATGCCAAATGTTTGGTATATAGTTTACACATATGATATGGTCCCACAGCTCTGTCACCAAAAACTGTATTTTCGGGAACATGTTATTTTAATGCACAACTGAAATGAAGCCATCCTTTTTTAAAAGTATACAGTATTTTTAAAGATATATTAACACACATACAATTGTAAACATATAAATCATATAACAGCAGCAGAAGACAATACAACCCATAACAACTTTGGCCTTTATACATATATCCCCTTCTAAAAAATCCCAGAACAAAACAGCAAATAAATTAAAAATATAATAAATATTTACTTCTCATTTGCCAAGACAAACAGCATATCTATTAATCCTTTCCCACTTTCCTTTCACATATAAACTTCCTGTATAACTGAAATGAAGCCATCTTATGTATAACCATAATTTATGGCGCTGTTTCCCCAACACCATGTAAACCTTTAAATATAGTGTTCCCTGTTCCCTGATTTCTTCCTCATTGTTTATGTTAGTTGCTATGCTATAAAACGTGTAAATTCTGCCATACTAAAAGAATGTTTATATGATCAAACTCACCTAGGCTCAAATGTGTAAGGTGGCATTATAGATTGAGCAAGCAGTGTATAAATTTATTAAATAATACTAATACCAATGATAGCAACTACTACTACTACTATTGTATTTTTGCTTTTCATCTCTGTTCAGTAAAATCTATTTTCATAAATACATTTAAATAAATGAACTGACCTATCTTGTGTTAAGCTGAAATTGATCAACATTTATAGTTGAATGTGATTTTTTGTCATTTCATTCACAGATTTTACATTTAAAAAGAATTTGGGTGATTTTTAGGTGTTAAGATGTTTTACATTTCTCAGAAAAATATGCAACTACAGAATTATATCATTGTGGAGTATGTGTGTGTATATATATATAATATTTCTTCCTTATTTTCTAACACAACTTGTAAAGTTTCACACAATTCATGATTAACAAATAGAATTGCCTGTGATGTTGAAGTAAGGCATCATGCATTTATTGTGGGTTTATCTATCAACTTTTATTATCTGTGATCACTAAATGATGTAATAGCTGGTTAATTGGTACAAGATTTTAATTAAGGTAAACATATTAATATGTTAAACAGATTATAAATTACCACTGTAGTCTTACTAGTTTATGGTGTAGTTACAGATGTCATCATACTTAAGACAGACCGATTAGGTCTACTTTTCAAGTTAGATCCATCATGTCTAACTTTAGTTCTGTTGATTCTTGTGGTTCTAGAGCTAAACCATTGATGATTTATTGTATTATATACAACTTTGCATTCCATGTTTATGGTAGGGAATGTGGCACACATATGAATGCTCTGGTGTCTTTGCAGACAGTGCATGTTATTTTAAGATTTAGCTGGATATTAATGGATGTTTAGTTTAATACGTTTTTATGGAGGAGGGTGGGGGTTTGGGGCTTTTAGACTGTATTGATGTAATTTTTAACTGCTGTAAGCTGCCCCAATTGTTTTTAACAGAGGGGCGGGGTAAAATAATAATAATAATAATAATAATAATAATAATAATAATAATAATAATAATAATAATAATAATAATAATAATAATAAACTTATGTTGGGGGGGCAGTGAGGTCCTGTTCAATGAGGTGGGATGCAAAGCTCCCCAGTGTACTTATATAAATTACTCTGATTGTAAAGCAGTTGTGACATGCTCGTGGTCATTCCAGTGAATGTTCAGTGGCAGTGGTGGCCATGGAGGGCAACTTGGACTTGACCTTGTACGCAGACCAGCTTTTAAGCTGGCTTGTTGTAAATGGGGAACCACTTGTGTAAAGAGGTAATAGAGGCATCTTTCTGCAGGTGTGAAAGAAGCACAGCTGCCAGAATTAGCAGAATGGTAGTATGCAAAGACATAGCTATGTTAATTTATTTTAGATATAAAGGAATCTAAAGGATATGAAGGATTTCTATAGCACCTTAGAGAGTACCTGAGCATAAGCATTCATAGGGCCAGAGCAGATGGGCAGAAAAAAGCGGTTCAAACCTTCTTTTTCCAAAAGTGGGTCAGACCGCTACTGCCCTCACAGTCCACTCCCAAGGCGGGCCAAATATGCATATACACAGCTCGACTGCATAGCGCAGCATCAAGTTGTGCTGCTGGGTATTTTTTTGTTGCCTCCCCACCATGCACACCATTGCACAAACATACATGCACACCATTGCACCACTGCCTATGACCTCCAACTACCTCCCGTGTCTGCCCAAATGCTATTCCATTGAATGGGCACCCTTTGATTGGGCTACACAGTTGCACATGTGATGACAAAGCAGAACCATAGAGCCCCCCCCCCACATGCCCCCTTTACCCCCATGCTCCCCGTTAGACTGTCTGGTTTGTGTATATTGTAATTGCATCAATTGGAGTTGTCACACTTTTTTTGCTTTGCCACAGCATTTGCATCAAGGTGTTTATAGGCAGGCAAGAAGATGCACATTTTCCACCTTGACTGAGGGCCTAAGCAGACTGCCAGAAATAGTGCACATTAAATTGAGGCACTGTCCTGGCTCAGGGCTAAGGAATCATGGGAACTGTAATTTATTGTGGCACCAGAGCTCTCTGACAGAGAAGGCTCAATGTCTCAGAAAAAAAATACAGTTCCCATGACTCCCTAGCACTGAGCCAGGGCAGTGCCTCAATTTAATGTGCACTATTTCTGGCAGTCTGCTTAGGCCTTTAGACTATCCTATCTTCTTTTTGCTATGGTTTTTAGCCCCAGAGTGTGTCTTTGGTCCGATTTTCAACCGCGTTCAAAGTGTGTGTTGTCTAAACGCCCTGCCTTCAAAGCAGCTAGAAGCCACTCTATTTTTATTTATTTATTTTTTTGCCTGTCTGTTTCACTCCAAAGACTTCAGTCCACTTCATCAGAAACACCGTGTGGAGCCTGTGTGGACATTGTCTTTGGATGACTTCAACAAAAGCAATTCAAAAAGAGATTGGAAAGAGAAGCAGCTGAATTAGGATATATCCAAAAACCCAAGTCCATTACACTAGTTCACATCCCAACTACTAAGTAGAGTTCTCACAACTACTTTGTAGTAACACTTCACTGCTCATGTACCTGTATCAGTATACTGGATCAAGAATTTTCATAGAACATTATTTATATGCTGACCTGCTTATCTTAGCTTGTATGTAAAACAAATCTCCCAGCTTTTTCCCCTTAACTACTCTTTACATCTATTGTTGGCAATGAACTTGTCACCCTATCACCATGCCCATATGTTTTACATTTCTATTACAATTAACATTTTAGGGCCCCCCCCCATTTTTTCTCAAAAGTTTTTCCTTAAGAATGGTATTAGGTGCCATAGGAAGATGAAGGTCTGAGAAAAAGATAATTTGTTAAAATAATATATTTAATTTTTTCAGACTATGCATTTTCTTCAAGATATTTATAAAGTCTAATCCGGTTCTTAGTCCATTTGTACCAGCATCACACAAAGAATGGAGAAGTGGTATATTTTTAGAGTTGTAGAGTTCAGCATGTTTAAGATTTATATTTGACAATAAGAGATTTGTGTCTCACTGTTTTAGCAAAGCAAATGGGTATGTTGGAGGAGTCTGCCACAGTACTGGTACCCTTTATATTCTTTCTTTACCTTATCAGATGTCTGCCGCATTAAGAATATTTGCATTGTTTTTAAGCAAATAGATCTAGTGAGGTGCAGTATTAGCACCCTTTTTATTGTGACCTTACTGTACCTTATCAGACATATGTTGCATTGAAAATATTTGTACTGATTCGTGATGCTGATGATGTTTAGAGCTGCCTTGGTATATGCATTTATGTAAAGCATGTGTTTACTAGAGTAGTTCTTCTTAATAAATATTTGCTGTGAAAATTTGCTAGAAAACTGGCTTTTAAATTTCATAGTGATCACTATATAATTTTGATTTTTAATTGCCCATTTGTGTAACTCCTGTACATAGTTTGAGTCTTTTGCTCTGTACACATGCAGAATGAATTTCTTGGAGTAAGATCACACAATTTCCCTCCCTTTTAAAATATAAATAAATAAGAATAAATAATGAAATCAAGAAATTCATTCAAGATTGCGTGTCTACAGAGCAAAAGACGCAAACTAGGTACAGGAGTTACACAAATGGTCAATTAAAAATTAAAATTATATAGTGATCACTATGACATTTAAAAGGCAGTTTTCTAGCTTTCCTGTAAAACACTGAGGCTTTTATCATATTGATACAAGTACATCACTTTTTAGAAGTTCTTAAAACATATTTAGAAGTTCTTAAAACATGATTCCAAGGGAACCTTTATATTAATACATAAAATTTACATGGAACATTTATATCTTGCATGATACTTATCTCTTGTTACAGTATATTTACAGTATAGTTTAATACAATAAATATTACAAAGCTAAATATTTGCAAAAAAATAGACTGGAAAACAGTATATAGAATATTTGTATTAACTGTATATATCTTGTATGCTTGAAATGTTAAGGAAAGCTGTTTTTCCATTTAAATCTATTGCAACAAATTATCCCATGGTGTGACATATTAGTGTTAACCAGGTTTATGTGAATAGATTATTAACTATCTTCTGTGAAAACCACAGCTTATTTAAGATGATGCGGGGGGGGGGGAGTCCATTAGTATATATAAATACAATTTCAATTTTGAAAATAATCATGCTTTATAAACAGACATTTCCTTCTTTTTTATCATCTTCTGTTTGTACAGGAGCATGTATCTATACATGTATTTATTTATTCATTTGGTTTCAGTTAGTATCATAAAATGGTCTTCCATATTACTGTTTCCTCATATTAGTCAAGCCATCAGACCTTTTGGTGGATGGCATTTTGAATTATCTCAAATTCATGACCATTTACATTTTATGTTCTTTGTTAGTTTTGTTCCAAATACATGCTTAAGCTTCTTTCATGCATAATAAGAACAATATTTGACAATTTGTTGCCCTTGTACTGTAATTTGCTACTATATCTGAATAGTATCATGGTAATTTGCAGAAACTACATTTCCTCTCAGACCAGAATTGGAATCCTTCAGTACTTCCTGATTTGGGCCATAATTTGATTGTGTTTTTTTATTTAAAATTTAAAAATATAACTGCAAAGAAAGGGGGGAAAGAAGAAAAAAAAGATAAGAGGTACATAGGATATGAATGTGGGCTTGGTATATATATATATATACACATTTGCTTGAATTTTATGTGTGTTGTAAAATCAGACAGGGTCCAACCACTTTGATAAACAATCAAATTCCATGTTATGGGAATTTAATTGAAAAGTACAAATTTGTCCATTAATGACAAAGTTTCTTCTGATACAAAATCGATACTCTGTGATGCCTCCAACCAGCAAAGAATAACCCACATCGAATCCCACAAAGAAGCATTATCTGAATTACATTACCAACATCTAATAGATGCAGACAGTTTTTTCTTTAAAAGAATAATGATCTTCAGTACACCTGAAATATCATTTTTGCTGAGCCTAATGTAGTTTTAAGTCTAAATTAATTTTATATGTTGAAGCCAGGGCAGTTTTCTGTTGGTTGATTTGCACAGTCTTTGTTAACTTCATTAATAACAACTTTAATTATTTCCATAAAACATCTATAAATGATGTGCATCAGGATCTCTGAGGATATTATTAAGGTTTCCAACACAGCAAAGGTGTCTGGGACATTCATCACTGATGATCCATATAGCTACCCCAATATAGTTGCACCCAAAGATAACTACTAAGTAGTGTAGTATTGAGAACATCAAGAATTCTTGATTTAGACCTTATGATTTGATCAAAAATATAAAACTCTTTTTGTATCCCATAGAGTAAGTTTATCATGACCATAAAGATAAATCATAGTTGACAAGAGAATATATGTCAGTACTAGGGGAAACTATCTCTGTCTTCTTTAAAGTTACATTATGTGAGGCAGTGCAGCCAAAATAGGTGCCAAATAAGTTGATTTCAAGATTGCCCAAGGAATCTGAATCATGCTGAACTTACTTGTCAGTTATTGTACAAATCAGTAGATATGCCTTTTGGTTTGGGCTGCCAAATTGAAAACTGGAGACCACTCTTGTACCTTTAATTATTGTGTGGAAGAGGGAATTTCAGCAGGTGTTCCTTGTTATCTGGTTGCATAAGTAATACCTGCTGAATTTCCCTCTTCTGTAAAATCATTAAAGGTATAGGAATCAACTCCAGTTTTCTGGAAATCCTAATCAAAAGGCATATTTCCTGACTTGTACAGAAATTGACAAGTCTAGCCTCATTCACACAAATTTGGAAAAATAAATTCACCTTCAGAAAAGGATAGTTGCATGCTTATGAAATTGTAGATCTCAATATAGATATGAGATAAAATGTCATATAGATATGAGATAAAATGAGAACTGGAATGCCTGGTAGGAAGAGTTAAGTAAAGCATAGTTTGGCCATTACAGGGAAGTTAAGGGTACTTGCATTGTGGCAGACACTACTTGGTTGAATTGATTCATTAGAGATTATTTTATGTTCAGTCTTCATTTTGTATTAGATAGAATTAAACTGAAAATGATTTAATAATGCTGCTTACATTACACTATATTGTCTTGCACACATAAGCCAGACTGTTCTTCATCTATGAGGTCATAGTGATTTTCCTTTGTGGTTTCTATGGCATATGGGCCTATACAAGGATAATAGTAGTAATAACCTAGAAATTATTCACATTTCAGGATAAATTTTCAATCTTCTTTGCTTGGTTTCCGTATTAGATTTAAGGGTAGTTTTTTCGGCCCTCATTATACATAGCATTTGTATGACTGAATGAATGCTGATCTAGCCTTGACAAACAAGGTTATTTTGACTAAGATGGTTTCTGTATTTTGAGCATGATTGAAATATGTCAGTGTATGTCAGAGTTTCCCCACTTTCACTTTAGAACGATTATTATAAGTGGTTTCTGCTTTTATAATTAAAGTATTAAAACCTTGCTACAGAACACTTTCAATCTAATCAGTGTTTGTTCTTTAAATGCAGTGCTACTCTCTTGGCTTTCCTGGTGGAACTTCTTAAGAGCTCAGTAGCCATGCAGGAACAAATGCTAGGTGGAAAAGGATTCCTGGTTATTGGCTACCTCCTTGAAAAGGTAAGTGGTGATAATATTAGTGGTGGTAACATTCCAATATAATTGATCATTTACATCATTTGAATATCAAGCTAGAATTAATAATTTGCTGGAATGACTTCAACATTATAGTTCACATGAGAATTATCTTGTTGAGACTTTGGCCTAACTCCATAATTTTCTTCCAAGCATTGATTGAAGCAACAGGCTGGTGGTTAGCTAGATCAAATGTGGCATTGCAGACCCTTTGAAGAGAGCTTCAGCCTGCTCTGTTCACTGGACTATGTACTTAAGCAGTTGCCCAGTTCAGCTTTTTTGGCTCTTTGTGTCCACGGATTCCTAATCCATGGATTCAGCCATCCATGAAAATATATTCTAAAAATAAAATAAAATTCAAAAAGCAAACCTTGATTTTGCCATATTATATAAGGGTCACCATTTAACAATGCCATTGAATTAAATGGGCCTTGAGCACCTACAGATTTTGGTATCCATGGGAGGTGGTGGTCCTGGAACCAAACCCCAGTATCCTCACAGACCTACTGTAAAGAATTTTCCAGGCACTTGGGGCACAAAAATACTTGCCTTCATAGCAATTTCAACACCAAGGAGCGGGTGAGGTATCAATTGCATGATATCTTCAATATATGAAGACATTAAATGATATGATTAGTATGTTGATGATATTAAGTTATCATGATTCTCCCTATCCTCTGAACCAGATAAATTTGTATAGATGGTGAACCAGTGTCTTCCTGCTGTATAATAAACTATAACTGCAACTTGACAAGATTGAGGTGCTGCAGTTTAGTGGTCCTGTGTTTTAACAAATCTTGACCTATTTTGGATTGGGTTTCACTGTCCCTGAAGGCACAGTTGCATACTTTGGAGGTACTCAGAGCTCCTGGGGTTGCCTTTGGTTACCACTACCATTGTGGACAGGGGCAATATGGCCACAGTTCATATTTCATAGTTTGGAAACTTTCCATTTAGATTATTACAATAAAGTAGGTTCACTTTGAAAGGACTAAAAGTTCCTCCTTATGTTGAGGTGGAATCTCTTTTCCTATAGTTTGTATCTATTATTCCGGATCTTGTTCTGTGGGGCAGCAGGAAACAAACCTTCTCCTTCCTCATTATGATATCCCTTCAAATACTTAAACAGGGCTATAATATCACCTCTTAAGTGTCTCTTCTCCAGGCTAAACATACCAAGCTCCCTAAGTCCCCCCCTCATAAGGCATGGTTTCCAGACCCTTCACCAAATAAGTCCCTCCTCATAAGGCATGGTTTCCAGACCCTTCACCATTTTAGTTGCCCTCTGGACATGCTCCAGCTTGCCAATATCCTTTTTGATTTGTGGTGCCCAGAATTGGCCACTTATTCCAGGTGAGGCCTGACCAAAGCAGAATAGAGTGGCACTATTACTTCCATTGATGCAGATACTATGCTTCTATCGATGCAGCCTAGTATCATATTGACCTTTTTAGCTGCTGCATCACACTGTTTACTCATGTCAACTTGTGGTCTACTAGGACTCCTAGATCCCTTTCACTTCAAAGGGTCTGTAGTCTTGTTAAGCCAGGTATCCCCCATCCTATATCTATGCATTTCATTTTTTCTGCAAGTGAAGTACCTTACATTTCTCCCTGTTGAAGTTCATTTTATTAGTTTTGGCCCAGCTTTCTAATCTATTAAGGTCATTTTGAATTTTGATCCTCTCCTCTGGGGTATTAGCTACTCCTCCTAATTTGGTGTCATCTGCATTCGTTCATTCTTGTCCAACTTCACTTCTTAGGGCTGGGAGATGGTGGACTGGGTGATTCCAGGGAGTGGTTAATACACTTTTAATGTGAGTAGCTGGTACTGACTCTTTTTCAAGATGCACTTGTGTGAGCCATATTGAAAAAGCTGTGTTTTCCCCAGAGTTATCCAGTTACAGATACTCTTGCACAGTTTGAGCAGAGTGCTTAAATGAGCAGTTAAGATACAACTATTGAAACTTTTGGCAAGAATAGATTATCTACACTTAGGGCCTAAGCAGACTGCCAGAAATAGTGCACATTAAATTGAGGCACTGCCCTGGCTCAGTGCTAGGGAGTCATGGGAATTGTATTTTTTCTGAGATATTGAGCCTTCTCTGTCAGAGAGCTCTGATGCCACAATAAATTGCAGTTCCCATGATTCCCTAGCACTGAGCCAGGGCAATGCCTCAATTTAATGTGCACTATTTCTGGCAGTCTGCTTAGGCCCTTAGTTTGCATTTTTCAAGATAGAATTATCCTTAAATTTTCCTAATAAAGAAGGCCTTTATTAAGAGAGGGACAGGAGAAGTGTGACTGTGCTGTTTTTGCTTAATCTCTTGGAGGTTTTTGATATCACTGACCATAGTACTCTCTTGGGTTGTGAGACTAGACTTGGAGGTACTGTACTGCAGTGGCTTTGCAGTAATGTGCATGGTGAGTTCCAGAATGTGCTATTAGAGAATTGTGTGCCATTGGAGAATTGTATATCTTCCATGGCACTTTTGCTGTGGATTATCACAGGAAATAATTTTGTTCTCAATGCTTTTAAACTGCTATATAAACTGCTGCTGGGAGCAGACATTAGAGATTTAGGAAAAATAGCATCAGTATATAGATTACATCTAGATCTATTTCTTTGTTATGTCCCAGTCACTTGTGGCTATCAGCGACCAAAGATAGGTAAAATAGTAGGCAGGGTGAGAGTTAATCAGCTGGATAAATCAATTAAAAATGGAGGTTCTATGAAGAGGCTCCCAGCTCTATGAGCTGTGCAGTCTAATTGTGCTTAATTCAGCTGCCCTACCAATACAAGGGTAGTGTATAGCCTGTGGGTACTCCTGGCTTCATCTCTGTCACTAGACAGAGATCAAGGGACTAAACAGACAGGCATCCAGGAGTGTGTCCTGTTTACTTTAGCTGGCAGCAAGCAGGTAGCAGCAGGTCAGAGTAAGAGTACCAGCAGAGAATGGGCAAAACTTAAAAGACTGCAAAGCCTAGTTGGATAACAGGAAGTCAAAAGGGATAAGCACAGACGTAGTCCAAAATTCCTTTCCAACAGTCTACTAACTGAAGTCCAAATTATCAAAGTTCAAGAGTTGCGAAAATTAGTGGCTGCATGAATCTCCAGGATAGACTGTCAGCCACACTAATGTGAAGCAGTTGGCTCCTTTTAAGGAGTATCAGTGTGCCTCAGCTGTTGTCAGTTAGCCATCCTCTTGGATTCCAGCTGAGACGAGCATCTCAGGAATTCCTTGGTGTGTTGTCTCTCAGCAGGCTCCGGGGCTGGTATGGTAAGATCTGTCTGTTTCTCCTGAACCTCCATGCACTTCCAAGTCTCTTGTGTCTCCTTTTTTTGTGGGTGGAAATGTATATTGATCGCTTCCAAATCTGTTGGCCATCATTTTGTTTTCCATATCTGTTGACATATGTTGGTTAGGTCTAGAGTAGACAGTTCTGTTGACATATGTTGGTTAGCACTAGAGTTGCAACAGTTCTATTGGTATAGCATCTGTTCCTGGAGTCTTGTTTTTTGCCATTTCTTTTATTACAGCTTCCACCTCAATTTTTCGAATTTGGGGTTCATCTTCATATGACTCTTCACTCCATGTGTCCTTCATTTTGTCATCTATTTTGTATAGTTCTTCTGTATATTGCATCCAACATCTTTTTATTCTTTTCTGGTCTTGAATAATGTTATTTTTATTGTCCTAGAGTGTCCTGGTTTGAACTTTCTCTTGATTTCTCGAATCTCGTGGAATAGGTCTTTCATTCTTCCCTTTTTGTTGTTGTCTTCTATTTCTCTACATTTGTCGTTATAATAATTTTCCTTATCTTTGCACACTAGCCACTGTACTGTTGCGTTAATGGTTCTTAGTTTATTGTTGTCTACTTTTTGTTTTGTTTCTCTTCTTTCCTTTATTTCTTGCAGCGTTTTATTTGTCATCCATGGTTTCTTCACTTTCTGTTCGGAGTGCCTTTATACATTCTTCTTTTATTATATCCCTGGCTTCAGACCAAAGCTCTCCTGGTTCATGATCTATTATTCTTAGTACTGCATATCTGTTCCTTATATTGTCAATGAATTATGTGGAAATGTTGTTTACATTGTATTTTGATATGATGACTGGTTTTGT